>OY804601.1:3221506-3821506 GCA_963680895.1 Fragum sueziense | reverse complement strand
TTATTTCTATCTGAAAGAACATATTTCCTTATGAAAATTCTGAAAATTTCAAGCCAAAATATTGCGCCGTTTACGAGAAATCTATATTTTTGTGTTAAAACTGAACAAATTGTTGTGGACAACAGTTCGGATTTATATGCAATTTATCGATTATGTCTCAACTTTAAATGCGTGTTTCTCGCTTATTGGCAACAACTTAAAAAAAACTAATAGTATTTATAATCATTAGAATAACCAATCTTGGCATCAAGACAAACTTTAAAAAATTAAAATTGGAATGAAATGTCCCTTTTAGGGATACATTGTACACAACAATATATTCAACATTATTTTGTCGTCTGCAATTGACCAAACGCCGGCTGTCAATCAAAACCATCAATAAGCCAATGCCACGTCAGAAAAATGCCACGTCACCATTGTTTGTCTTAAATTCTTCGTTGCACGTGGTATTGTATCGATCTTACGACTGACAATCAAAACAATCGACATGCCAATTCCCCCATTGTTTGTATTAGATTCTACGTTGGGCGGAGCGATCTATCGATTGGCGTTTGGTCAATTGCTTTCAAGTTTCAACAGTTTACATTTATCCAATAGTTCAAGGGAGATAATTCTTTTCAGGTGAGGCCAGAACGACGAACGATTCAAACCCATTTCTTGGTCGATTAAAGAACTGGAGAACTGAGAGTCACTGTAGCGGGAAGTTTGTGCGCGATATATGTGTGTTCGGCATCAAGGACCTGCCTTTGTTAGCGACCCGTGAAGAACTATTTGCAAACAAGGTGCACTTCGGTTATCACCCAGAGGTACCGTTATGTATGGAGGAGCTACTTTACAATCGAACCGTTGAGGAATACAAAGGCTCTCTGGAATTCAATGTGAATTACTACGCGACTAGAGATTTTGTTAAAAATAGATTCTAATAAAATATATTCCATCTATCATTAGATACCACACACTCCTCGCAACTTCGCCAGTATTTGCGACAACGGATTTTGCCGAGGTTATCGAGAAGAAAAACTTCAAAATATAATGGAAAGCTCCGTCAATTGCCTTTGTAGAGAATAAAGGCGAATCTTTTTGCGCAAATGTTTGGTTACTACTACTGGATGGAATACCTTTAATTGTCTATGTGCATTATGGTGCTAAAACTTGCTTTAATAAGGGGTGAGACTGGTTTTTGAGACAAATTGTGACCAGTCACGCTACAAAGGACCTTATCCGAAGTCAATACATCCATACTTTGACAAACTTGTCAGACCCAGCACAGGTCAACCAGATCCCGTATGCGAAAAATGACTATATATATAGGCCTAGTAAGATAAGGAAATTATTCCGGATACAGAAAATTACATAAAAGTGAAAAGTGTCGGCCCTAGTCTGGCTGCGCGGACTGCACAGACTGACTGAGGTCGATATTTTTCACACTTCCTATAATGTCCCTTTTAGCGTGACGGGTCACAAATAGTTTCATTTGCGTTGCAACATAAGAGAATGGCTACTTCAGTGATATGTAGAAAACTATCAAAGTACAGCTTTATAAAAACGTTAAACGAAATGACCGTCATTTCGTGTGTGTGACCTATCACATTGAAAGTGTCCATCTGAGAAATCAGCAAATCATTTATTTATGAAACTAAGAACAGGGATCGAGTTTATCATCAGTTAGAAAACTATTTTGAATCAGAAAGTGAAAAAACGGTCTAGACCATTATCAGCATGTGTGCTGACTAGGATCGATTCTTTGACCTGTTACAACACATCGACTCTTTTTGACTCCCACAAAAGCTAAAAGTTTTTGCTTTTTGACTACCCGAAAGATAAAAGCTATGGAAAACATTGTTGAAAAATAACAAATCGTTTGTGACAAGCAATTTCTTTATTTCCCACAATGTTTACTACTCCATTAGTTCAACAAAAAATAAACTTCATTTACTTGAAATTGCCGTCTGCAACATCTTTGAATTTGGACCAACCCAAAATTTGGTCGTTTGGTAATGGGTTAACTTCTCAGATGCTTGCTATTAGCGAGAAGATACACATTATTATATTAGTATAAATAAATTTCTAGAGAATAATCATAGTTCTTTTTTTATTCAATCACAATTACATCCACATATAGGCACAAAACATGAAAAACGGGGTGTCACAATGTTTAATTCCGAGAAATTTAGCAAATGTAGGTTTTCACATTCAAATCCAATATTCAATTGATGGAAAAAACTATGCTTTCACGAATAGGTATGAATATTTGAATTTTACAAATACATCAACAACAAAAAAGAGAAAAAGATAATAAAATGATATATGTCTTGAATATATTGATACGATGAGTCACAAAACGTGTAAAAACTATTTTTTTCATTGTTATATTACGCAAAACAGAAAAAAGTAGGATCTAATAATGCCAAATAGTTTTCAGAATTTGACTGTTGTTAAAATATGTACTATTTTCCACAAGGACATCAATATCAATTCAAGTCGAATGTGTACCATCTTCACAAGCCAAAGGGTTCTACCTCCACTTTGTTCCTTACTTAAGGAACAAAGTGGAGATAGAACCCTTGTCTTGCGAAGATGAATCTATACGAGAGGACACCAAAGAAATTTGAGTTTTACATAGTAGTAGACAGATACATAAAATTGAACTACAATTTCTTCGGACTTAGTTTCCTATCAACTTCAGACACTTGTTTAGTCTAGTTTCACTGATACCCGCTCTATCACAAGTCAACGTTTTGATACCCTAGCCAGCCTCATCTTTAGTTCACTCGTATTTTTCTAGAACTTATATATCTATGCATCGCTGGTATTCCTTCGCCAAACGTTGAATTGTTGCAAAAGGAGGATGAAGACTCGCTCTAAATGCGGAATACCGCCCGTCAACCTCTTAACAGACTAACTCTCCAGCACTAGAAATATTATCAAAAACTCAGTTCTCGGTTTTGTCCATGTTACAGATATTTCGTTGGTTGGGTAGTTGCAATAACGTAATCAAAACTTTTTTTTTTAAATCTTGACCCGAGTTTCGGTTGTAGGTCCTCCTTTGCTTCACTTCATGAGTATATAAACGGAAGGCTATTAAACGGCTAGAATATTATATGAATGTATGCTGATCTTGACCAGACGTGGGCTAATGCTGAAACCAATCCCCTTTAAAGTGTAGTACGAGTATAATTTTGAATCAGACTTCCCATCCAACTCTGTTAATTTTAACCAAAGCGGAAACAAGCGATACATATTCAAAGTCTACGACTTTAAATATACGATTTTAGCGTATATGTGGCACGTAATAGGTTTTATGAGATTTATTTGTGATAGAATGTGTTGATAATGAAAAGGTGTTTCAAATATGTTTTTTATAATTTTCTCGATTGCTACAAAGACGGCAGAGGGCGGACTAAAAGCCACAATCCACTCACTTGCACTCAGAAACATTGTGGCTACGATATCGCAGCTAAGTCCTCGTATGTTATTTCAAAATAGTTGTAAGTACACTAAACACTAAAACAACACTTTAGCACGAACCCGTCAATTCTGGTGGTACAACATAATATCATGTTCCTTCAGTCCGCATTCCCTTTGCACAAGAGAAATTCTTTCATTTCCCGCCACATTTCTTTTACCTCATTTCTAAAGATATTACATTTCCAAATGTAGCACACAAAGTTAAGTGTGAAGTTGCAACCTGCCAGACATGTGGTTATTGCATGTAAAAGCCTGCTAAACGACACATACTGCTTGTACAGAGATGAGAGGGTGAGCACCGCCACCAGCGCGGGCAACTGTGTGGTTATAAAGAGACATGTAACCACCAGTAGTATCTTTGTTTGCGGGTCAGCCGGGGACTCTGATCGCCTTTGTCGTGTTGACAGCTTAATCAACAACGCGATATTCCCAACTAATATTATTGGGACTGAGAGGCCAATACACGCTACAATGACGTAGATGGCTAGTCGTGCCGGACCTTGGTTAGCCTGGACAGACCAGCAGGTGGATCTCACCGTGGTATTGAAGCTCGTTATACTAGAATTAGAGCCAACCGTCACGCCACTATCTAGGGTAACGTAACCTATGATATCAGTACCAATTAGCGACCAGATGACGACAGACGTCAGGGCCAAGCTGTATAATCCTAGCTTCTTGATTGGTCTGTTTCTGTAAAGAACGGGAAACCAGACCGAGAACGCTCTCTCGATGGTGAATATGGCTATAGTGCAGACGGACGAACTAGCCCCGCTGTACAGGAGCCAGGCACACACCAGGCAGAACGGTAAAGACACATCTTCTAAATTAATGTTGTATCCAAAACTCATGGAATACCATGGCAAAAACGACCAAACACATACCAAATCGAAAAAAGCCAGGAATGTAAGAATAAAGAATGGTTTTGATCGTAAGTTTTGACGACAGAGAACGGTGATGTTGAGTATGTTTCCAGGGGTTCCTATGGAAACCAAGACAATTGGCACGACTCGCCACACCCACTTTGTGACGTCACACAGTATATCCTCACTGGAAAAGCAGGATTCATCAGGCGAGCTCATTGTTACAAACCTGAAATATAATAATATGAGGTAGACACTGGAAAAGAGGCCCTTATAGCATTTTGAAAACTCGAGTTTCGAGGTAATGCTGTGTTTAATGTAGTCTACAATGGATCCAATCTACTATATCGGAAAGGGAGACTTTCTGTAAAGTATAAAAAAGTATTGACCTTAGCCAGCCTGTGCGGACTAACTAGATTCGAAACTCATAATTCTTAGGTAATTTTCTGGATCTAAAATATATTTTTATCTTAATTTATGTTCAATTTCTAAATGCGACATCTATTGACGTCTGCTTGACCCGTTAGCAAACGACACAATTTCAACTTGTCCAAATTCAAAGATGTTGCAGAAGACAACTAAAAACGAAAGAAAAAGTACATTTTTTAATCATTTTGTATGGAAAAATTTTGTGGGAAATGAGGAAATTGCTTGTCACAAGCAATTTCTTAATTTTCCACGATGTTTTCCATTGCCATTATTTTGCGAGGAGTAAAAATGAGTCATTGTGTGGTAATGGGAAAATATGAGCCGTTTCTCATAATTTCGTTGTATAAACTTCCCTTAAAATTTCTTTTAGCTTGACGGGTCACTTTTATAAGATATATAAGAAGTTGGCATCAAGTGATCATCCGACTGGAAACGAATCTTCACGGCCCTGACAGATGCCAGATATATATTGACACAATTGTTAACATCCGGCGATATTTTGCTAGCCTGCAAAAGTTGGAATATTAACATTTATCCGCTCGAAATACAGACTTTTTGCATATTTTTGCTCATATGTTAATAATGTAAACCGTTTCTGGGGAAAATCAGCACTTTTTACACAGATTTCTTGGGTTCTGTATCCCTTTAACATTTCCTTATTTCAAATTTAAAGGGTCTGACGTGTCTAAAACTGCCGTCCAACCAGACTAAATGGGTTTTGATGACAATGAAGGTACATAAAAACAAGATGTTGATTGGCCAAGGGTTATGCGGACCTTTGTGGATATGAACAAATGAGTCATTTTAAAAATGATAACAAATGCAACATTTATTTTAAAGAAAACGTTTTCATGAATTATGAACAATTCATATCCATAATAGAAAAAAAGAATAACCATCAAAACACGTAGGTCTATAATTATTAGATAAATGAGCCAACACTGAAATAAAGATAAAGATAAATAATTCTTACCTATGAAAATTGTGTTTGAAGAAGAATGAAAGTCAAACTTCTGCTTCTGTATCTGTCATAATGCTGCATGTATCTCAATGTATGGCCGTGAATTGAATGTGTCGGTATCACTGAAAAGGTCTTGAAATAGGTTCAACCCTTCTAAAAAATCCTAGTTTTGTCCTCTCAGAAACCTACCGGTAGGGCACAGAACAATGTTAAATCATGGGACGAAAACGCTGCTAATGCTGGCCAGCATTCACTTATTTTACATTAATATTTCCTGTACTATGTCGTACATAATACGTTGACACCTTCTGATTCAGCAACATCAATTTTACGGTCGGGAAAGTCTGTGAAATTAAAAGTTAAATTTTGTGGAGTGTGATAAAAGGTTAAATACAAATGATGAGTCATATGATCGTCCTTAAATCTTGAATATGTCAATTAAGAATCGCGAAGATAATGCTCTACCATATAAATCGCAAATACTATCGGTGATTAAAAAATTCTCGGCATCATGTGCTTACCGTAACTATGGCATGAAGATCTAATGAATTATTTTCAATATATTCTCCTTCAAGACATTGTACGTACAAGTCTGCTGGAGTTTGCGTACTCATTAAACTGCTACCACAAACAGCCGGGTGACGAACCGGTTTTCGTTCTTATAAACCGCAAAGGCTTTTGCTGCGAAATTCGGCGAAAATTTGCATACTTGACGGGTTGATACGGTCAGATAAGTATTTTTCAATACGGATTTCAGAAGTGAAGGTACGGGTTAGTGAGGGTTGATACGGGTAGGACTGAATATCATAAAGATATGAAGCTGTACCTAAGGGTAGGTACGGATAAAGTACACGAGTCGATACGGTTTGTTGCAGAATATGACACTTCCGTGCACGGATATTGAAATTAACATGGTGGACAAAAATATAAAAATTACACTCACACATAGCCAGTTTTCGACACGGGTCCACACGGAATCAAAAAGCGTGTCGATCCGTATTGTTACCCATTTCAACTCGATTTGATTTTCGGGCGATGAGACGGTTTCATGACGATTTTGGTCATGTTAAAAAATCGACACGTTTTTCAAATCCGTATTGCCACACATGTGGACCCGTTTCTCTCCGTATTGACCCGTATAGGTCGCTTCAAACGTGCACGTCGTGCGTGTAGGAGTCTCTGTTTTTGTGCATTTCACTTATTTTCAAAATGAACTGTTGAGAGCTAGATTCGCTGCAGGAGATGATAGCAATAGATAGACAGGTTACAAGCTTTGTAACGTTGTTTACGTGTTACAGACACAAGAGGACAAACGTTGACATTGAAGGAAAAGAAGGTGGCGGACATGGCCATGAATTCAAATAACAAACTTTGGTCTACTAGTAAATCCTTATGCAGGAACTGAGTTGGGAAGACCCAAAGTCGTTAAGAAGCATTGCCCGTCTTCCTACTGGCCTAAATAAACTTCTTTTGATGCTACACCAACGGCGTCAGAAAATGCTCACTCGTTGGGGGAGCCCATTAGGCCCTGTTTGAGGCTTGCACTCATTATCCGATTCTCTGCTACTGGCGACTCGTACCACTCTCTTGCTAAGGATTTTCGTGTGCCCCAAAAAACCAATATCTGGTACTGTACATCAGTTGTGTGATGCCATTATCGACGTATATATGGGGGAGGTCCTTGACACGCCCACATATCAATGGGAAGATATATCGGACAAGTTATGCCGTAGACAGAACTTACCCCACAGTGTCGGTACTGTGGATGCAAAACATGTGGCTATTAAAAGCCAACAGAGGCCGGTTCTTTATACCGGAAATACATAGGCTTCTATAGTACTCATGGCAATAGTTTATTATAAACTCAGATGGGTTCAAGTCGGTGATCCAGGTGTATACTCTGATGGGCAGGTCTGGAAAGAGGCAGATATCAAGGTAGTAATTGAGAGAAACGTCGCTTGTCTGCCCGAACATTCACCTCTCCCCTGAGACACCCATCTCATGTCATTGTTCCGGGTAGGTGACGATGCTTTTGTTTTGAGATCCTGGCTTATTTAGCCATTCTCTAAGTGAGCACTTTCCCATGATGATAGGATATTTATAAATTACCGTCTCTTCCACGCTAGAAGAGTAATTAAGAAAGCTTTTGGCACCCTCAACATATAATTCGTTGCCTGCTAGGTTTCTCGAACTTGCCTCCGCATACAGTAGAGAAAGTGGCAAATGCTTCCATTTGTCTTCACAATACTCTTAAAACCTGGTAGCCTAGTCAAGAAAACCACATCCTCGACAAAGAATATCAGGCTCATAACATAGTTCCGGGAGTATGGGCAGATGACGCTCAAATGGATGATTGCAAGTGTGCTCAGGGAGGCAGTATTGACAAAGAGAGGCAAGAAAACAGCGAAATGTATTGAAACATTTTTTTCTGGTCCAGGTGCTGTTGACCGGGAGGAAAGGATGATATAAGTCCCTAATCCTGATGGGAGTTTGACGGACTTTGTGTACAGTCCAAACATGGATGACGTTCCTAATGTAGACTATTGTAAGAAACAAACAACCGAGCATCGAACTCACAACACCTAGAATAATAGAGTCCGACATAACCGACTGATTGATTTCAGTTAACTATACTTGGTCATATCCCTGAGACAAAAGCCTCAAACCATGGATTCCTGACATTTCTCTCACCTGTATTACCATAGCATGCAGTCGCAAGTCTCAAGCTGCTCCATCACTAAGATGAGTAATGTCCAATGGTAGGAGTCAAAAGGCCGTTGTAAAATGCCAGAAAGGATACTGGCCGAGTTGCGGTTTGAAGCATTGACCCCTGTATTTATTGACTTTGATGTCACCGACTTATTGAATGAGGATTAACGTGACTATTTACTGCATTTGAGAAACCCCTGCCACAAGAGCACATATTGTTCATAGAGATATCACTGTGGACAATCACGTGATACAATATTTCAGAAAATATTCAATAATTTTGTTAATACTGGACTGATTTGAATTCGGTTTGAAGCAGTAAATGTGGACAGACGTCACGCATTAGATGGACGTGGTCGATTCTTTAAAAAATCGACTGATAAAAAAGTTATTGAAGATAAATCAAAATTTTGGTTTATCTTCAAAAACTTTTTTATCAGTTGATTTTTTGAAAATCCAACACGTCCAGCGTATTCCTGGCATTTTCCCACCTTCTCTGCTTCAAACCGAATTCAAATTGGTCAAATATTAAAAAAGATATTGAAGATTATCGGAAATTCTGAGTCATATTTTTGTCATCAGTACTACCACAACATCCTTCCCGAGCATTCAGCTGCCCCCTCTGTTGATTCAATGCGTTGGCGAAGAGCATATATTTACCCCTAGATTAATAGACTCCGCCTAAATAGGCGAGCTATCTCGGCTCGTCACCGACACAGATGTCCCGGTTCGGTTGATAGTGGGAAAAGTAAAGCTCCTGCTAACATGGCAAAAATGCATAGACACAGATGGACAATTTGTTTAAACAGCGTAGAAAGAATTTTGTTAAAAAGTTAAATGGTTTTAGAGAACTAGTCAAAAGTCCAACTACTTTCCGACCGTCCCTCGTAATTCTGATGTCCATTATAGTAAAGGCAACCATTAAAACAAAAGAAAAAATACGGAGTGCCATCATTTTCTTCCTTCTCCTCAATAGTTTAAAGTGACATTTCAGAATTTTTTGTCATAAAATTTACTTTTATTTCTATCTGAAAGAACATATTTCCTTATGAAAATTCTGAAAATTTCAAGCCAAAATATTGCGCCGTTTACGAGAAATCTATATTTTTGTGTTAAAACTGAACAAATTGTTGTGGACAACAGTTCGGATTTATATGCAATTTATCGATTATGTCTCAACTTTAAATGCGTGTTTCTCGCTTATTGGCAACAACTTAAAAAAACTAATAGTATTTATAATCATTAGAATAACCAATCTTGGCATCAAGACAAACTTTAAAAAATTAAAATTGGAATGAAATGTCCCTTTTAGGGATACATTGTACACAACAATATATTCAACATTATTTTGTCGTCTGCAATTGACCAAACGCCGGCTGTCAATCAAAACCATCAATAAGCCAATGCCACGTCAGAAAAATGCCACGTCACCATTGTTTGTCTTAAATTCTTCGTTGCACGTGGTATTGTATCGATCTTACGACTGACAATCAAAACAATCGACATGCCAATTCCCCCATTGTTTGTATTAGATTCTACGTTGGGCGGAGCGATCTATCGATTGGCGTTTGGTCAATTGCTTTCAAGTTTCAACAGTTTACATTTATCCAATAGTTCAAGGGAGATAATTCTTTTCAGGTGAGGCCAGAACGACGAACGATTCAAACCCATTTCTTGGTCGATTAAAGAACTGGAGAACTGAGAGTCACTGTAGCGGGAAGTTTGTGCGCGATATATGTGTGTTCGGCATCAAGGACCTGCCTTTGTTAGCGACCCGTGAAGAACTATTTGCAAACAAGGTGCACTTCGGTTATCACCCAGAGGTACCGTTATGTATGGAGGAGCTACTTTACAATCGAACCGTTGAGGAATACAAAGGCTCTCTGGAATTCAATGTGAATTACTACGCGACTAGAGATTTTGTTAAAAATAGATTCTAATAAAATATATTCCATCTATCATTAGATACCACACACTCCTCGCAACTTCGCCAGTATTTGCGACAACGGATTTTGCCGAGGTTATCGAGAAGAAAAACTTCAAAATATAATGGAAAGCTCCGTCAATTGCCTTTGTAGAGAATAAAGGCGAATCTTTTTGCGCGAATGTTTGGTTACTACTACTGGATGGAATACCTTTAATTGTCTATGTGCATTATGGTGCTAAAACTTGCTTTAATAAGGGGTGAGACTGGTTTTTGAGACAAATTGTGACCAGTCACGCTACAAAGGACCTTATCCGAAGTCAATACATCCATACTTTGACAAACTTGTCAGACCCAGCACAGGTCAACCAGATCCCGTATGCGAAAAATGACTATATATATAGGCCTAGTAAGATAAGGAAATTATTCCGGATACAGAAAATTACATAAAAGTGAAAAGTGTCGGCCCTAGTCTGGCTGCGCGGACTGCACAGACTGACTGAGGTCGATATTTTTCACACTTCCTATAATGTCCCTTTTAGCGTGACGGGTCACAAATAGTTTCATTTGCGTTGCAACATAAGAGAATGGCTACTTCAGTGATATGTAGAAAACTATCAAAGTACAGCTTTATAAAAACGTTAAACGAAATGACCGTCATTTCGTGTGTGTGACCTATCACATTGAAAGTGTCCATCTGAGAAATCAGCAAATCATTTATTTATGAAACTAAGAACAGGGATCGAGTTTATCATCAGTTAGAAAACTATTTTGAATCAGAAAGTGAAAAAAACGGTCTAGACCATTATCAGCATGTGTGCTGACTAGGATCGATTCTTTGACCTGTTACAACACATCGACTCTTTTTGACTCCCACAAAAGCTAAAAGTTTTTGCTTTTTGACTACCCGAAAGATAAAAGCTATGGAAAACATTGTTGAAAAATAACAAATCGTTTGTGACAAGCAATTTCTTTATTTCCCACAATGTTTACTACTCCATTAGTTCAACAAAAATAAACTTCATTTACTTGCAACATCTTTGAATTTGGACCAACCCAAAATTTGGTCGTTTGGTAATGGGTTAACTTCTCAGATGCTTGCTATTAGCGAGAAGATACACATTATTATATTAGTACAAATAAATTTCTAGAGAATAATCATAGTTCTTTTTTTATTCAATCACAATTACATCCACATATAGGCACAAAACATGAAAAACGGGGTGTCACAATGTTTAATTCCGAGAAATTTAGCAAATGTAGGTTTTCACATTCAAATCCAATATTCAATTGATGGAAAAAACTATGCTTTCACGAATAGGTATGAATATTTGAATTTTACAAATACATCAACAACAAAAAAGAGAAAAAGATAATAAAATGATATATGTCTTGAATATATTGATACGATGAGTCACAAAACGTGTAAAAACTATTTTTTTCATTGTTATATTACGCAAAACAGAAAAAAGTAGGATCTAATAATGCCAAATAGTTTTCAGAATTTGACTGTTGTTAAAATATGTACTATTTTCCACAAGGACATCAATATCAATTCAAGTCGAATGTGTACCATCTTCACAAGCCAAAGGGTTCTACCTCCACTTTGTTCCTTACTTAAGGAACAAAGTGGAGATAGAACCCTTGTCTTGCGAAGATGAATCTATACGAGAGGACACCAAAGAAATTTGAGTTTTACATAGTAGTAGACAGATACATAAAATTGAACTACAATTTCTTCGGACTTAGTTTCCTATCAACTTCAGACACTTGTTTAGTCTAGTTTCACTGATACCCGCTCTATCACAAGTCAACGTTTTGATACCCTAGCCAGCCTCATCTTTAGTTCACTCGTATTTTTCTAGAACTTATATATCTATGCATCGCTGGTATTCCTTCGCCAAACGTTGAATTGTTGCAAAAGGAGGATGAAGACTCGCTCTAAATGCGGAATACCGCCCGTCAACCTCTTAACAGACTAACTCTCCAGCACTAGAAATATTATCAAAAACTCAGTTCTCGGTTTTGTCCATGTTACAGATATTTCGTTGGTTGGGTAGTTGCAATAACGTAATCAAAACTTTTTTTTTTAAATCTTGACCCGAGTTTCGGTTGTAGGTCCTCCTTTGCTTCACTTCATGAGTATATAAACGGAAGGCTATTAAACGGCTAGAATATTATATGAATGTATGCTGATCTTGACCAGACGTGGGCTAATGCTGAAACCAATCCCCTTTAAAGTGTAGTACGAGTATAATTTTGAATCAGACTTCCCATCCAACTCTGTTAATTTTAACCAAAGCGGAAACAAGCGATACATATTCAAAGTCTACGACTTTAAATATACGATTTTAGCGTATATGTGGCACGTAATAGGTTTTATGAGATTTATTTGTGATAGAATGTGTTGATAATGAAAAGGTGTTTCAAATATGTTTTTTATAATTTTCTCGATTGCTACAAAGACGGCAGAGGGCGGACTAAAAGCCACAATCCACTCACTTGCACTCAGAAACATTGTGGCTACGATATCGCAGCTAAGTCCTCGTATGTTATTTCAAAATAGTTGTAAGTACACTAAACACTAAAACAACACTTTAGCACGAACCCGTCAATTCTGGTGGTACAACATAATATCATGTTCCTTCAGTCCGCATTCCCTTTGCACAAGAGAAATTCTTTCATTTCCCGCCACATTTCTTTTACCTCATTTCTAAAGATATTACATTTCCAAATGTAGCACACAAAGTTAAGTGTGAAGTTGCAACCTGCCAGACATGTGGTTATTGCATGTAAAAGCCTGCTAAACGACACATACTGCTTGTACAGAGATGAGAGGGTGAGCACCGCCACCAGCGCGGGCAACTGTGTGGTTATAAAGAGACATGTAACCACCAGTAGTATCTTTGTTTGCGGGTCAGCCGGGGACTCTGATCGCCTTTGTCGTGTTGACAGCTTAATCAACAACGCGATATTCCCAACTAATATTATTGGGACTGAGAGGCCAATACACGCTACAATGACGTAGATGGCTAGTCGTGCCGGACCTTGGTTAGCCTGGACAGACCAGCAGGTGGATCTCACCGTGGTATTGAAGCTCGTTATACTAGAATTAGAGCCAACCGTCACGCCACTATCTAGGGTAACGTAACCTATGATATCAGTACCAATTAGCGACCAGATGACGACAGACGTCAGGGCCAAGCTGTATAATCCTAGCTTCTTGATTGGTCTGTTTCTGTAAAGAACGGGAAACCAGACCGAGAACGCTCTCTCGATGGTGAATATGGCTATAGTGCAGACGGACGAACTAGCCCCGCTGTACAGGAGCCAGGCACACACCAGGCAGAACGGTAAAGACACATCTTCTAAATTAATGTTGTATCCAAAACTCATGGAATACCATGGCAAAAACGACCAAACACATACCAAATCGAAAAAAGCCAGGAATGTAAGAATAAAGAATGGTTTTGATCGTAAGTTTTGACGACAGAGAACGGTGATGTTGAGTATGTTTCCAGGGGTTCCTATGGAAACCAAGACAATTGGCACGACTCGCCACACCCACTTTGTGACGTCACACAGTATATCCTCACTGGAAAAGCAGGATTCATCAGGCGAGCTCATTGTTACAAACCTGAAATATAATAATATGAGGTAGACACTGGAAAAGAGGCCCTTATAGCATTTTGAAAACTCGAGTTTCGAGGTAATGCTGTGTTTAATGTAGTCTACAATGGATCCAATCTACTATATCGGAAAGGGAGACTTTCTGTAAAGTATAAAAAAGTATTGACCTTAGCCAGCCTGTGCGGACTAACTAGATTCGAAACTCATAATTCTTAGGTAATTTTCTGGATCTAAAATATATTTTTATCTTAATTTATGTTCAATTTCTAAATGCGACATCTATTGACGTCTGCTTGACCCGTTAGCAAACGACACAATTTCAACTTGTCCAAATTCAAAGATGTTGCAGAAGACAACTAAAAACGAAAGAAAAAGTACATTTTTTAATCATTTTGTATGGAAAAATTTTGTGGGAAATGAGGAAATTGCTTGTCACAAGCAATTTCTTAATTTTCCACGATGTTTTCCATTGCCATTATTTTGCGAGGAGTAAAAATGAGTCATTGTGTGGTAATGGGAAAATATGAGCCGTTTCTCATAATTTCGTTGTATAAACTTCCCTTAAAATTTCTTTTAGCTTGACGGGTCACTTTTATAAGATATATAAGAAGTTGGCATCAAGTGATCATCCGACTGGAAACGAATCTTCACGGCCCTGACAGATGCCAGATATATATTGACACAATTGTTAACATCCGGCGATATTTTGCTAGCCTGCAAAAGTTGGAATATTAACATTTATCCGCTCGAAATACAGACTTTTTGCATATTTTTGCTCATATGTTAATAATGTAAACCGTTTCTGGGGAAAATCAGCACTTTTTACACAGATTTCTTGGGTTCTGTATCCCTTTAACATTTCCTTATTTCAAATTTAAAGGGTCTGACGTGTCTAAAACTGCCGTCCAACCAGACTAAATGGGTTTTGATGACAATGAAGGTACATAAAAACAAGATGTTGATTGGCCAAGGGTTATGCGGACCTTTGTGGATATGAACAAATGAGTCATTTTAAAAATGATAACAAATGCAACATTTATTTAAAGAAAACGTTTTCATGAATTATGAACAATTCATATCCATAATAGAAAAAAAGAATAACCATCAAAACACGTAGGTCTATAATTATTAGATAAATGAGCCAACACTGAAATAAAGATAAAGATAAATAATTCTTACCTATGAAAATTGTGTTTGAAGAAGAATGAAAGTCAAACTTCTGCTTCTGTATCTGTCATAATGCTGCATGTATCTCAATGTATGGCCGTGAATTGAATGTGTCGGTATCACTGAAAAGGTCTTGAAATAGGTTCAACCCTTCTAAAAAATCCTAGTTTTGTCCTCTCAGAAACCTACCGGTAGGGCACAGAACAATGTTAAATCATGGGACGAAAACGCTGCTAATGCTGGCCAGCATTCACTTATTTTACATTAATATTTCCTGTACTATGTCGTACATAATACGTTGACACCTTCTGATTCAGCAACATCAATTTTACGGTCGGGAAAGTCTGTGAAATTAAAAGTTAAATTTTGTGGAGTGTGATAAAAGGTTAAATACAAATGATGAGTCATATGATCGTCCTTAAATCTTGAATATGTCAATTAAGAATCGCGAAGATAATGCTCTACCATATAAATCGCAAATACTATCGGTGATTAAAAAATTCTCGGCATCATGTGCTTACCGTAACTATGGCATGAAGATCTAATGAATTATTTTCAATATATTCTCCTTCAAGACATTGTACGTACAAGTCTGCTGGAGTTTGCGTACTCATTAAACTGCTACCACAAACAGCCGGGTGACGAACCGGTTTTCGTTCTTATAAACCGCAAAGGCTTTTGCTGCGAAATTCGGCGAAAATTTGCATACTTGACGGGTTGATACGGTCAGATAAGTATTTTTCAATACGGATTTCAGAAGTGAAGGTACGGGTTAGTGAGGGTTGATACGGGTAGGACTGAATATCATAAAGATATGAAGCTGTGGATCAATAAGGGTAGGTACGGATAAAGTACACGAGTCGATACGGTTTGTTGCAGAATATGACACTTCCGTGCACGGATATTGAAATTAACATGGTGGACAAAAATATAAAAATTACACTCACACATAGCCAGTTTTCGACACGGGTCCACACGGAATCAAAAAGCGTGTCGATCCGTATTGTTACCCATTTCAACTCGATTTGATTTTCGGGCGATGAGACGGTTTCATGACGATTTTGGTCATGTTAAAAAATCGACACGTTTTTCAAATCCGTATTGCCACACATGTGGACCCGTTTCTCTCCGTATTGACCCGTATAGGTCGCTTCAAACGTGCACGTCGTGCGTGTAGGAGTCTCTGTTTTTGTGCATTTCACTTATTTTCAAAATGAACTGTTGAGAGCTAGATTCGCTGCAGGAGATGATAGCAATAGATAGACAGGTTACAAGCTTTGTAACGTTGTTTACGTGTTACAGACACAAGAGGACAAACGTTGACATTGAAGGAAAAGAAGGTGGCGGACATGGCCATGAATTCAAATAACAAACTTTGGTCTACTAGTAAATCCTTATGCAGGAACTGAGTTGGGAAGACCCAAAGTCGTTAAGAAGCATTGCCCGTCTTCCTACTGGCCTAAATAAACTTCTTTTGATGCTACACCAACGGCGTCAGAAAATGCTCACTCGTTGGGGGAGCCCATTAGGCCCTGTTTGAGGCTTGCACTCATTATCCGATTCTCTGCTACTGGCGACTCGTACCACTCTCTTGCTAAGGATTTTCGTGTGCCCCAAAAAACCAATATCTGGTGCTGTACATCAGTTGTGTGATGCCATTATCGACGTATATATGGGGGAGGTCCTTGACACGCCCACATATCAATGGGAAGATATATCGGACAAGTTATGCCGTAGACAGAACTTACCCCACAGTGTCGGTACTGTGGATGCAAAACATGTGGCTATTAAAAGCCAACAGAGGCCGGTTCTTTATACCGGAAATACATAGGCTTCTATAGTACTCATGGCAATAGTTTATTATAAACTCAGATGGGTTCAAGTCGGTGATCCAGGTGTATACTCTGATGGGCAGGTCTGGAAAGAGGCAGATATCAAGGTAGTAATTGAGAGAAACGTCGCTTGTCTGCCCGAACATTCACCTCTCCCCTGAGACACCCATCTCATGTCATTGTTCCGGGTAGGTGACGATGCTTTTGTTTTGAGATCCTGGCTTATTTAGCCATTCTCTAAGTGAGCACTTTCCCATGATGATAGGATATTTATAAATTACCGTCTCTTCCACGCTAGAAGAGTAATTAAGAAAGCTTTTGGCACCCTCAACATATAATTCGTTGCCTGCTAGGTTTCTCGAACTTGCCTCCGCATACAGTAGAGAAAGTGGCAAATGCTTCCATTTGTCTTCACAATACTCTTAAAACCTGGTAGCCTAGTCAAGAAAACCACATCCTCGACAAAGAATATCAGGCTCATAACATAGTTCCGGGAGTATGGGCAGATGACGCTCAAATGGATGATTGCAAGTGTGCTCAGGGAGGCAGTATTGACAAAGAGAGGCAAGAAAACAGCGAAATGTATTGAAACATTTTTTTCTCGTCCAGGTGCTGTTGACCGGGAGGAAAGGATGATATAAGTCCCTAATCCTGATGGGAGTTTGACGGACTTTGTGTACAGTCCAAACATGGATGACGTTCCTAATGTAGACTATTGTAAGAAACAAACAACCGAGCATCGAACTCACAACACCTAGAATAATAGAGTCCGACATAACCGACTGATTGATTTCAGTTAACTATACTTGGTCATATCCCTGAGACAAAAGCCTCAAACCATGGATTCCTGACATTTCTCTCACCTGTATTACCATAGCATGCAGTCGCAAGTCTCAAGCTGCTCCATCACTAAGATGAGTAATGTCCAATGGTAGGAGTCAAAAGGCCGTTGTAAAATGCCAGAAAGGATACTGGCCGAGTTGCGGTTTGAAGCATTGACCCCTGTATTTATTGACTTTGATGTCACCGACTTATTGAATGAGGATTAACGTGACTATTTACTGCATTTGAGAAACCCCTGCCACAAGAGCACATATTGTTCATAGAGATATCACTGTGGACAATCACGTGATACAATATTTCAGAAAATATTCAATAATTTTGTTAATACTGGACTGATTTGAATTCGGTTTGAAGCAGTAAATGTGGACAGACGTCACGCATTAGATGGACGTGGTCGATTCTTTAAAAAATCGACTGATAAAAAAGTTATTGAAGATAAATCAAAACTTTGGTTTATCTTCAAAAACTTTTTTATCAGTTGATTTTTTGAAAATCCAACACGTCCAGTTTATTCCTGGCATTTTCCCACCTTCTCTGCTTCAAACCGAATTCAAATTGGTCAAATATTAAAAAAGATATTGAAGATTATCGGAAATTCTGAGTCATATTTTTGTCATCAGTACTACCACAACATCCTTCCCGAGCATTCAGCTGCCCCCTCTGTTGATTCAATGCGTTGGCGAAGAGCATATATTTACCCCTAGATTAATAGACTCCGCCTAAATAGGCGAGCTATCTCGGCTCGTCACCGACACAGATGTCCCGGTTCGGCCAGTAGCAGCCAACACTTTCTCCTGTTGCCTCTTATCTTCAATACTGTACATTTATTCATTGTCTATAAGCACCCATTTATAAATCGGGATTTTCTTTTTAAAAAATTGGATCAGTTTAATTTTTTGGGCGTTTGAAATCATTTTGATTGTTCAAAACAGAGGTGTTATTCCAGGCATCCTTGTTTGCTCAAGGTAAAGAACCCGTATACTATCTCTGGCTAGTATCGGTTGCAGGTTGGTTTAAGGTCTGATACTATACCCCTTCACTCGTGTTACAACTCAGTCGAATAATGTTACAGGTCCAGGGAGGTAGAAATATCAACATGAAACAAACTTGTCTCTCACAACCCATTGGGCATTTATCTAGAGAGACGTGTTCTAGATAGTAAAATAAGGGAATTAACAAATATTCTTTAAGGTTATCAAACATATTAAACAGTTATATCCCTTTGGTGCTTTTGAAAGATGAACTGGGATAAATACTAGATAAACTAAAATAGTTGTGGCTGTAGAATTTTCTAGATTATAACCCGATAACAGGCTTTTCAACAAAGGCATCGTAACTGCAGCTTAATACAAGCTGCAGTTACGAGGCTTTTGTTGAAAATTGATATTATTTTAAGGAAGCGGGTAGAATATTTGCAATTCATACATTTTTTCGAACAGCCTTTCAACCAGCCAAGCAATCCCTATTCACTCTATAAGTACAGGATAACTACGTAAGATAACAATGTTTGGCATTTTTCCGGACATATCTCTAATTGGCTGTCAACCTTGTCTACCAGTGAACGCATTTACAGAATAGATGTCTAGCATAACGTCCAAATTACATATAATGCCATGAAAGGCTATACTTAACCCCATAACATGAAGAATGACCATAAACCCTTTCCATAACAAGACCTGGTTTTGACGTCCCCAATAGGATAAGCTTGAGAAAACATTGAGACAAAAGAAGAAAATACTGATAATCAGCATTTTCTGCTTTTGTCTCAATATCACGTGCTATTTTTAGCTCCACTAGCCATCGGGCTAGCGGGTTATTGTCATGGCACTGTCTCCGTCGTGCGTGCGTCCGCCCGGTCGTCAACTTTTTCTTTAAAAATCTTCTCAGAAGCTACATGATGTATTTCAATCAACCTTCTCATGAATGACCCTCTATCAGAATCCTTCGTAAAATTCTGATTGGGCCATTTAAATCTGGACTTACCTGCCCTTGAATGTTAAAAATGGCCGTTTTGGCTTTGTTTTTACTTTAGCAACTACACATTTTGACCAATCAAGAGAAACCTTGGACAAAATGTTGGTGACAATAATACCTTGCCAGATTGTAATTTTCAGATAGATCTCATATTTTCATATGGAGTTATGAGTTCTTGAAATTTACAACATAACCGTTTTCGACCTTATTTTTTACTCTAAGTCCTCAACATTAACCAATCAACACCAAACTTAGAAGTAATCTTCCTGAACATAAGACCCTAAATGTGACAAAATTACCATTTGTGATGTTGTTTCCACTCTAACAACGTCAAATATTGACCAATCAAGATAAAACTTGGACACAGTGGTGGTGTTCATAAGATCTCCAATATGTGATTTGACTGGAAAGTTAAGAACTATGTGCACTTAAATTTGACAAAATCGCCGTGTTGGTTTGACTTAAGATCACTCTCAGAATATATCAGAATTAAGTGAGGGTAACTAATATAAGCCCCGAAATATTTTTCTTTTAAGTTGTGAACTGCTCAAAGAATAGAGCTTATTTATGTAAGAAATAAGCCGACTC
Organism: Fragum sueziense; assembly: GCA_963680895.1. NCBI lineage: Eukaryota > Metazoa > Mollusca > Bivalvia > Cardiida > Cardiidae > Fragum > Fragum sueziense. The sequence goes on along the minus strand of OY804601.1, from coordinate 3,801,121 downwards.
GTTTGCATTCTAACAACCACAAGTATTGGCCATATCAAGATTCAGAAATCTTGATTTTAGAGAATGTATCTAAGATAATATGTGAATCAATTACAAAAGTCAAAACCTTTGCTCTATAGATCTATTGCAAGAAAGACAGGCCTGTGGAGCGACTCAAGACCTTCAGGTCTTCTAGTTTTTTTTTACAAAAATGCCACATTCATAAAAATCCATTTCGTCGTCTACAGCAGTCAGTTAATTGTCATTACCGGGCTTGGTCTAATCCTTTATCTTACACGTGATGTTTTTACGAAGCTAGTCAAGGAGGCAGCAGAATGGCATATGAAGAAAACAACAAGGATTTTCTTCCCTCTCGAAGCTTTGAATTTTGTCGATTATTATTTCAATTGGTGGCTTATATAAAATAAAGTCTGTAACTCCTTTCAATTTTGGCCAGTGTTATGTTTTGCCGTCAGTGAAAATTAATTGTTGTGAAACACAAATGGCCCCCGAAATGGCCAATGTTAAGTTTTCGGACAGGCAGACAGACACGAGTAAACAATTATCTTTCCCAAAAGGGTATTAGACTTATCAAAATTTAGATGACACAAAAATAACGTTTTTTTTTTGTTCATGATATCTGTATATCTACACATGAAAAGCACTGAGAAAGGCAGACATTCACAATCAACATAATTATTTTCTGCATATTATCTTAATCCCATTTCACAGCAGACGCTAACCCAATGATTATTTGTGAGAGAGCGAAGTAAGCAATGTATCGGTATGTTATGGATGTCACAGATTGTTCTTGATTTACACTGTCTACAAAACAACACGTCACTTTCTCTAAATGTCATTCCCTAATGTACACTTTGTTTGGAATATGTTGAAGTGAAAGATACAATGCTGGCAGCCAACATTTTATCCATTTACCTTTCAGTTTCCATACCCTTTGTAGTATATATTTTACTTCGCTATTCGTACCAGTGGGATTTTTCAGACAATGTGACTGTGAAAGGGTACGGTAGACACTATAACAACATAGTTTAATGCTTACTTTGCGGGACACGCTAGACAGAACAAATCCTGCTTAGTTTCAACGCTATGATTTCTTTAATAATCTTTTGAAGTCGGCAGTATCATGACTCGACTAATGCATTCATAATGGTCAACGTCTGCATTGGACTGATTTTTGTGACTAAAGATCACAGGGATTCGGGATTCTGGGGCCTGTTTCATCAAAACATTTCAGACGCATTTTTGACTTACCGATGTCTTAAATATCGGTAAGAAATAACAGCCGCATAATGCAAGTCATGATAGATTGGCGATACGCGTTTTTGCTCTAAACTCGTCGTAAGTCATCGGTAAGACAAAATACGTCTTAAATGTTTTGATGAATTTGGCCGCGGGCCTATGCTGGCAATATATACAAGTAATGACGTAAAAAGTAACTGCGCACGTTATTTTCTTATTTATTATTGAATTAGACGGCATATCTACAAGAAATATCTCTAGCATGTGTCAGAAAGATACTCTTGTTAACAAAATATCGAATGCCACTAACTGAACATGCACGAACGTTCTACGTTAACACACTATTCGTTTCAGTGTTTTGTTGCGCTACGTTATTTCTCAGTGAGGTTGAAATGTTTTTATGGCGAAAATCTTGCTAATTATTTTGTTATTAAGCAAAAACATGCGCATTTGTTTAAAAGAACAGAAAACAACGTGAAGCGTCCATCCGAAGATCCATAATATGTAAAGTGTGCTTCATACAGTAGACCCCCCAATGTCCAACAAAGAGGTCGTCTAGCGATTTGCTGTGTACAGAAACATATCGGTACTTTTGAAACGATTTCAACAACTTGAAAACTCCATCGACTTGCCATATTCGAGACGTCCACGCGTGACGTCATTCAGACAAATTAACCATAATCGGAACAGCCACCTGTAAAATCGACATAAATTACAGCTGGGCTGGTCCGTGGGTGGAGTTCTGTCAGCAGAAGGACGGTTAGAGATCGGTTAACAGAGCGCAACATCCGTCTCAGACGTCTTGTGATACGTCTGGTCATGCTACGACGTCGTCGACAACATAGTTTTCGAAGCATATCGATACTAATAGCGTTCACACTCGAAATAGCTTGTGCAATTGATTTTTACCCTTACTCAATTTCCGGACTTGTTACGGTGATAACAAGTAGGGAAATAACTGACAATTATTGAAACTTGAAGTTTCAATGTCTGCTTGCCAAACTGTAAAAATGATAAATTTATCTTACGTATTTAAAATGTTATTTAGAAATATTTCTTTCCGTTAGAAGATCTATATATAGAAACAAGATGGTCTAGACGGCCCTTTATCGATCATCTTAGCCATAGGTGCTAAAGAGTAGGTCTTATTCTTTGTCTCTATTGTGTTTTGGTAGAGGACTTTATGATGATTGTACGCACAAAAGCAAACCCGTCGGGCAACCGATTTCGGGGTTTGACGAGCGTTTTAACATCTCTCAACCAAATCCCTAACTTTTGGTTTTGACAAGCGTGAATTTCAAGTAAGGAAAAAAAAAAAAAAAAAAAAAAAAAAAAAAAACAGTCGATATTTGATACAATGTAAGCGTTACTTTTTGCATCAGGAAACGTGTTTTAAAAAGCTGTTTTACCATTGCCACGTACCAAATTTGTCTTTGAAATAGTTGTTTAGTTGGAATGCGCTCATTCATTTACAATTATTGAGTACAAGGGGTATCAAGGGGTACCCTTAATGCAGGTAGTATGTATACATTCAAGTAATTTCTCCAATTACATAACAAATCTGTACACGAGATGATTTTTAAATATAAATGCCCACATTGTCCAAAAATAGTTTGCAGCACACTGGGACTAGAGAGGACATGTCGAAACACTGTTACCGTGCGTTCCAGTACAGAACATCAATGCTTAATCACATACGAAAGACAATAAGTAAAATTCGCAGAATATTCAAAAACTATCTAAATGGCTCCCTATTCTGCATTGTTATAACATAACCTTCATTCTATTTTCAAGCATTAATAATAAAGGTAGATTAAACATGTTTCGTAAGATCTCAAAGAGCGGTAAAAAAATCATTCCATGATCAAAATTATAACAAAATCACAAACTTCGTACAACTGGGTCGTAAGAATTATATATTCCTTTCCTTAGATGAAGATTTTGGGACAATATAAAGAAAATCATGATAAATGGTATTTTCTCCTTCGCTTTAATTATGTTGGTGCTATATTGCCAATATATATATATCCACCTTGTTGTGTAGAACAGAATATGTTTCAAATTTTTGTCGTTTTTTGAGCATAAATATGTTTTGCTTGCAAAACCCTTGGGCCCGTATAGCCAGCAACCGTACTACCATTTTAGACGGGAACTCATAGTGCTTAAATTTACGTACGCTCGTTGATAATACGGCCAATGGTATATAGATTGAACATTTCAACTATATACGACCAATGAAATATTTTAAAGTAAAAACGTAGATCATCTACAGAACGACATTAAAATGCCTGATCTTAAAGACGGAAAGAGGTGAGAATGCAGTTATCAAATTCAACATACCACAATATAAATCAAAATTCTTGTACAAAAACGTAAATCCTTTTCTCAAGCTATAGTAAAGCATTAATACTTACTAGAGCAAGCTATTATTCAGATTATCGTTGTCTTTTAATGACGGATGAGGGACGTTTTAGGAGGCTACCTAGCAAGTTGTGAAAGACATGCAAGCATGGATTTTTTCGAGGGAAAACGACGATTTGTATGGGTTAAATCACCTCATTCACGGCTAGTCCAAGTAAGTCGAACCTGGACATGATTAAAATCTATAATGATACAGTGTTCTCTAAATATACTTCGAGGATAATAAACAATGAGTGTGGTACAATAATCTGACAATAATTGTATATATATCGGGGAAGAAAATTAATCCTTTCCACTGTCAATCGAAATCTTTTTCATGTACATGATCGAGATCTAAATTTACCATATACCAAACACTTCCGCTATCAAATAAAGCAGTGACCAGTTTGAGCCAATAAATCAACAAGCAGGCAGAGTAGACTGAGATCACTTATATTCAGGCAGATCTTATTCTATTCCACCTGCCAAAGTTGTCGGAATATTCTAGAATCAGCATAATTATCAGTGATAACATAGAACATAAATACGTGTGACAGTTTTCCGGACGTAGCCCTAATTGCTTGTCAGTCTTGTCTACGAGTGAACGCATTTACAGAATAGATGTCCAGCATTACGTCCAAATTACAAATAATGCAATGAAAGGCTATACTCACAAGGAAACAAATAATAGAGGCTAGATGCATTTTAACTTTGTTTAAAATTCAAACCCTATGTTGAGAGTACTGTCCTGATTGAAGTCTGAATAAGAATATTCCTATGAGTAAACACAACAAAGGGTATGAAGAACGAGTAATGATCGGTTGCTTTTTAAGAAGTCAAGCTCCACTCGTACCTGTAGCCTGCTTAGGCTTATTGATCTATTTATGCCCCCTTACACCACAAGATAAATATACTAAGACAAAAAAGATACGCATCGCCAATTTGTCATATGATCTTCGGCAAAATAGGATTTTAATGGTTATGGAGTATTTTTTTCATAATACATCCATAGTTCCATACGCATAAAAATAGTGTAATATCTTCAGATGTCGTAATTTCAGAACTTGATACATAGCAAATTGTAAAAAACTGGTTATACCTTGTCGTGTATTCTAAGACCTAGCGTCCACTAGGACACGGACAATACGCCGAATGTATTCGGACAGAAAGAATAACGTTCTGCAGACCTTCCGCAAGTCCCTAATGCCTCCCTAATGTTGTCACCAAACCTTCCGCATGATTCGAAGCCTTCCGGACCACCAATTTTGTCCGCGTCGAAATTTTGATCGAGAGCAAAATTTCGACGCGGAAATGATTGTCCGTATATCTTCGGCAACTTGTCTGCGTTGTCGTAAGGACATCGTCATGATATCCCAAATCTTTCGCGATTGACCCGGACTACTTCAGTCACGCGGACAGCTAGCAGACACTCAGTTAACTGCACGGAATATCCGGGTTAACGGCACAGAAGCGTGTCGGCACGAATTCAGGACGATGAGAATGGTTTCGGTATACTCACTGAACTCACGGGGAACTCGCCACTATCTTTTAAAAATCTTTTTACTGAATAACAGTCATTTTGAGCTACAGAGTAAATGATATGGAATTCATTTTTTTTTTAAATTGTTATTATCATTATTTGTATAAAAACATCGAGGAAAAAAATACTTTCTTTATTTTAGCGTTTTACATTTAATCTAATACCAAAAACAATACTAGCCTGATAGCTAGCCAAATCCTTTCTAGAAAAGTGGTATCGTTTGACGCATACATGTAAATGTTATAGTGTCGAAATAATAATTATTGAAGAAAATGAGAATATGCTGATCACCAACACTTTCTTCCTCGATATTTCCCACTTCATCGCAAAGATTGTTCATTCTGACAAACAACGCCTTTAAATTTAGCTTATTTAATGTTTGCTTTTTTGCATAGTAGAGTTAAAAAGATAGTTGGTTCCAAGTCAAAGTTGGTTAGAGGAAAGGAACATAAATTGAATTCGTCTAGATAAGTTCCATGGTTACAGAATATCATATACTAGGACAAAAAAGATACGCAACCCCAATTTTTCATAATATTTTCGACAAAATATGTTTAAATGGCTGTTGAGTACATTTTTAATATACCTGCATCCATACGCATAAATACAGTGCCATTTTCTTCAGATGTCGTACATTCATCACGTGATACATAGTAAATTATTAAAAACTGTTTATCCCCTGCCGTGTTTGTTAGATGACTACTATCAAAACAAATTTTCATCAAACACAAGCTAGAACATAGACAAAGAAGACGCCAAAACGTTCACACTTTTCACTACGCTACGCATAGCAATGCTAGGCCAAAACCAGCGCCTAACTGCAGTACAGATGTTGTTGGTGGAAAAGGTTCAAAATGTTGTCGTAAGACATTGATGGGGCAAAAAAAATCGACACATTTTTGGCTGTTTACGTTGTTGGCTCTCAATTGGATCACAACCAATTGAGCACGAGGCGGACGTGCAAGAGATATGACGTCAAGGCAGGACCGAATAATCACGTTAACCCCACCTACGGGATGGGTTTAAGACTGCAACGGAGACCGATAATAACTCGTATGGACTTCACAACATTCGAATATCGGACCAAATTGAACGAAACAGATTGGGTTTTTTTTCGACCTCCGTCCAATTTTTTTGTCGTATTGTGTTGACGCTCGGTTTTGGGTGTTTTCTTACTAATGAAATTGACTACCAACAAGATTTTGTGAACTTTACAAGGTGAAATGTTATTGCTTTAAATGTATTAAGTTTTGTTTAAATCTGATTTGATGTCTTTGCGTAAGAAGGAATTGAAAATGAAGTTGCGTTTCTTTTTTGTTTCAGTATATAAACATACATAGTACAGGGGGCATTAAAAATAACGATAATGATAGTGTTGTTTACAATTAACATAGATATGCCATTCTGGTATAAAAAAGATTAAAACATACGAAAATCTGCGTTAGGTTTTATATAGCTTAGAAACAATGGTGAAAAGAAAGAAACAAATTAATGTCGTAACCAATATGATTTTATATGTTTTCTACAGTTTTATTGCCTGAAACGTCTTCAATCCATAGTTCGTACGTAAGGGTTTGTTATTGCCCGAAATGACGCCGTCTTTCAATTGTAAGCCATGGTCAAATCCACCATTTATATGGCGTGTCGACGACTTAAACTCTTAACGTATGACATCCTCATCGGAAGATAATATTCAATAGTAAAGCAGTCTGTATACATTCGACTTCTATGAAGAAACTCCATCTAATGAAAACGAATAAAAACGCGTGTAACATTGGCATTTCATTTAAAAACCAACTCGTGTTTGTTTGATCTGGATTTCCGAAATCTTTCCGGATGAAATCCTAAACTAGTCTGCGTTGTCTGGAATATGTCGCCGTTTATTCGGCATCATCACGGATTGTATACGCGGACAATATTAGGTATGAATGCGTTAAGTTCCTGGACAGTACGCTGATAAATTCATAACGGTTAAAAATTAATAGTTTCGTCGCGGAAGATATGCCGAAATAGGATTATTTGATTCCGCATGCCTTCGGCGTCCTAGTGGACGCCAGGTCTAAACGACTACAATCAAACCAAATCTTCTTCAAAACACAAGGTAAAACGTAAACAAGTTTACGCGTTGGGGACTAAAAAGAGTTTTGCGTCTTACGTGGACTTCGGCAATAGACATCGGACGTGGACTTATTATTGGGGGCCGTCTCAGCCTTTTTACATAACGGCACATGTAAAAATGTACCGGTCACACTTGAAAATGAAGAACCTCGTGTTTATTGTTTTAGAACCAATAAGTTGATTTGATTTGTACCTTTTAAAAGTGAACTCAATTAGTTGCAAGTTATTTTATTGAAAGCTGCAAACAGATACAGTTTGCGTAAATTGACATGGGTTCATTGAACAATGTATTTGATTTAACATTGACAGACTTCTTTACTCTTTTCTACAATACATCAGCAGTGGGGAATCACTTAACTACAGCAGCAGCAACATAAACAACAACAATTGCAGAAAACCTTCAATAAATTTGTTTACATGCACCCGATTTGAATTTGCTATGAAACAAAAGGGTCAGGAATTCGCTGGACTTTATGGATTTAAAAAAAATACTTGATAAAAAGTTAATCCCCATCAAAAATTGTGTTTGTTCACCAATAACTGTTTTATTGAATATTGTTTAAAAGACCGACCACTTCTAGAATATTCATGGCGATTTTCCCCGTCTTCTCTGCTTCAAACGGTGATACAGGTAACATATTGGCGGATTTTTTGAAGATTTTTTTGCATTTTTTTTGGGGTGGAATTCGGTACCACCATACAGGGTACGACTTTTGGTAACGTATTTCAAATAGAATCGCGATTAAAAATCTCTAATGACGGAACAAAAAACATTGACTAGTTTTTAACTATTAATGTATTCTGCAAAAGCACCTAGTGCCAGTTGAAAACTTTGAATACTATCAACATTTTCTTTGACGAAATTTTCACATGGGAACTGTCCCAACTGATGAGCAATTCGTTTATTTGATGGTAGGACATGTAAGTCCATTTGGTAACTTCTTATGGCCATGAAACCCCTTTCGTAAATGCAGATTACTTAAATAGCGAGATTGATTTGTAAGCACGATAAAGACATGGCACAAAATCGTCACTTTCTCTGTAAAAGATATCCCTTTATAGGTACAGTTCTGCAAACGAAAAGAAAAGCGACCAAAAAATGACGATTCTTTTTTAATGCTGAGAGGTTACTAGTATCTGGCTTATCCGAAGAATAAGCCATACGTCCTTTGAAGAAGTGCGACAAAACCGAGGTCATCTTTCATTGGACATTCCTTGATTACCATGGTCAAGCTGCTTCTGCAATGACCACGGACAGTGGAGACGAACCAATTCCTTGAAGACGCCCTTCGAAACAGAATGTCCAGAAAAGGTCTAATGAGTCAACGTAGCTCGTTTATATGTGAGCCTGTCAAGAAATAACTTAACCCCAAGGTCAAGGTCAAGAGGTCATGGTCCCAAATGAAAGGTCTTGGTAGGAGGTATATAATTTTATGGAAGAAATATAAAAACTTTATCTCTAATAGTGCTTTATATATAGGCAAGTTTAAATTTTATTAAAAGTAGGTCAAACTCTAAGGTCAATGTCACAATGTCAAGGGTCATAGTCCCAAATGAAATATATAGGAAGAAAGTACCCATATGTGAAATATCACGGCTGTTTATTATAGTGCCTTAGATACATGTATAGACAATGTTAAAGTTTTTCAAGTGAAGTCGCCACTCCGCCGCAACCTGACGCAGACACCAGGGCTGTGGCATTAGCGCCGCAGACATAAAGCCCCGGCTCGCTAAACATGTAACATATTTATCAAGTACAAAATATCTAATTTTTTGTAGATTCGAGCGAAACGGGTTATGAAATATGCATTAAACTGACATTTGCTTTGTTTGGCTTTAAAATCGTAACCAGTGAATTGTACCGTTATATGAAAATGCTGAGACGGCCCCCAATAAAAAGTCCACGTCCGATGTCCATAGTCGAAGTCCACGTAAGACGCAAAACTCTAATATTAATGGGACCACAACCGATCAACAAAGGAGCAGACGTCCAAGAGATATGACGCCAAAGCAGGATCTTCTCATTAGGCTACCCTTCCTACGGGATAGGTTAAAGACAGCAGCGGAAACCACTAATAAACACATTCGAATATTGGACCGAATTGAACGAAACAGATTGTGATTTTCGACCTACGACCTCGTACATACTCTTTTTTGTCAAATTGTGTTGACAAACGGTGTCACCTGAGTGTTTTCTAACAAAGGAACTTACAACAAACACGATTATGTGACCTTTACAAAGATGACACGTTATTGTTTTATTTGTATCGCATTTTGTCTAAATCTGATTTGATGTCTCTACGTAAGGACGATTTTCAAAGTTTTTTTTTACAAGTACATATATTCATAGAGATAATAGGGGATAAATGCATTCGAACTTTTTCCGGTGCCAAATCGACGAAATGTATATATATCGTCTCGATTTTTTCTTAAGGTGGAATACCCGTAACGTGGCCATTTTGAGATTCATAAAGCATCTGATTTTTTCGGGCTATGTCGTTACGTATCCGAACGTATTCGGGTTCGGTCGTAAATATTCGGCAGTGGAAAGTTCCACCACCGAATGTTTTCGACGACGCCATAATAATTCCGACGTCGCGCTAATCTCATTAGGGATTGACTACCTTAAGGTTGGTTGTCTAATCCCTTTGACGTTAAAAGAAATGTCATACAATATTCTGTTGTTTTTTCTTTTGTTAAAAAAGAATATCAATATTTCAAATCAATAGCAAACCAAGGCTTGGGGTCTGTATTATTCTATTGAGTGGTTAACTACCTTAAAATATCTCGCAATATCTGGTAAATTAACGACATTTCGATAAATAGAATAAATTGTACAATTTTACTATGGCATGTTTTCAAGCAGTAATGATTTTATTGAGAAGACCGCATTGGCAATGCGCATGGGAGTCAATTACTGAGAATTAGATCATGGGAAATTAGGTTTACAAGTGTCTTCTGCCATTCTGAATTCAAATAAGATCACATCGGTTGTGACATTTTGTCTTTCGTAAATAATTCACTGTATAATTCTAGGTTACGTTGCACCAAAATGCAACAAATATTTTCATTGATTCGTTGCTCTGTAAGTAAGAAGACCATAGAGGTATTTGCAATAACCACATATCTGATGCAGACTGACCAGGATTTATGCGGTTCAATAGCACTAGAAACAGACCACGATCCATGATGCGCCAAAAGTCATAAGGTCCCCTTTTTAGATCATATTTCATTTTTCTACAGTAAAAGATTACACTCTGAATGAATAGCAAGGACCATGCATTTTGAGCATAGAGGATTGTTAAACAGACATAACATTCGCTTCTCATTTTTAAGGTATGCCATAATGGATGCCAAGATTGGCTATTCTTTTGCGTTTACGTGCTACACATTTTCTTTTAATTGCTGCTGATATGCCAAAAAAACGAATTTAACTTTGTGACAAAAAATACGAATTCCATTTACATCAAAACTGATGTTTCCTTTAATTACTTTGATTTTAAGGGAAAATGCTCAAGTTTTTCGGAACACTCGGTCGTTACTGTAGAAACTTTAATGTTTCGCACCATATATGTTTCGCTACCAGATTTTTGACAATATGACATGTCTTTATTATTCATAATTTTTCGACTGATAGAGCGTATTTGTTATGTAAAACTGCTTTTCTTAAGATGAATATCTATTATTTAGAGCAAAACAGTTGTAATTGTGTATGTACTAACCACTGTTTAACGTCATTTTATTCACGTGGAATTGATGAAAATGCTGTAAATCACTTTAAGTGGGATGGCCTGTATATATTCTTCTTGAATTATTACCAGTACATATTGCTTAAAATATTGAGAGAGTTTCATCAAATTCTATTATGTAGAACTATTTTACAAAAGTGCAAATTTTGACATAAAACGCCTCTGCTACGTTGATCTAACTTAAAGTATTGACGTGCTGTTTTATACAGTAACACACTCGTTACATCACATATTTCAGGTTTCTGATCAATGTTAAACATTCATTTCTTTAATGCTTTTCGGTGGATTATCGAGAAATAACGGTAGATTATCATTTGATAAACTCACCGCCTATCCAGTGAAATTATCAAAAACGTGTGCTCGCTTTTGTTCATTTCACCCTATCTGACCAATTGGATCACCAAGGACAATTCTATCGAATCTTACCTTGGATGCATCTCGTGGAACTACTTTCAGACTATGAGTAGAATAGAATGGAACAACAATTCAAAACGTTCGTCTGCGACTAATGTCAACAATGACGCGACAATGATACTGAAATTCATTTTTTGCAGTTCAAGTGTCCTCATTTTTTAGAATGATTACAACCTGCAAGTCCTACAAGTTGCCATGGTTGTGCATTTGGTTTGCCTCGAAAACTACTTTATGAAGCGTAGCTACTTCCGGCTAAGAAATCCGATTTTTTTCAAGATTTCTTCATACACACACTTCCGAGTCGATGATTCGATCTTTTGATCGACATTATCCGAGGATATTCCGAACGCCTATCGGACGTTTTAAAAGCTGGGCCAAATAAGTGACGTCATCATAAGCGTTGCATAGCAGTCACGTGCAAAATGACGCGCTTTGAGAAAATCTGTCATAAGTTTTTGCATTTTGTCTTTTTTTTTGCATTAAAGTGACATTTCACTTTTTTTCATTTTCTAAAAGTATCTCTTGATGTAAAAATTGCTTATTCTAATGCGTAGAGTTGCTATCAGTTTTTTTAAGTTGTTTTTTATAAGCGAAAAATACGCCTTTAAAGTTGAGACAGAAATCACAAAGTCTATATATATCTGAACTGTTGTCCACAACAATTTGTTTTCTTTAGCACAAAAATATATATTTCTCGTAAACGGTTCAATATTTTGGCTTCCATTTTTCAGAATTGTCACAGGAAAGCATACTCTTTCAGATAGAATAAAAGTAAAATTTATGTAACAATGCTTGTGAAATGTCACTTTAAAGAAATAGAATAATCGTTTGTTTTTCGAGTAAGATCGATTGATATTTCATTTCGTGAACAACGAAAGCTACATTTTCACTCGTGGCTTCGCCACTCGTAAAAATAAAGCTTTTGTTGTTCACTCAATGAAATATAAATCGATCTTGCACTGAAACAAAAGATTATCCATTTTCGAAATTAAGCAAAGATTTATTCAGCATTTTCTAAGTATTTTCCTGACCTTTGAAAGGGGCAAGGAATCGTCCCTTTTTGACATGTAGGGGTATATCACACGATTGCCAATAAAATCCCAATAGGATTGATGACCATCCATCTTTATTTCATTTTTCTACTAGTAATAACTCTAATTTTCGAAAAAAATATAATTAAATTCTAATATTAGGAAAAGAAAAAGTAATACTGGAGCATTGTCCCTCAAGAAAAAATATATCCTCGTACAAGGTGGAATACTTTGGTTTGAAATTTTAAGAATTGTCACGAGAAAATACGCTCAGATAAATAAAACTAGAATTCATGAATAAATATAAACGGAATGTCTCTTGAAATTTTCACAATCAGGTTTCGCTAGAATCACCGAATTCTTTGGCAGCCCGTAATATTTTAAAACATATAAACAAAGCTAAAGAAAGAATGTACAATGAACTTTACCAATATTGATCCAAGTGTATGTTTGTGAAGGTCTTAATTCTGACAAGAATTATACCGCTTCCTTAATTTGTTTACCGGGCTATTTTAGCCCAATTATTGCGTTGCCATGGCCACATAAATTGTGCCTAATAAGATTATGATCGAGTCTTAAAGCGAGCAGAATTAAATGGATTACTCGGTCGTTGTCGTACCTCAGGGAGGGATTTGATTACATGTACTTCCATTTCTTATGTGAAGAGTACAGTTGTTCACTAACATTAAAGATAGATAGTTACAGTTACTTATTTTTGCTGTAATTTGCTGTAAAAATAACTGTACATAATTAAAATATGGCCGTTATTTTTTCTCTGTGCCAAATTTCAGCTGTATCTTATCTGTATTGGCTAAGTTTATCATTTCGTCTCTTTAAATATTTTACATACTTTTACACCGCTGCATGATAATCGATTTATGTCATTTACTGTATGAATCTTGTATTCTGTCTTATAAAGTCTATAAACGGTGCGAGAACATGCTTAAAGCCAACTTCTGTGGACCATAAGGGATTTAGGCATGGGGATACCATTGTCTATTTAAATTAAATATTTAATAACCTTGCACATTTACCATGTTAATACACGTACTTACAACTCTAACAAATACTTACCAGAATCACGAGATGTGACCTAAATAACTACATAAGTACACTTGACATGGCCTTCAAAAACGCCGCATGTGCGAGTGGATACTTTTTAAAGGTCAATGTAAAATAATCTAGGAAGTATTACTAATTTCCATTCAAATATTAATGTCGACTTGAACAACTTAAAAGCATAGAGATAGTTTGGTGCAAGTTTGAACTTATTTAAACCTTCGGATTTAAGCGAATTTCTGATTTTCTAATGGACAGATAAATGAATGGTCGTCCAGAATGTGGCATCATACAAAGCAATATTTAGAGTTACTGATTGCAAGATTGAAGTGTTTCATTCATCATTTAACATCGAACACTTCAATTTCGCCTCCAACATCGCCATTTTCCGTGACAATGGTAATTTACGACGGCATCCGAATTTTCTTAATCTCCGTTGCTTGGTAAATGGCTGCAAGGTCTTCGACCTGATCGCCGCGAGGAGTTAGTTTTGGCCCGACTACGAATTGGTCACACCCACCTGACCAATTCGTACCTATTTAGGGTGAGAAACAATCTCGGTGTATTCCTTGCAACGATGATCTGACTGTCCAGCATCTCCTCATTGATTGTGTAGATTTGTAAGTCCTGAATCAATGTTTTACTTTCTTAAAGAGTGTAATCTCTTTGAAAAGATTTAGCTCTGTTTTATTATAGTCTGTGGTATCTGATCTGTGTGATTTAGTTCTGTATAATTTTCTATATTTATATGCTCTGTGGATTTTCCGATCGAGTGGAATCGGACATGGGTGTTCTCTGATCTGTGAGGAGCCCATGTCTATTCCTCCTTACATCGGATTATTCATAGTGCATGGCTGTTTTAAAACATAATGCAAATATATCCAATTCAAAAGTAGAAAGCATAACACTGTAAATATAAAATTGATACTATAATAATAAATACGAAACAAAACAGCCATGTACTATGAATAATCCGATGTAAGGATTATTCGGATTATTCATAGTGCATGGCTGTTTTGTTTCGTATTTATTATTATAGTATCAATTTTATATTAACAGTGTTGTGCTTTCTACTTTTGAATTAGATATATTTGCATTATGTTTTACCTCTCTGGATGGTTATGTAACTATGTTCATACCAGTGAATTTGTATACATCCAGATATGTGATGCGCCCAATATGACCCTGGTAGTCGACGGGCCTTAAAACACCATTCATTCATTCCGTTGCTACGGATGACGTAGAAGTTGCGAATTGCTATAAATATATATATATATTTGTAATTTATTTCAAAGCAGACACGGGATATTCATTGTACTTCTGTGAAAACACTAAATATTTAGTCCATTCATAGTTCACGTGTATAGCTTAGTCTTACTGACGTCATTTATCTACAATCAGTTACATAAAATATCGAAATGTAAATGGTTAGATATCTATCATGATCAATTCGAAACTTAATTACATATAGGACACTTGTTTATGTACGGTCGAATTCTTTCGCACATGATTTTATGCTTGAACCGACGACTGAAAAAAGAAGCCTGATACATATACAGTACCGTTACAATAATTCCACCAATATTCTGTTAATCATTCTGGAATATTATGAGAAAAATAACGGAAAATACTGGCATTTCCCCTATAATATATTTTTGTGCTACATCAAATTTCCATTTTCTGCGTTTGGTAATATATTTTGCCGTCTACAGCCTTAGATGAGGTACTTGTGGAACGTCAAGTCTAGGCGTAACCCAAACAAGTCGTTGATTATCGTTGTTCAAATGTATTGAGGCCTCTCCCTATACGACGTATTTTCGATGACGTCCAAAAATCAAAAATGGCACCAAGATAAACATTATGCTCCTTAAAAAAAACATGCGAACAAAAAACTTAATTTTGTAGAGTGGAAAGAGTTGCAAGAAAATGATAAACTGCTGTTTATCAGCCTTTTTGCGTCGGAAAGGAAAATATTTCATTCTTGTAGTCAGGTTAGTGGCTAATGATTCCTTCATGGATAAAATCCTAATTTAAAACACAGTTCCTAGCTATACGAAACGCATCAAATTACGGACACTTGTAAATACACTCCACATAAGTTGCTTCACCGTGCCGGATTTCAAGAGTATGCTTTCAGAAGAAAATAATTTACAAATATCATTTTACTCTCTATTCATATGCAAGGGAAGTAATTGTGAAAATGTTTGTCAAATATTTCCATAAGTATGCATTAAAGCTGGAGGGTAACTAGTTGCAATAATGTAACCGAAACCTTTTAGAATTTTGATCTGGGTTTCGGTTACAATTCCTTTCTATTCGTTGCAATGGAGCAGGTGCTGGAATGATTCATTCCAGCAAGTTTAGCAAAGTCAAACTTCAAAATAAAGCTATGGAATGTAGTAAGAATGTTACTTGACAACATGTTAACTATTTTTCTGTCAATCCAGCATAGTTTTATGTTGAAATCACTTTCAAATAAAGTTCAGTTCAATTTTGAAGCGGAGTACCAACCCATTTTATTCTACTGAGACTTGAATTTTCCGTTGGAAGATATAATTGGTAAAAATTCTTGTTGATACCTTTTAACTGAATATGTGCCATGGAATATCTTTTTATGGGATATACATCTGATTAGATATGTTAGTATTCAAAAATTTATGCAAGAAAAGGCGTTTTCCACCCTTTAGTCTTGCTCCACAAGAAGGAATAGGGTGGAATCGTAGCCACAAACCAATACCCATCATCAATTTTGTGGCTACGATATCGCAGCTAGAGGGTAACTGATGGTCTAGATCTAATTGCAAAAAATGAAATTTTTTGAAAAAAAAAAATGCAAAACTTTTGTGTTGGCCACCTCAGAATGGTTAACAATATGCGATTCAGATAGAGATTGAGCCGAAATTATAAGAGAGATAGCCGAATTTAGGGAAAATCCAAACCCAAATTCAACTCCATCACAGATGCATCTTCGCAAGCCAAGGGTTCTACCTCCACTTTGTTCCTTACGTTCGTAAGGAACAACGTGGAAGTAGAACCCTTGGCTTGCGAAGATGTCACAGATGCGGTTGAATTTATTTTTTACCTGTCACGCATGCGCATACATCGCGGATCAAGATTCAAACGAGATTCATACTTGAATTTCAATATGACGTCATCATGTATGTTGTGACGTCATTTAAGAAAGTCGCATGTTCTACTGTTCTTGACCTACTTTCGAGATCGCTTCATAAATTTGGTATCAAATTGCAAAAAAATGACTCGTTGCTTCAATAGTTTGTCGTAATCATTTAATCAGGTCATATAAAGCTTAAAAAGTGTACATTTCGTTTGTTTTTGACAAATTTTGGGTCCAAATCTGGGAAATAGTAGCTTTAATTCAAAAGTCTAAACCGTACAAAATCACTGTGTATAACCGTACAGTGAGCCAAACCGGAAGTGCCACCGACTGTACGCACAAATATCACTAGTTCACCTCAAATAATTCAACAGTCATTTTTTTCGTATCGGGGTAACTTTTTATCTATTCATCGCTTTTGAACGCGGTTTGCGATTATAAAAAGCGAACTGAACATACCTGTCATTTTTGTTCTTCGTTACACCCTGAAACGGCGCTTTTGTCTACAAATCAGGATTTAGCACTCGCAATCACCGAGTTTCGTTCCATTTTGGCCGTGGTTGTGACATATTCTTATCCCGAAAGGTATGTTTCGACACACAATACATAGTGTTTTACTGATGGAAAAGTCGTTTAATCTAATATTTTGAAAACCCAATTCTCCGTTTTGCAACGGGAGCTCGGATATTTGAAAAAAGGCCTACTGAAAACAACCACCCTGTTGCCAACGACTGTACGACTAGTTTCCAAAATGTTTTTCGTTACCGTACGACTAGTTCTTCGTTACTGTATGACTAGTGTCCAGTATGTAATGCATGTTTAGGTTTGATTTATTGGGTTTTACGCCGTTTCAATTGCTATGGTCATATCGCGGTGGCTGGAGCACCTAACCATAGGCACCTGTTGTTTCTCATACTGGTACTAGAGCTCAGATCTAAAATAACTTTAGACTTGTAGCAACCTTCTGCCTGATCGCCGATGAGAAGTCATCGACTGTGTAACGGACAAGAAATACCACTGTTTGGTCTGTTGATTTTCGTTGATCGATTTCTAGTCATGAAATGATAACGAGTTTAGAGGTCTTTATTCGTCAAATAAGAACCGATGTGTGACGGACTACATCATCAACGTAGGTAAAAACCGAGTCGCTCAGCGCCGAGGTATTTGCCTTAACATGTAGTTCAGGGCGCAGAGGTTTTTATTTGGCAAATAAAGATCTCTAAACTTGTTATCATCTCCATGAAAACACTTTAAAAAACGCACATTCGAAATGTGTTGTTTTGTGGAAATTCTGCCATGATCTAGTTTTCAGAGTAGGAAACGCATTGGTGATTTAGAGACATTATTGATGACGTCATTTGACGCAAGTGATGTTTTTGTCGTTGTTTTTGTCATATTATGGAAATGGAAATTTACAGCAATTAATCCGAGATGCCTGGTCAAGTGAGCCGGGGTTCATGTCCGTGGAGTTAATGCCACAGCCCTTGTGTCTGCGCAGGTGTTGTTTTGAGTCTTCAGGGGGTTTCACATAAAAGTTCGGACGACCCGGATGTGTGGTACTGGCATATTTTAGTAGAATCGGAGATATTATTGAAAATTAGTTGGCGGTATGTCATTGATTGATAGAGGCATCAGTCAACAAAAACAGAATATTTTCATGATCGGCAGCGCGTCTGCCAATATATTCTGCTAGTTTAAACCAACCAATCAATCGGCTGAATTTTCTCTGTTTTGAAAAAGTTGATGAAGTCTCATTGACTAGTAGCTGAAATATGTCGGGATTCTGCCGAACATCTAACGGACTCTAACTAAATATTTAAAACATCGCGGACGTTCCAACTACCAGGCAATTTCATGTAACACAGACTTTCTTAACCCTTTCCCAAACAAGACCTGGTTTTGACGTCCCTTATTGAATAGGCTTGGGAAAACATTGAAATAAAAGAAGAAACTGTTGAAAACCAGCAGTTTCTCCTTTTGTCTCAATGATTTCTGTGCTATATTATTCACAATTTTGACTAAGGAACATCTATTTAGTCGTCTGCAGCAACTTTCAAATTGGACTGCCCTAAAATTTTGTCGTTTGGGAAAGGGTTAAATCGGCCAGTATCAAAGAAATCAGCCGCAAACGCTGGGGCGTTGCTTTTATGTGACTACACGACCAAACCATTCCCCAGTCAAATGACTACCTTGGTAGCCTATACTTCTTCATTGTAATTTGAGTATAGAAACAACCTAGAACCGCACACATGCCCATACCGCCAATCCCTATGTGACTCTACCAGGCAAAAAACACATACAATTTGGTTGTGCCGTTTTATCAGCGATTTCGCTCGTTTTATTGCTGTCAGACCAGTAGAAAATATTGACTTACGACGGACGTCGATTTGTTTTGAAGTGATTGGTTTTCCAATCAGCCACATTAAAGCCGCGCCTTGGCAGTGGCTACTACCTTTATTTTGCAATTAGGCCGGTATGCAGGTCATCGGATGAAACTGGTTGGGCACATGCAATGCATCAGAGTGGGACCCAGCGATATATCAACGATAGGTCACTGATGATTGCAAAAATGAGTCAGACACTTCATCGATGTGTAAAAAGTCAGCTGTACACCGTCAGACAGTCTACAGTATCCCGTCAAATAGTCGACGTGTAGTCATCGACGCTTCATTGACTTCTTCAGACATTCAACATACCACTGATTGATCGGTCGATTTTAACTTGAGGTGCAAATTAGCCGACAAGTCGCCGATCATACAAAAACTGCTATTTCTGTCGGCCAATGCGACGATCAATCGACAATGCATCTCCGATTAATGGCCGAGAATTTTCCCGATATTACCAAAAACCCCATTGCAGGCGCGTCAGAGCGTTCATAGGACATCAGCAACTGCTCAAGCAAAATCAAACAACCATTCCACGGCATTTTAGTCGGTAAAGCGTTGGCGACATCTCACCGGCGATTGGACTGAATACCTCAATTATACACAAACATGTTTGATCTCTTTTGTCGTTTCATGCTTTAAATCGCCGATAAAAGAAAAAAACGACCAAATTTAACACCAGATTAAAACTACCTGATCAACTGGGGACATGTTAGATTTTGATTTTATTGGGTTTTACGCCGTTTTCAACTGCTATGTTCGTATCACAGAGGCTGGGGCACCTAACCATGGTTTTCTTGTATTTCTCTCACCAGTACCACCACAATATCCAAACCTAGCCCCCAGCTGCATCCTCATACAGATGACACCCATTTGTGAGTGACAAATGACTTTTGTCAAATGTCAGAATGGAAACTGGCCGAGCTGGGGTTCCAACTCGCGACCCCTTACGGCATGTTAGATGTATAAAGAATTTAGTAAAGGGTCAAATATTTTTCACAGACAATTGGCCAGCATACAGCCATTCATCTGACAATGAACAGCCAACATTTCCAACATGATCTTAAAGTAGTCAATCCCTAATGAGACTCACGCGACGTCGGAATTATTTAGGCAATGTCGTTAACATGTGGCAGTGGAACGTTCCACCACCGAATGTTTAAAATGTTGCAGGTATAAGTTCGGATTAGGTAACAAATTTGAACGATGTCCCTCGAAAAAAATCCTATACATGTAGTATGATTCCCAATAAGGGTGGTCTACCTTGATTCAGTTATCAGCAATTTCTTGATAAGTTGTCAAAGCGGACATGTATCATTCTACCATACGTCGGCAAAGCCATAAGCCATCAAAGCAGAATATCAGAATACAGCCATTCATCTGACAACGTACAGTCGATATTTCCAACATATTCTTAAGGTAATCCATCCCTAATGAGATTCACGCGACATAGGAACTATTCCGTCAATGTGGTTAACATGCGGCGGTGCAACATTCCACCACCGTATGTTAACGACGTCACACATATAAGTTCGGATAAGGTAACATATATAAACGATTTTGCATGAATCTCATTAGGGTTGAACTACCTTAATTCAATTATCAGCAATTTCTTGATAAGTTGGCAAAGCAGACAGTTATCATTCTATCATACGTCGGCAAAGCCATAAGCCATCAAAGCAGAATATCAGAATACAGCCACTCATCTGACAAAGTACAGCCGACATTACCAACATGTTCTTAAGGTAGTCCATCCCTAATGAGATTCACGCAACATAGGAATTATTCCTGCAATGTCGTTAACAGGCAGCTGTGGAAAGTTTCACAGCAGAATAATTACAATGTCGCACATAAAAATTCGGAAATACGTTACAAAGGTTAACGACGTCGCTCGAAAAGTTTTGAAGGCGCTAGAATCTTATTAGGGGTGGATTACCTTAATGCAATTATGAACATTTTTTGGTAAGTTGGCAAAGCCGACATACACTTTTATCATTCTACCATATGTCGGCAAAGCCATAAGCCATCAAAGCAGAACTCCAAAATACAGCCATTCATCTGACAAAGCACAGTCGACATTTCAAACATGTTCTTAAGGTAATCCATCCCTAATGAGATTTGATGTGACATCAGAATTATTCCGGCAATGTCGTTAACATGCAGTGGTGCAACGTTCTACCACCTCGTGTTAACGATGTCACATATAAATTCCGATAACGTAATAAATGTTAATGATGTTGCTCGAAAAATTTTGAAGTTGCATGAATCTCATTAGGCTTGTTCAGACGTCATTCTTCATATGTGCTGAAACGAAACAAGATAAATTTAGACAGTTAGGATTATCATAATTATGTTTACAAAATGTATAACATAATTATGTATTTATTTTACATCAATTGGGAATCAAGTTCTTAAAGCTTATACTGGTCCTTCTCGATTCTGCTTCTTGGTAACTGCACCAGTACTCGCGCTACCTCTCCTTCACGGACAAAATATTCTGAACATGTCGGAATGCCAGAGCCAAACTATTGTACCCCCATTTCCCAAATTTTATAGGAGAGGAAAATACTGTAGTCAATTAAATGTTTCGTACCAATATGTTTTGCTACCATATTTTCAATAATACAAGAGCCGTCAGAGACGGACAATGCTCCCCGAATAAGGCATTGTCACAATAAATGTATGCCATGGAGAGCAGTTTATTGTCAAGGGCATCTGATTTGCTACTCAAATATGAAATTTCATCAAATTTTGAGAAATAAGAGATAAAGTGTATTTGACCTTAAGTCCCCTTTTCCCATGACGAGGCCTCAAATCCGAAAACCGTGAAAAGTGCATCGGCATTATGTCATAGGTAGTTCACATGGTAAGTTTCATTTGATTTGGCCCAAGGGTTATGGAGAAATCGCTTCGGACGGACAGACGGACCAGACGGACGGACGGACAGACAGACAAAGCGGCGACTATATGCTCTCCCTTCGGGGAGCATAATAACACATCATTACAATTTACCATTTTTGACGGTAAAAGTGTATTTATTATGCGAAACTGATTTCCTCAAGATGGAAATCGATTATTTACAGCAAGACAGTCGTAAGTGTGTATGCAGTTACCATGTTTTGCGTCGTTTTATTCATGTGTAGCTGATAAAAATGCTGTAATTCATTAATAAGTGCGCTGACATTTACATTTTCTTTTTGAATTATTACCAGAACATGTTGCTTAATACAATGAGGGAGTTTTGTCAAATTATATTATGTAGAACTTACAATATTTCCAAAAATATGCAAATTTTGACATTAAACACTCAGCATTTTAGTGACCTTGGACAGGTGCAAGAAATTGTGCATTTTTTCGATGTATATAGTCCATGAGCCAGACACTTTTTTGGTACCACTCGGAGGGAGTAATTCTTATTGCACTTTCTGAACAGCTTGACATGTGTAGGTAACTAATTGATATGATAGCAGTCTGAAATCGGTAGCTTATGCTGAGAAAATCGCCGTTTTCTTAACCTACCCCATTTTCACATGTCCACAAATAGGACGGTAGGTGCGATTTCTTTTGATAGTGTGTGATTTATCAAAAGGCTTGTCGTGATTATTTTCTCTGCCAAACTATTCTTAAAATACTAGTTTTGAGTACTATTGAATCTGTTCCCAGGTATGAGGCCTCTGTAGGCTGTGAAATTGAAGACAATTTGTCGGCCCCTACACCGAACGAAATCCACGATTTTTTTAAGTGAATTTTTCAATTTTTTAAAGCAGAAATGCGAGTGGCTACATATTTTTACACTGAAATATATTTTCAAATGCGTATTCATCGATCCATGCCAGTTTCATGACACAAAACACTCGGAAAAAGCTGTAAAAGGCAAAAACATTTGGTCGATTCGGACCCTGAAATGTTCGTACCTAAAAACTAAAACGCATATTATGAGTGTTCCAAGGCTTTTAACTGTTGGCAATCTATTGACAGCACTGTGTTTTCATCCAAAACAATTGGATTACCTCTTAGGTGACTATTTCATGCATATATATGTTATATGAATATGAAATGGAGAATTTTCGTTAGGGTTACTGAAAGAATGCTGAACTCAAAAGCATTTTCACTTTTAAAAATAATGAAGGGCCTTATATGTTCAGTTGAATGTCCAATCAATGCAAATTAGTAAATAATTACTGGAAATATATTCAACTGCACAATATTCGACGGTTCGTAATTAAATTGAATGACCACATGAAAAAAATGAAGCTATACTTTACAACAAAATATAGCCCAATGCCAATATACGATTATACGATAATAATGGACATCATGTAGCAACCAAAGTAAAACCCGATAGTCCCCTATTCAATGATACAATGAATATACAAAATAATTTGCTGCTTTTGTCATATATAGTACAAAAACTCTCTTCGTCAGATATATTGGTCCTCATATATCTAATCATAACTCAATATAATACATGTACAATATAATGAGTCAGGATACGGGAAAAAAGGTCCCTTAAGGCTCTTAAACCAAATATGGTTCCAAAACAGCCTGCGTATACATGCAGTCTGATCAGGAGCCATTGCTGTTCTCCACTAGGTCCTTATGACCTGTTGCAATTGTAATATAGCAGCATGGATGTCTGCCCGTCTTCACTAAAAGCATGCACTGATCTTGAAATGTGACTGTCCCAAATGCTCTAAGGGACCCTTTTCCAGATTCGCGCTCAATTATGTAAGTATGAGAGAATACATTTGTTTCTGCTATTAAGTAGGATTATAACATTCTCATTTCCAAAACCTAGTTTGAATAAGCTATGATGATTAGACAAAGATTACTTTGATGCAAAGAATGATAATTAAAGTGTACGGAGGGAACTTATTTCTATGTTAAAATGTAGTACTTTGGCAATTTTATTTCGTTTAGAAAATATATTGCAGTGTCCATGAATAAATGCATCCCCTGGCCTCCTAAAAGACAAATTCTATATGTATTTCGATAGATGTACATTGCATACTTACACAATAGATTTATCAAAAAACAATGTAATTTCATAAGCCAGGTAATTGTATAACATGTGTGTCGTGCTTTTCCCTTTCCCAAGTCTCCTTGTCTGTATGTACATATTTTTACTACAGTTGCAATAGCAATATTTCTGAAATTTCTACTATATATAACCATATTGGATACATGTGCTGATTCTGGTATTCGTAATTCTGAGTCAGTCAATGGTTCCTGTTGTTAGTGTAATGCTTTTTGTCACTGAAAATCACTTTAGGTAATATGTGTCAGGCTCACTAGGAGAGATGATAAACATATAGATAAAAATATGCATATATACTTTAGATAATCATTTGACAGAGATTCAAATTTCTTCTGTCGAACATAGGCATTAAAATGTGAATCAGATGTATATGTGTTCTAGTTTATTTGGCATGAATCATAACAAAATGCAGTATGATACATACTCAAATGGTTGGGTAAATCTTTGTTTACATTTTGAGTCTGAAAGTTTTCTAAGATCCATATCGCCACACAAATGTTAACAACAAAGTGATTGGAATATATTTGATAACTAATGGTCAAAGTGATTGAAGTTGTGGTAACAAAGGCAAAAAACGACACCCCTTGTCTTTATAATCACAGTGGTGTAATTTTTAATCAAACATATCTCATTCACCCTCTCTTTCAGACAAATGCAAACGTTTAATAGAATTCGCGTTGTGAGCAACAGATTCATCAGACCAATATAAATTGAAAACTCGATTTAATAATCCTCTAAATAGTTACCATACCTTGTCACTACTGGTGTGGCTTTCATCTGTGTAGGAGAGAATGCATGTTTGTGGTTGTTTAGCGGTTTCTTTTATGATCCCATGTTTCAAAACTAGTCGTTTATGAGGGTATATCAAAGGTTTTTGATTCTCACACCTGCTGTATTTTTCATATAATAGTCCCGTAGCCTTTCCAACCCCACACATTCCTTCCACCTTGTTAACAGTTCACTGATATCCGATTTAGAGGAATCAATGTCTTGTTATCATAACCAGTCCCCTCGGCAGCAGTCAACTAATCTTCTTAACTGCCTCGGTCTCACTGGCATTCCTTTTTGCAATATTAGATTGTTGCTTGCAAAAGAAGGGGAAGACTCTCCATAAACTTAGGCAATCTTGCTAAGCACTTTAAGCCTCCAGGACTAGAAAAATTACCATGTGCAACAGTGTTCTTAGTATTATCCATTTTGGCTAATAAAACTGGGAGGGGTAAGTCGGTTTAAAAGTTTTGGACAAGCTTGTAGCAGCTAGCCATATTGTCCTACATGCAAAGTGTATTTGAAACATTTATTTACACGAAGGTGTAAAAAACTTTACTACCTCAAAGGAGTAATTACCAGAAGCTCAAAAATGTTTTGATACCCCCTCATATATGGTATGTTAATGAAATGCCTTAACTTGACTGGTTACGTAAATGCACCAGCGTACTTTAAAGTGCCGAACAAAATCCGTTTTCTACATAACTTTATAATTTCGAAATTGTCATTCTCGTGGGTAATTGGACTTATACCAACTGGTGATAGATGACATTCTTCAACGAAACAAATCCCATTTAGCTTATGAATCAGTAATGATTGTTTTTATCTGATTAAGATTAAAATACTACAATTTGTTTGTAAGTTGATAATGTCCTTAATGCGCAGAAATTAAATTTCATTCTGCTCCAACAGTTGGCATTTCCATCACCGCTTTATATATCTTTTCTTACACTAACACCTAAATAATTGAAAGAAATACTGATGCTGATTAAAATAGGTACTTTATTTATCAATGAACAGAAGAAAATAACGTTTTTTAAGTTTCTAAAAATGATTTTTTTTAAATTAAGTCCGTCTAAAGCACCAACTGACAAATTTCCTGACGACTTCGATACATGGAAAATCTCTACCTCTGATTGACCATATTCTTTCATATATTCATAATCGAGACCACTTTTATCGTGATCCGATTCTCTCTCGTATTTGCATATTTACAATAAATGAATCACAGGCTTGAATGATTTAATAAACAAACTTTAAATGTATTATCTCCGTAACTCTGAAGTGCTCAAAAATCACAAAACACATTTCCTTGTTATGCATACTTACATTTTTCTTTATATCAACATGTCTGCATTTCTTCATTTGAAATACCGATTGCTGTAAGGCTAAATTTCGATTGTTCGGTTATAATTATAACCTTGCTCATGACAGTTCCAAGCTTTAGGTAGAAGTTGATTAATATCAAGTCGTAATTCTTGCATTATGTAATAATTGCAGTTCAACACATCTGTTTTGGTGCCTTAATACTTACTTTGCATATTATTCTCTTTGTGATATCATTGTTTACTTCGCATAAATAAATTGTGACTGTCTATGTACATTGTATAACAGTCCATGTAGTGATTCTTTCTTCCTGTCTGGCCCATTGTACTTACAGTATGCATCATTCACGAAATATACCAACTGAACTTTACTATGTTGATTTAACAATGGAATTATAGTTTTTTTTCTTTTTTTCAGAAACGTAGTGTGCATTTTTTCAACAGCTTTTGTATCGATGTAATCAATTTTATCTCTAGTCTCATCGTTTATCTAACACTTTGCTTTATTTTTCACTCGTAAATATTTCTTTTGTACTGCATTATATCTTGTATTCTAAAAGACTATACTGCTGTAGTGATATGTCCACGCTACAGAGTATAGTGTACTAAAGTGAACCTGGGATAACTGCATCTTCATCTTAAGAAAACATAGCCGAAGTATGGTCATTACATATTCAGATGTCCTGGGTTTATGTTAATTCTGTTGCACAGCAATGCTTTTAATACACTTAAGATGTATTTAATTCTTGCTAGGTCTCTAATTATAGATTAGTTCCATGACAGTTTTGCTGAAAACACCTCCTTTTTATAACATTTTTATCCGTACACACGAAAAGCGATAGCCTTGTAGTTAATTACACATGTTTCTTAATATGTTGTATACATATACAATGTTTTGTATACTTTTTCCTGGAATGCATGTTTCATTTGCAATCTAAGTGGTTGTATTAAGCAATATATACATAGAAAGAATTTGTACATATATTAGAAAACACTACCAATTTGCATGTCAGTGTTAATACCAGAAGTCCTCATAATTGTTTTTAAAAGCAGGCCAACATCCTATAATTTTTGTATTTATTGTACAAATATATCCGAACAAAAATCAACTGCACATGGAAAAACGTTATTCTTCAATGCTTTATGGATGTACATTTGTCTGGACATGTATTCTAATGACTGTCTGACAGTAGAATAACACCAAAACAATGACTTTGTGTCATCCTCTCGAACCAGAAACATAAATACAATATATCCAGCTTATAACCCTCGCCCCTTTTTTATCTTGTGAGAAATTAGCTTCTCTGCGTACACTTACAAACCAGGCCTAGTTTTCTTCATGTGTACCATTAAAGAAGTGTTTGTAAGCATTATTCATTTGAATATTTCGTAGTTCGAATTAGTTTTACATTTAAAAAATGAATGAAATGTAAATGATAGGCATTTATGCTTTTTTGACTTTCTGATAGTATAACGAGCGGCAATAAAGTCGACATTGCTATTCCTGCTAGTTTGTTATATGCATATTTATTTAGTATCACCTGATATCAAAATACTAATTACAGTTCATTTACATCAGAAAGCAGACTTTATGTGTCCACAAACACATTAATTTTTCATTTTTCCTTGTAATTCGTATCATCTATAGATAGTTCTCTGTGTACACTAAAATCTTCCTACAGATGACATTTCAGACTAACACAAAACCTTAAAATATGCTACTCTGTGCTGTATCTCTATTATGAAGAAAGAATTTTGTATTTGAATGAGTTTAAGGGGTTGAAAAATGTATGTGTTGTTTCACTAGAAAACCAATGAAATTTTTGTGTGTAAAGGGTACCCTTTTAAAGAAGCGTTTTTCGGGGCATAAGCTACCGATCTGAGATTGCTATCATACTGAAACATGAAGTATAGATACCAGACTAATTAAAAAGTGCAAAAAGAATTACTCCCTCTGAGTGGTACCAATCGGCCAAAATTCGGGTCCTGGCTCATGGACTAATAGGGGTATGTGATACGAACGCCTATAAAATTCGAACAAGATCGCTGACCATCCATTTTTATTTTATTTTTCAATTGGTAATAACATGTAATTTCAACATACAAAATATAAATCAATTCTATTATTGGTAAAAGATTAGGAAACTGGAGCATCCCCCCTTAATTCTCTTAATGTTAAATAACAACTTGGATAACACACGTGACTTTTTGGAAGAGTTTACATTGTTTAATTTCGCAGCTTATACTCTATGGATTTAGACGAGATAAAGTTCGCCGTACGTGCATTTGAGAGGGCCATTCCAGGTTGTAACTCGACTTTGCCCCGAATCCAGTGTTTTTTCTAACATTCTAGTATCGCTAACCTAAGTGGGCGAGCAGCTGGAGGCTCGGTAAGGGTATTGTGGTAGTACTGGTTTGAAAAACAACAGGAATCCATAAGTAGGTGCTCCAGCCGCCGCGATATGACCTGGTAGTTGAAAACGGCGTAAAACCCCAATAAACTCAAACTCTAACATTCTAGCGAAAAAAATCTGTGCACATGAATGCTATCCACTTTCGTTTTTTACCGAAAAATACTGACTTGACTATTTAAAAGAATATCACTCAGATTATTTGACCTAGAGACATAGTGTCTGACCATTACTCATACTCAGAATGCTTGCTTGATACATGTACATGAATATCGGACGAGAATTGACCTGGCAAAGCTTTCCATTCGATTAGCACGGGCTGCTCTGCCAGGTCATATCTCGTGAGGTATATATTGAGTATATGTAAAAAGCGTCAATTAACAAAAGGGTTGCTGGTTTACGGAGAAAGAACACATCTTGAAATGAAGTATAATGATGTTAATTAAATGCCTCATACCCTTTGCTTACATTTCCTAAGAAAAAAATAAACACAAAACTACAAAGCAATTAACTAGAGCAACGAAATCCAGCCCATCAATACATTGTTATGGTGACACTAGTCGTACAGTTGTTTGACGATAGGTTGTGACTAGTGATTCTGTACAGTTGTTGCTAGTCGTACAGTCAGTCGGAAGATAGTGGTGTAATTCTTCGCTAAATACTCAGGAGTGTATAATAACTAGGCGAAAACAGGGACATAGGGCTTCAAGAATAAAGATTGGCCTGTCTTTCTGTGCGTGTTTCATCAGAATTCATGCTCTCAGTGACGAAAAATGACATTGGAAACACAAATTTGATGGGCCGGGAAAATGAAAAGTCAGTGATTTGCAACCGAAATTACTGTTTGATGGGTAAAGTATACATACTATCACAAAAATCATCACCTAGGCCGAACAACGTTCAATTTCGCTCATCAACATCGGAAACCGCCTTTAGATTCGATTCCTGAGCTTTCACCAATCTCGATATGAAAACGTGACCCTATTTGTTTATCGATGTGAACTAGTGATATTTGTGCGTACAGTCGGCGGCACTTCCGGTTTGGTTCACTGTACGGTTATACACAGTGAAAATGCTTATAAATGTTTATATTTGGAATGGAAATTAAAGACAGTTTAGGATTTACTGGCTCTTTTCATATTTCGCCGCTGGCTCTTTGGTGCTAATTATGGGTTGCATACCTTGAGAAACAGTCAACACGTTTACAAACTACAAGCTCTTATTCTCCAAAATTGAACTTGTCAACTTCAAACTAATTTCACTGAATATTAATGTTTTGCATGTCCCATACAACGAGTGTTTATCGTGACTGTCGTGAAGTGCTCTCTATCAACATGACATAACTTTAATATATACGTTCACACAATCATAATCGCATGTATCTAGGCGACAATTATATAACTGTTTAAGTTAACCAATTATCACTGTACATAAATACTAAAGGGGCGTATAAATTACAATTGTGTAACACGTTTCTACATTGAATTAATTGATGTTGTGAAGGTAAATAGATCGCCATGACTTGAAATGAACATGACGATTATTGTTGTTGGTTTTCTGTGTTTGTACGTTCATGTAAAGTGTATTAATCGACATAAGTTTCAAACATTTCCTTTGCCGCAAGAAAACTTCGATATTCACAGGGTAAGCGTGAATTTGTACGTTAATTATAAGGCTGCCTTTGTTCGACATTGTAACTGACGAAAGTCCGTTATGGTACTCGAGATCAACATGATTATGTACAGCGCTAATGTACCGTCAGTTCAAAATCCAAAATGCTTCTCCTTCAACAACTGAAAGAGAACACCCTGAGCCCTAAGACGTGTAAAGACTTATCTAGAAACGTTGTGTTCTAAAACGATACATGGACATTAATTATTCTATATCTTGGCTGAAGTATGGATCTTTATTGCTTGTTCTTTAATTATGATGCTCACTGGAGTAAGATTTTTAAGTTGTTTGTACATTGGTGTTTCCCGGTTTGCATCTTATCATTTTGAGCAGTAGTAGGGGAGACCGGGGTACTCTGGGACAAGGGGTACTCTGGGACAATGGGGATATTGCATACTTTAAATGCTCTGATTGAAATGCAGTGCAAAAAACAATGGCTTTCATATTTGATTTTTGTTTGTTGAGGATTTCAGTGTCACTGTCACATTGTACTGAGTGGAAGGTATGGCATGCAGCAGTTCTAGTTTTATATTTCCAGTATCTTGGTAACTGGTATATCGTCGCACGACTACCCTCCTGTAACTTTGGCGGATCTCGAGACTTCTCTAACTCCGTCTCAGAATACAGTCTAGAGTCAGATGGAACACTCACATGTAAAGGTACCTTCAGGTAAAACAGTCTGTGGGAGTCTGGTGTTATATGTCATTACTATTTATAAATAAATTGTTGTTACATGGCCTTAACCATTTTCCAAGAGGCTACATCTCTAATCAGTTGTTGTCCTAAAAACCAGCAAGAATCTTAGAATTTAAAACTAAAAGAAAACAAATAAATGACCGCGAAAAATAAAATTATAGAAATACCTGAACAAATGTACAGACAGCAGGGACTAACTCAAACTTGTAGATTTATAAAAGATACATTTAAACATATAATCGACATTTTATTAACATTTTACAGAAGTACACGATGCACAACAGTCGAATTTTCAAAGTTTCCAACAAAGGTCCCTGGATATTTTATAAACAAAGACCACATTGGTAGGTTTGTACGTTTGTGTGAAGTTGTATGTTCCATTAAACAATTACGACCATATGGAGACGGGACCTCCGCATAAAGATTCATTTTCTTTTCTACAATTGGAAAGCATGAGCCTAGCCAGAATATAGCGCCGTAGGCGGGAGAGGGGGGCGAGCACGAGAGGGGTTATTCCCCCTTTCGTAAGGTGGGTTCGGGGGGGGGTGTCTTCCCGAGTATTCTTTGACTGTGGGGGCTAAGACATTATTTCAATGCTGTTGTTGTCTACCAGCTATTCTGGGGCGCTGAACTACTACACCTCGCTGATCGGCAAGAGTAGTTGCTCTTTCCTAGATGTCATCAAAGTACTGAGGATGATTCCTTTTTTGTAACAGAACAGTTACACCATACAATGTTCAATGGTTGAGCATACTCAGATGTTTTGATGAGATCGCAGAATGGATCTTGTATTGCGGTGGACAATGGGTTCGGGATATCTAATTCCTTGCCAACTACACAAAGAGAAAACGGTAGCATAGTTTTGTGCAGGGACGAAGTTATTAACATGGTTTTCGTATCTTGGTTTGTTTGGAGATCGATAAGTGTCTCATCTATCGCCACAAAATTTCTGAGGAAGGCTGAGACACTCTCTGAATGCTGAGACGACCTTATTGTCCATGGGCTGAATATATAGCTTGACGTTTAGGGGAGTTCGTAGGAAAGAAGAGAATATCCCCAACGACGATACACATCGATTGCACAAAAGCAATCTTCCAGGCATGACACATGGCACGATTTAGCCGATGATTTCGACATCGAACATATTTTGTATTTGGATATTGCTGCGTAACTCCAGCCTGAACACCTCCGATTTTACCAGCCATATTCCCCGCACCATCGTACCCTTGGTCAACAATATTATCTGGATCAAACCCATGCTTACGAATTTCTGTCATCATGGAGCTCGTGGAGTGCCTCTCCAGTTATGATTTGTGTAGCAACAAATGACAGAAATTCTTCAATGACAGAATGTACGTCACCAACAGACTTTTTCTGTGAACCGCACGCAGAACACAAGTTATTCTATATTACTGACATCTGCTGACTCGTCTGCCATTACAGTGAAGTACTGAGCAGACACCTTTCAGCAATTGAATTAGATATCTGTTTGACGCAGAGACTAATGATCTCGTTCTGAATTGCAGACGATAAATAAATATGTCGCAAGTTTTGGTGCGTTGGAAATGTGCTTTCTCAGCATATCATTTATCTCTGCCCTGTAATTTAAAGTAGCCCTGGAATTGCTCCCATCTTCTGTCTTTCAACGCAAGGCTGGGTTTTGCCGACAACAAACTAAGATTGCACCAATAGTAGGGGTTAGAATTTTCCTGTTCTTCTTAACTTTATTTTTGTAGGTTTTTGAACTGAACTCATACCTTGTTCTTTTTGACAGTAGGTATTGACAAAACATTTTGCTCTGAAAGCTTTATTTTGATGGTCAGGTGACTTTACAACCCTCTTTGCATTACTCCACACGATTGACAAGAATGTTGTCTGCATGACTAAATATTATAACAAAATGGGCACAAGACTACATCAAGGCATGGACTGTGCCGTAAGAAGGGATATAGAGCTTAATTGAATAAAAAGTCTGGAACCCTTCTGTTTTTTGGACCAAGCTCACGTAAAGCTGCTTTCCATCCATTTGGTGTTTGGAATCTAGAAACTAGCGCTTCCAAATTTTGATTGTCTATCAAGGTAAATCTTCCGGAAAAATTTAAATTGCCAATGTCAAAAAATACTAGAGTTTCACAATAATCCGCTGACGCTTGAGACTTACATTTTGAGGTTTTCTCTTGAATGCAAGACACTTCTGATACATGCAGTGTTTCCTGTGGGCAATTTTCCTGATATTCATGTGAAATATCAACAGAACATGGTGTAGCTGATGCTTCTTCTGATTCCAAGACTTTCATTTGGTTTAAGTCAGTTTTTGTGAGCTTTGTCGAATCAGAGCTTGTTTTCTGAAAAGAGGGTCCATTTTGCTCATTTGATATAGAATTCAGAAGGCATTGAGCATGTGGAGGGTCGCCTTTTGACTGAAAAGCTTGAAATATTGATAGTTGACCAGATATCTGGGGGTAATCTTTGCTTCATTGGTGGTGTGGTGTTAACACACTAGACTTGTAACACATGGCTCGCAGGTTCGATCCCTGCCTGTCCAGTCTTTTCGATAAGACTTTTAACCGAGGGTCCGTCTCCATATCTCCTAACCTGTCGAGTGGGACGTACAACTCCAGTCAATCCAACGTTCAGGGAATTCACGTAAGTAACAACTTTTGTCATGTCCATATCAACTGGAGATCATCGCGAACTTCTTAGTCCTACATTAACCCAATATTTTTTTCAAAAAGTATTATTGGTTGCAAAGTTCATTTAATTTGCAGTAAATGACCCGACAACATATGTATGTTTTTTTTTTTAAATTGCAGATAAAAAAACACACTTGAAACGCGCTCATCCATGATTTAATCGTTAATTTCTTATTAAAGGTAACCCGACATCAGGACCGAGTATAATAGTATCCACAGATTATGTGACCTACGCCGTTATATGGGGTTGCGCAAAGTCCTCGTGTGGTACATGTGATGACCCTTACACTATAATCAAAGCTAGAAGGGCCAAGCCGAGACTGCTTACGTGGAAAATTATTGAGGCCAAACTTAAGTCCTATTTTGAGATTAACTTGACAGATATGATCTTGGTTGCCCATGAGGAAGGTCAAGGTAAAGTTTTACAAGCAATGCATTACAGATTAACCCTTTCCCAAAACAACATAATTTTGGACTGTTCCAATTTGAAAGGTGTTGCAGATGACAGTTTTGAAGTAAAAAAGAAAGGATTGGTGTACAATATAACACAGAAAATATTGAGACAAAAGGAGAAACTGCTGGTTATCAGCAGTTTCTTCTTTTGTCTCAATGTTTTCCAAAGCCTTTTTTAATAGGGACGTCAAAAGCAGGTATTGTTTGGGAAAGGGTTAATTTAACATTTGGCTCACCTGACCAATTTTGTGTTCAACGTCCATCATGTGTCGTCTACCAATATTTGCCTTGTGTAAATCTAGCGCACACTGTAATCCCATGAACAATGTCAAAACCAATATTTTAGGACGAGTTCGTAATTGGGTCATCTGGAGCCATAAACTACATTATAGGTCTAATCTAAAAGGAAAACCTGTTACAAAACTTCGCCAAATATGAAAATCAGTGATCCGATTCCGTAGAATAAGAATGGCGCAAGTGAAAAAACATAGATTTGAGAAAACTGGAAAAAACAGTTTTCCAAAAATGTATTCATCATAAAAGGTAAAACTTACGAAGGTTCTTGGAGTTAGGCATCGGATTGTTATTATAACATCACATATAAGTTTGACTTTGGATCAATTGGGTCATAAACTATGTCAATTCTTAGCAAAACCTTGTACGTCTTTGCCTACGTAATCAAGATGAAAATTGTATTCGTATGACATTGAAATTGGGTCATCTTTGGTCATATCTAGGCCACTTAAGAGGGATTGCTCCAGTTTCCTAAATTTTTTCCCAATAATAGAATTTATTTATATTTTGTATGTTGAAATTACATGTTATTACCAATCGAGAAATAAAATAAAATTGGATGGTCAGCGATCTTTTTTTTTAAATTTTATAGGCTTTCGTATCACATACCCCTACATCGCAAAAATGCACACTTTCTTGCACCTGTCCAAGGTCAATAAAATGCTAATGAAATGCTGTATATTCATCGTTTGGTCCCGAAAACGGACTTAAAGTAACGTCTGACATTTAATAAGAATAGAAAACCCAAAGTATGTGCTATTATAAACGCGTAAATGTATAAAACAGCATGCTCACATGTTCGGTTAGATCTACGAAGCTGGAGTGTTTTATGTCAAATTTTGCATATCTTTGGAAATATTTTAAGTTCTACATAATAGAATTTGATGAAACTACCTCATTGTAATAAGCAACATGTCCTGGTTATAATTCAAAAAGAAAATGTATAGTTCAGCGCACATATTAGTGAATTACAGCAATCTTTATTGGCTAAATATGAATAAAATGACGCAAAACAGGGGTAACTGTATACACACTTACGACTGGTCTTGCTCTAAATAATCGATTTCCATCTTGAGGAAATCAGTTTCGCATAATAAATACACTTTTACCCTCGAAAATGGAAAATTGTAATGATGTGTTTTATTATTGAAAATATGGTAGCGAAACATATTGGTACGAAACATTAAATTTACTACAGTAATGACCGAGTGTTCCGAAAAACTGGAACATTCCCCGTTAATCAAATCTTAGCAAAACCTTATATGGTCTCTAGATAGAGGCCACATTTAGCTTACAAGTAGCTCAATACTTTTGGATATCCAGTAATCTTAACTGCAATGCATCTTTTTTCCTTTTCAAAGCATGCGTCATCTTTAAAAAGAAACCGACTTGTTGCAAGAGATTGTCCTTCAAAGAGAGACTCAAGAAGCTGTACAAGAAATGAACCAAGGAAATGATGAAATAACGTCCGAACAAACTAGAACTTGCTACGAACCAAGAACTACGGCAACAAAAACGTCACAAGAAGAGCTGATGTCATATTGTCTGTTTCCAAAACAGACATAGTTTCTGCATCTTATTTTCATTTGTATTTTGAAGACATTGAGGAAAACATAATATTGTGTATTATTTCTATGCTGTATTATGCTCATCCGTTTACAATTGTTTTATAACTTACAATAAGTGACCATCGATTTATAATAGCTAGATGTGCTCTGTCGGATATTTTAACGTGCGGTATTCTTTACAATAAACAAGATTGTATCAATTACCAAACACGAGTAGGTGATTACATATAACGCTGATCAATGATATATCCCCATTCTTTTATCAGCCATTGCATTTGTCGTAAATTTTCATTGAAGTACATTATTTCCCATACAGATCATTCCAAAATTAGTATTTACCTAGTAGTCTACTTTCTCTACCGCAAACTTTATCATGGTAATGAATTCGTATCAATTCTTCAGTACAAAAGGTTGTTGAAAAACTTTCATAAATACGAGACCTTGAAATTCTTAACCGTATGGACCGCTTTGGCAAGTCCCAAAGCATTAGAGTAAGTCTGTCGATTATCGGACACTTTATCACACCTGGGCTTCTGTAAGATCTCACACGAGCCTAATTAAACAAGAAGGCCAAGATGGCCCTGGATCGCTCACCTGATAGAAGTTTGAAACTTTCCCATGCAGAACAAGACCCACCTTTTACATGACCTAGGTATCTCTAAGACAAAAACAAAAAAATAAGATGCGAGATAATGATTCAGCTGAAAACAGCATTCTTAATCTTTAATGATCAATATTTGTGGCTGTTAAAGTGAAAACCAAGTCGATAAAAAAACATCAATTTCGTCATAATCCAGGGCACATAACTCTGTTCTGATAAAGATATTCTCATCAACCTTACGTCGAAGTTGTTTTTTTATTGGTCAATATTTATTGCTGTTTGTGTGAAAACGAAATCAGCAATTTTGGCACCATCAAGGACACACAACTGTGGTTTTTCTAGTCCGATCAATATGAAAGATGAAATCATATAAGATCTCATGGTCACCAACATAATGACCAAGTTGTGTCTTGATTGGTCAATATTTGTGTTTTTTAGAGTGAAAATAAAGTCGAAAACAGCAATTTTGTGAAATTCAAGGGCCAATAACTCTGGTTTTTCTGGTCCGATCAAGCTGAAAATTTAACTCATTTAGCATCTTATGGTTACCAACATTGTTGCCAAGTTTTGTCTTGATTGGTCAATAAATGTAAATGCTTAAGTGTAAACAAAGTCGAAAACCGCAAATTTGTCAAATTCAAGGGCACATAACTCCAGACTTCCTACTTCGATGACTCTGAAAATCGAACTCATTCATCATTGTATGGTTACCAACAATCTAGCCAAGTGTTGTCTTGATTGGTCAATATTTGTAGATGATATAGTGGAAACAAAGTTGAAACTAGCTATTTTTGGTATTCAAGGACACATTAATCCGGACTTCCTACTCCAATCTGACCCAAAATAAAACTCACCCAAGAGCTTATTGTCATACATGTTTTGACCAAGTTTGGTCAAGATTAGTCAATATTTGTAGATGCTAGAGTGGTAACAAAGTTGAAACTAGTGATTTTTGATATTCAAGGGCACATAACTCCGGACTTCCTGATCAGATCTGACCCAAAATCAAACTCATCCAAGAGCTTATTGTCATACATGTTTTGACCAAGTTTGGTTAAGATTGGTCCATATTTGTAGATACAAGAGTGGTAACAAAGTCAAAACTAGCGATTTTTGACGTTCAAGGGCACATAACTCTTGACTTCATAGTCCGATCTAACTCAAAATCAACTCATCCGAGAACTTATAGTCATACATGTTTTGACCAAGTTTGTTTAAGATTGGTCAATATTTGTGAATGTTAGAGTGGTAACAACAAAATGTGAACTGACGGACGGACAGACGCCGACGGACAAAACGCGACCACAATAGCTCACCTTGAGCACTTCGTGCTCAGGTGAGCTAAAATACCATGTTACCCGCTTAACGAGAGAAAAATGTATCTTCGGTGCGTTCGAGGTAGCAAATATGCAGATCAGGCCCCGGTTTCTCGAACAAACTTAAAGGCTACCAAGCTAGACAATTGATTTCACCGTATATTGGAGGAAAATCATTAAATTAACGTGTTTGATAAAAGATCCGCCAAACTCTGTTGTTTTAAAAGTTTTGTCTGCTTTTCTTTATGTCGTTACTTGGACTATTTTCGAGAAAAAAGATCGGCAATTTCCGTAAAATTGCCACGGATTGACGTCATACAATAGCTTGACTCCGCCCCCAATCTAGAGCATGAAGTTTCTGACAAAGATAAAGTGTGCGACTTTTCTGTCATAAAGCGAAGTCACAGTTTTTATCCATTTCTCGATCGTCAGAGTAATACAGACAAACTTAAACCGTTCTTTGGCACATTCCTTCACTCACTAACGACCCATTATTTGACTGTTTTAACATTTTTCTAACATTTACTAAGGATGAATTCCGTGTTTTGAGTATCGATTGGAGAAGTCGCTTTATGACAGAAAAGTTGGACATTTATCTTTTTCAGAAATCTCAGGCTTTCCGGGAAATGACCCATGACTTCCCATTTTTCCCGCCACGTGACGTCATTCAGTGGCAGATATGACGTCATAACTTCAAGTCGGACGTTTAGCGTTTGTTCTTCGGTAAAGATCGGAAAAGACCAAAATATCCAATTTAAAAGACAAAATAAAAACACTTCTAATGTTTGAAAATTGTAGAAACTTTGATATTTGGTTATTAGGACGGTGTTTTTTCGACACAAGAGTTTAATTTTGCCAATCAACGGACACTTTAAGTACGTTCTCTTGCACAAATCTGAGCACCGTGCTCAAATCGCACGAATCCACGTGCACTTCAATCGAATACCCGTCAACGCTGGAGAGTATCCCTTTGAAGTTTAGCATGTTCTCATGAGAATATACTTAAGTTTTTTCGAGAAACCGGGGCCAGGAGTTTATATGGTTCAGTTGAACATCAGAGAAGAGTCTTGTCTACCTCTAATCAATGTATTACATGGGTCAAAACTTCACTGGTGGTGAACTCGGCCAAAGCGAGGGACCTTTATCGCTACAACAAGGTACATATATAGATATTTTGCGTTTAAATGTGAGTTTAAATTTTTTAAACTCTAATTGCAATGAATTTCGTCTACAAATAGACCGGGTTCACCGTTATGTATTAACAAACCGTCGGTGTTGTTATAAAATCTCGTAGTTCTACGGCTTTTTAAAAAACCGACGGAATACATTGTTCGCGATAAAACGTCCCTCGCTTTGGTCGAGTTCACCACTTGTGAACTTGTAGCTCCAATTAGTGGCAAAAAAGGCTGATCCTGACTAGATGCCACGTCTCAGACGTGGCGGCTAGTCTGGATCTACACTTAAAGCATATCCTGAACACATTTCAATGTCGCGGCCCATATCTTGAGTTATGTAGGCCTATATATCCATATAGATCTAAGATATCATCAAGTTGTAGGCCTATGGTAATTACTTTCCCAAACGGTGAATATTTTGGTAGGGTGATTATTGAGCAAAAAGTCCTCTATTTTTTTAGTAGGTGGGACACCTCTGTTAACAAGACATGTTATATACCAAAATATTCGTAAGGGTCTGTAGTTTTCAAAACTGCCTGGATCATTCGCTGATCCAGGTGGCGTTCTGAGAAATCCAAGATGGCCGCCATTATGGCGGCCATCTGGAACTTTCCTTCCACATATTTTATAAACAAAGGCATGTCTAATGAATATTGCAATTGGTTCCTTTTCTTTATTTTTTCTAGTAGAAGGATGATTGTTGTTTATAATAAAATAAAAAAAAATCAAATTTATTTTACCAAAAATATGTTTTTTAATGCTAAAAATGTAAAATTTATGGTAAAAATGCCTATTATAGTGACTTACATTGTCAATAATTCAGAGATGGTTTAATTTTTTCATTTATATTGTGTATCATGAAGTAAAATAAAGTCTGTACAATAGATATTCCTGATTTTAAACAAAAAATAATTGAATATCTATTGAATTGAACATTTCATAATTTTTAAGCAGTCATTTGTCTGAATTCGCTGTTTTTTAACTGAAAATGGAAGATTTCCTGTATTACTTATAAGATGATTTTAATTGGTAAGTATAACTTTCTATTACATTATAATAACATAAATATTATTAAGAGAGCCATAAAAAATAAAACATTGGGTACTGAATTTTATCATATTAGAAGTGGTAGGATCAATTACACGAGGTATTTTTACCCTTGCACCTTGAAGTTTGTTTGGCTCCAGATTTCAAATGTAAACAATACACTATTCAAACAATAATTTCTAATGTGAAATAAACAATGTTTATAACTTAAAGGTAAACATTACTTTAAATCATTTTCTACACAATAGAACAACTACATTATCATTTATTATGTGTTTTGTTACTAAAATACTGAATATTCAAATCTGTCAAAATGACACTGTTCGTCAGCTGACCTTGTCTGTCAATACTTCTTAGTTTTTATACCCCCCACAACAAAGTTATGGGGGGGTATACTGGAATCAGGTTGTCCGTCTGTCCGTCCGTCTGTCCGTCTGTCTGTCCGTCTGTCCGTCTGTCCGTCCGTCCGTCCGTGGACATAATCTTGTGTCCTCTTCTCCTCCCACAGTTTTTGACCAATTTTTCTGAAATTTTACCAGGATGTTTCCTATCATATGAAGTTGTGCACCTGCAATTTTCATCTTGATCCAGTGATTAGTTTTAGAGTTATGCCACTTTGAACTTTTTAATGGGGGGGGGGGGAGTAGTCAATATTACTGGAAGTAGTCAAAATTTACAATTTCGTTTCTGTGTTCTAACTCAAGAACCGTTTGACCTAGGATCATGAAACTTTACACAGTTGTTGGCCATGACCCAAGGAGGTGCCCTATTGTTTTGGGGGTCACCAAGGTCAAAGGTCAAGGTCACAGTTGGACTTTGTTTAAAATCCGTTTCCATGCTCTAAGTCAAGAACCTTTTGACCGATAGCACTTTTTCAGTGACAAGGCTTTAGTGGGGGGTATTCGTCCGCTTTGCGACAGTTCTAGTTTAGTTTGTTCATCTTTTTGCACTGAAACTTACACATGCATAACATTCAAATAATTTCATTTTTATGTTTTAAACCTTTTCTAAATGAGCCCATTACCACAATTATTTAAAAAAAAAAAAAAACCTTTGTTTTCTATACAAACTGTTAAACACTGGTGTTTAGGTAAATTTCACCCCGTTTAATTTGTCCCTTCCAGTTAGATGACAGAGCTTGCTATTGGTAAGAGTTCAAAGCGCAGGCGCTTGGACATCAGCCCCACAACTTGCTGTTTCTGCTTTGAAAAGTTTTCTGATACGAAGACAACATTAAGTCCAAATAAATTTGAAAATTTGCTGAATATTTGCAAATTACAGAGTGACGAAATATCACAAAGTAAAGTTTCAAAAGAAGCAGAAATATGTTCCGGTCAGTTAGAAGTTTGCCGTACAAAGTTTATAAGATCTTGTAATCATGAAGATGTTATGGTATCTGCATGTGGTACTGAACTCCCTAAGTTTACAAGGTCCCTACAGAAATGTGGTGAATTTGACTTGTAGAAGCAGATATTAAGTCTCTGATCGTAATGTTCCGTTCAGAAGGTAGGTATAACTCACCACTGTTCAAATTGTGGGATGATTATCTAAATGAAGTGTCTCTGCCACTGAAAATGTTTTTAGAATCATCAAGACATGGAAAATGGGATCTTAATATGTATGCCAAAACCAAACTATTGCCATTTCTGTTCACTTCCAATCGTGACTGTTTATTCCAAATTCATGTCTTACCAAGTCCTTGTTTTGAAGAGGATACCAGACCAACTGTTGCAATGTTTCAATAGAGGTCTTTTTGTCAGTAAACTAACCAGAGGTTCATTTAATACAGTATGGAATGATTATGTGTTGGAGGTAACAGAAAAACAAGGCCCTGAAATCTTCTGGTGGTATTATTGGCATTACACACAATGATAAAGCTTTAGGTCGATGGTTTCTTTCGCGGCCAGTGACAGCTAGATACGCTGATGCCTACAGCCCAAACAAACATCCAGACTGTCAGATAAAGAAGCATCACTCTGTTTCAAAATGCCACACAAAAACTTATAATAAGGCAGTGAGTAGCATGCTCAACTTATTCAATGAAACTTTCATTGACCCCTTTTCCCTAACTAATCCTCCATCAAAATTGGTGAATTTTGCTACTGGTGTTGAAGGGTCTGAAGATACTGAGACAAGTTTGCTGAACCGTATTGCTACTGGAAACAAGATGTGTTTGTGAAACACAAATGCCCCCGAAATGGCCATTTTTCTAAATGTTAAAATTTTGTGGAGTAAAGGGTTATTAAGGGTTAAGGGATGATCTTGAGGAAGGTCAAATTGCATGGAACAGATAGATATTATTGAAAGGAAGTTGCATACCAAATTTGAGCTTTGTATGTCAAATACTTTTGAAGAAAAGGCAAAGGTTAAGTTTTCGGAGTAAAAGGTTAAGTTTTCGTAGAGTAAAGGGTTGATAAGGGTTAACGGATGACCATGAGGAAGGTTAAATTGCATGGAACATATAGATATCATTGAAAGGAAGTTGCATACCAAATTTGAGCTTTGTATGTCAAATACTTTTGGAGAAAAGGCAAAGGTT
The DNA here is from genome assembly GCA_963680895.1 of Fragum sueziense. Taxonomy (NCBI): domain Eukaryota; kingdom Metazoa; phylum Mollusca; class Bivalvia; order Cardiida; family Cardiidae; genus Fragum; species Fragum sueziense. The sequence continues at coordinate 3,758,477 of OY804601.1, read as the reverse complement.
AAGTTTTCGGACAGACGGACGAAAAGACAGACGGACAGACAGACAGATGGACGGACACGAGTAAAACAATATGCCCCCGATCTCTCGATATGGGAGCATGAAAATATGCTTACAAAGTTTATTTCAGAGAGACTGACAGAGGAATCACAGAAATGTTTTTTTCGAACCAGTGGCAAGACCAAATGTGAAAACGATGCGCAAGGGTACTGGCAGGTTAGCAGCTAAAGCCACACAGGGGTCTTGCTACCAATTTTTGTTTGGGGCCAGGGGCCAGTGAAATTTGGAAAAAGCGATGTTCTTACCTAAATTGGGAAAAACTAAAACAAGTTTGTATTCATACTGTCAATCAGTTTCTGCTGAAAACTAGACTGTAGTGGTGTAAAATGCATTTGTACATACTCTTGTTTAAGAATCTACTCTAAAACGGATTTCAAAATGATTGTAAATGAAGATGAGGTCTTGACATGGGGCATTCTGGGTCCTCATTGGGAATTTTCACTAGAGAATTGGGAAAAAAGATACTTTTTGCCATAGGGAATGGGGCCCCAATAACGGCCCCAAATTTTGGCAAACGAGACCCCTGACACATCAAACTTCCCTCCAATCAATGAGGAAGAAATGTATTTGCGGCTATTAGCCATCAATGCTTTTAAGGAGGTGCCTTTACAGAGGGTCTTATCATTGGAAAATTCCCCAGTTCCACTTGGTTTGTTTACTAACGATGGTGGATGCTGTTTAACAAAAAAGATCTGATTTTTTAGATAAACTTGAGAATATTTCTGGCTCTCCATTTAGTGTAACTAGTATTGAATTACCAGATTGTATTCTGTTTGATGGTATGGGTGTGGTCCAAATGTTGCAGCCTACTCCAGGAGTCATACTTACTTTTCGTGACATGGTGTCTAGATTTTGTAGGTACAATCTTTTCAATAGTAACGGTATTTCATGTGTGCATGTTGTTTTTGATGGATATATCCCAAATAGTTTGAGAGGTACAGCTCGTAGACGACGAGGAGAAAAGATTTCTGTTTCTACACCAGTTGTAATGCAATACAAAATGCCAATTCCACACTGGGAAAAGCTATATTGAGCAGTAGCAGACGTAAGGCTGAACTAACAAAGATGTACTCACAATACCTGACAGAGAATTGTCAGGATATGTTGTCCGACAATCAAGAAATCTACATTTCAGGTGGAATAGGTGACCATGTCTTCAGAGTCTGTTCTCATGCCATTTATTACCATAGTTTGTCAAACCAGGAAGAGGCTGACACTAGACTTCTGCTACACTTGATGTATATGAAGTCTGCAGGTGTTTCAAAAGCTGTTGTTTTCAGTCCAGATACAGGCGTATTAGTTCTTCTTTTACATCATTTTCCGGCATTTGGAATGGACAGGATTTACTTCAGAACTGGAAGAAAAGCTGTCTATACACATATGACAAGATATATTCTAGTCCTTTTCATACATGAGCAGTTATCTGTAGTCCAGAGAACTGTCTTGCCTGTTTATTATACGCCCGAAGGGTCGTATTATGTTATGGCCCCGCTCGTCTTTCTGTCCGTCTGTCCGTCTGTCCGTCCGTCCGTCTGTCCGTCCGTCCGTTAGCAATTTCTTGTGTGCGCAACTCCTCCTACAGTTTTGATCGGAATTTGATCAAACTTGCCACAATGAATCTCCATGGTGTCTAGTTGTGCATCCCGCTTACGGAATTTAATTTACTCTTTTCGTTCTTGAATTATCTGCCCTTGAATTAAAAAATGCCCTTTTTCTTGTGTGCGCAACTTCTCCTACAGTTTTGATCCGAATTTGATCAAACTTGCCACAATGAATCTCCATGGTATCTAGTTGTGCACACCGCTTACGGAATTTAGATAACTGTTTTCCTTCTTGAATTATCTGCCCTTGAATTTAAGAAAAAATGCCCATTTTCTCAAAAATGTCCATTTTCTCCGGTGTGCAACTCCTATAGTTTCAAGCAGAATTTAACTAGCCACAATTCATCTCTATGGTGTCTTGTTGTGCAAACAAAAACTTTTGATAACTTTTCATTTTCGAATTAACTGCCCTTGAATCGAAAAAATGGCCAATTTTACTGACAAGCCCCTCTCGGGCGTATATGCGCCGCTTTGCGAAGCTCTTGTTGTATCACTGGTTGTGATACATGTTCTTCATTCTTTGGAATTGGAAAGAAGAAGGCATTTCAGATTATGAAAAATCATTCTTCTAAATTCACTGATCTTTCTGATCTTGGAGCAAGTCGTCACCTCACACACAGAGTTAAATCAGCAGCAGTCATATTTATTGGGTTCTTGTATGGCAGTAGCACATGAATTCCCTCAGAGCATCAATTGTTGTCGAAAGGTCTAAAACTTAACCTCGGAAACTTCCCCCAACTGATGACAGTCTATCCCTTCACCTCCTTCGCTGCTTATACCAATTGATAATCTGGAGATCTGCTCTAATTGAGAATGTTGTACTGCCTGATCCAATAGAGTTTGGTTATGAAATTGATCAAACCACCGGAATGTACGTTCCCCTGATGATGGCACAGCCTGCTGCTCCACCAGAGCTTCTTAATGACCTTGTTTGTAAATGTAGTAATGTCTGCAAGGTGAATTGCCCTTGTTCCAAAAATGAGCAGTCATGCACCAAAGCTTGCGTGTGTGAAGGTTCTGTGGACGGCGAGGACTGGTGTAATAATTTTTTCACAACACTAGCTGATGTTACTGATGGGGATGATGAATATCCATTTCATTTTGGGGATTAGCCCTACCAACCCTTACTATTCACTGTCTCTTTCATAAGTGCAACTTCCCAAAAAATCTCTACTCTGTACAACATTTACACTTTTCATCAGAAGTGAGTACTTTTAGGCACTAAAATAATTCAGTGTGCACAATTTTTGTACTATAGCAGTATGTTTTTAAGATATGAGTTTAAAAGTTATATGAATTTTTAGTATCAAAGTAACAGCTACAATAATCTAACACACACTAAAAACCAACAAACTTCCTTTTCATGGTTTTGAATTTGATATACAATATTTGATGCCCCCACCATATAAACGAAAAGTCTAAATATTGCTTATATTTTTCAATGCAAAAGTCATTTACATTTTCCTTTATCAGGCAATCTTTGCCTCAATATTATATTTAGACTTGTTTAATATGTTCATATAAAGCAAAATCCGTGTCAGGTTCCATCAAAGTAGCGTTTTTTAGTAATTGTAAATTTGCCCTTTGTAAAATTGGTGGTTGGGGTAATTTGAGTCATATACTTAGTATATAAACCATGTAAATTAGGCATTATGTGTGTGTGCAAGGATATAGAAATGAAGAAAATACAATACCTTTACTTAGTGTTACAATGTTATATCAAATAATTGTATTTTCTAATACTGCTTCTTGAATTTAACATTAAAAATAAAGAAAAATGTCATTTTTGTGCTTTTTCCATTGTTTGACCTTGAAATAATCTTATCAGTTGTTAATATGGGTTGAATTGATGACTAAGAATTAATATACTATTATAAGGCTATTAGAAAATACCAATCAAATAACATTATTTCTATTTTAATATCTATTATTCTCCTATTTTAAAGAAACTGGAAATTTAAAAAAAAAAAACAGCCGCCATCTTGGCGGCCATCTTGGATTTCTCGGAATGTCACAGGGATCAATCAATGATCCAGGCAGTTTTGAAAACTAGAGACCCTTACGAAACTTTTGATATATAACATGTCTTGTTAACAGAGGAGTCCTACCCCACCTATTTATATGCCTATATAGTCACCCTACCATTTGGACTGTTCCTTTTCGAAATCTGTGCTTAAGACGACAAGATAAATGATGCCAAAATAGTCCATGAGCCAGGACCCGAATTTTGGCCGATTGGTACCACTCGGAGGGAGTAATTCTTTTTGCATTTTTTGATTAGTCTGGTATCTATACTTTATGTTTCAGTATGATAGCAATCTCAGATTGGTAGCTTATGCCCCGAAAAACGCTTCTTTTCAAGGGTACCCTTTACACACAAAATTTTCATTGGTTTTCTAGTGAAACAACACTTACGTTTCTCCAACCCTTAAACTCATTCAAATACAAAAGTCTTTCTTCATAACCGAGATACAATACAGCGTAGCATATTGTAAGGTTTTGTGTTAGTCTGACATGTCACCTGGAAGATGATTTTAGTGTACACAGAGAACTATCTATAGATGATACGAATTACAAGGAAAAAATGAAAATTATAGTGTTTTTGGACACATAAAGTCCGCTTTCTGATGAAAATGGACTGTTATTAGTATTTTGATATCAGGTGATGCTAAATAGATATACATATAACAAAATAGCATGGATAGCAATGCCAGTTTAATTGCCACTCATTACACTACCAGAAAGTCAAAAAAAGCATAAACGCTTATCATTTAATTTCATTCATTTTCTTAATGTAAAACTAATTCGAACTACAAATAATTCAAATGAATAATGCTTACAAACAATTCTTTAATGATAAACATGTAGAAAACTAGGCCTGGTTTGAAAGTGTACGCAGAGAAGCTAGCTTCTTACAAGATAAAAACAAGAGGGCCATGACGGCCCTAGGTCGCTCACCTGAAAATTGTTGCCTTGTTGAAATTAAACACTTAGACCTGAATAGCAGCAAAATAAATGTTTCAATAAAGCCCTTTCTCATGTGTTTTTCAAATGAATGTAACAAATATTCAGTCTTTTTTAAAAGTATTGCTCTTTTGTCCTTTTTCTGATACTGCTGCACTAATAGGCAATAGTTTAAATATTAACAAAATTCTTCTAACAAATTTGAAAGCCCTTCACCAAAGGATCATTCATGTGAACTTTCAAGAATATTGGCCAACTGGTTAGGCAGAAAAAGATTTAATTTTTAGAAGATTTGACTTATACTTTACCCTTTTCTCATGCCGTGGCAGCCAGAGTCTTTGATGGAATCAAATTCTTTTAACAACTATGAAAGCCCTTCACCTAAGGATCATTCATGTGAAGTTTCAAGAATATTGGCCAACTGGTTAGACAGAAGAAGATTTTTAGAAGATTTGGCTATTTTCCCCTTTTCTCATGCCGCGGCAGCCAGAGTCTTTGATGGAATCAAATTCTTTTAACAACTTTGAAAGCCCTTCACCCAAGGATCATTCATGTGAAGTTTCAAGAATATTGGCCAACTGGTTAGGCAGGAGATGATTTTTAAAAGATTTGGCTATTTTCCCCTTTTCTCATGCCGCGGCAGCCAGAGTCTTTAATAGAATCAAATTCTTTTAACAACTTTGAAAACCCTTTACCCAAGGATCATTCCTGCCAAGTTTCAAAAAGATTGGCCCACTGGTTCGGGAGGAGAAGATATTTAAAGAAATTGTGGACAGACGGCCGGACGACCGGACGGACGGACGGACAACGACCGATCACAATACCTCACCTTGAGCACTTTGTGCTCAGGTGAGCTAAAAAGGGTGGGGTTAAAGCCGGATATATTGAATTTGTGTTTCTGGTTCGATAGGATGACACAAAGTCATTGTTTTAATGTTATTCTACTGTCGGACAGTCATTAGAATACATGTCCAGACAAATGTACATCCATAAAGCATTGAAGAAAAACGATTTTCCATGTGCAGTCGAATCGTGAAGAAAGACGGGTTATCAATACTGCTATATAATGTATGATATTTCTTTCCTGAAACCCAATACGGATATTCAAGTGAATAAGACATTCATTACAAATAAAGAACCCCACTAGAGTGCACACCTTCGTCTTTTGCTTTTTGTTCGCTATTGGCATGCTTTTAAAAACAATTATGAGGTCTTCTGGTGTTAACACTGACATGCAAATCGGTAGTGTTTCCTAATATAATGTACAAATTCTTTCAACGTAAATATTGCCTTAATACAACCACTTGGATTCCAGGAAAAAGTACACAAAATATTGTATATACAACATATTAGGAAACAGTATGTAGTTAACTACAAGGCTATCGCTTTTCGTGTGTACGTATACAAATGTTACAAAGGAGGTATTTTCAGCAAAACTGTCACGAAACTAATCTATAATTAGAGACCTAGCAAGAATCAAAATTATACATCTTAAGTGTATTAAAAGCGTTGTTGTGCAACAGAATTAACATTAACCCAGGACATCTGAATATGTATTGACCCTACTTCGGCTATGCTTTCTTAAGAAAGACGCTAAACTAACGGACGAAGATGCAGTTGTCCCGGGTTCACTTTAGTGCACTATACTCTGTAGCGTGGACATATCACTACAGCAGTATAGTATTTTAGAATACAAGATATAATGCAGTACAAAAGAAATAATTACGAGTAAAAAATAAAGCAAAGTGTTAAACAAACGATAAGACTAGAGATAAAATTGATTACATTGATACAAAAGCTGAAAAAAACCCTAATTCCATGTCAAATCAACATTGCAAAGTTCAGTTGTACTCTTTCGTGAATGATGCATACCGTAAGTAAAATGGGCTAGAAAGGAAGAAATAATCACTACACGGACGGTTATACAATGTACATAGACAGTCACAATTTATTTATGCGAAGTAAAAAATAATGATAACGCAAAGAGAGCAATATGCAAATGTAAGTATTTAGGTACCAAAACAGATGTTGAATTGCAATTACAACAAAATGCAAGAATTGAAAATTGATATTAATCAACTTCTACCCGAAGCTTGGAACTGTCATGAGCAAGGCCATAATCATAACCAAACAATCGAAATCATACTAGCATTTAGCCTTACAGCAATTGGTATTTCAAATGAAGAAATGCAGAAATGTTGATATAAAGAAAAAAGTAAGAATCTAGTATACAAAACGGGGAAATGTGTTTTGTGACTTTTGAACACTTCATAGTTATGAAGATTAGACATTTGAAGTTCGTTTATTAAATTATTCAAGCATGTGATTCATTTATTGTAAATATGCAAATATGAGGGAGAATGGGATCACGATAAAAGTGGTCTCGGTTATAAATATATTAAAGAATATGGTCAATCATAGGTAGAGATTTTCCATGTATCTAAGTCATCAGCAAATTTGTCAGTTGGTGCTTTAGACGGACTAAATTTAAAAAGAAAAACCTTTGAAAAAACGATGCAAAGTTGTTTTTTTCTGTTCATTGATAAATTAAGTTCCTATTTTAACTAGCATCAATATTTTTTTTCCAATGATTTAGGTGTTAATGTAAGAAAAGAAGTATAGAGAGGTGATTGAAAAGCGAACTGTTGAGATTTAATTTCTCCGCATTTCGGACATTATCAACTTACAAACACATTGTAGTATTTCAATCTTAATTAGATAAAGACCATCATTACTGAATTATAAGCAAAATAAGGTTTGTGAAGTTGAAGAATGGCATACATCATCAGTTGTTATTTAGAAGTCCAATTACCCACGAGAATGACAATTTTGAAATTGTTCGGCACTTTAAAGTACGCTGGTGCATTTGTGTAACTAGTCAAGTTAATGCGTAGTAAAGGTTTTTACACCTTAGTGTAAATGAATATTTTCAATTTATTTTGTATGTAGGATAATATGGCTAGCTGCTACGAGCTTGTTCGAAACTTTTAAACCGACTTACCCCTCCCAGCTTTAATGGCCAAAATGGATAATACTAAAACATGGTTGCACATGGAAATGTTTCTAGTCCTGGAGGCTTAAAGTGTTAAACAAGATTGCCTAAGTTTATGGGGAGTCTATCCCTTCTTTTGCAACAATCTGATATTGGAAAAAAGTGCTTCCAGTGAGACTGAGACAATTAAGAAGATTAGTTGACTGCTGCTGAGGAGACTGGTTAGGGTAACAAGACGTTGATTCCTAAAAATCGGATATCAGTGAACTGTTAACAAGGTGGAACGAGTGTGTGGAGTTGGAAAGGCTACGGGACTATTTTATGAAAATACAGCAGGTGTGAGAATCAAAAACTTTTGATATGCCCTTTTAAACGACTTGTTTTGAAGCATGGAATCATAAACGAAACCGCTAAACAACCACCATCTTGCGTTCTCTCCTACACAGATGAAAGTCACACCAGTAGTGACAAGTTATCGTAACTATTTAGAGGATTATTAAATAGAGTTTCAATTTATATAGATCTGATGAGTCTGTTGTTCACAACACATATTCTATTAAATGTTTGTATTTGTCTAAAGGAGAGGGTGAATGAGATATGTTTGATAAAAAAAAATACGCCACTGTGATGATAAAGACAGGGGGTGCCGTTTTTGCTTTTGTTACCACAACTTCAATCACTTTGACCATTAGTTATCAATTATATTTCAATTACTTTGTTGTTAGCATTTTTGTGGTGATATGGATCCTAGAGAACTTTTAGACTCTTACAAAATGAAAACAAAGATTTACCAAACCATTTGAGTATGTATCATAATGCATTTTGTTATGATTCATGCCAAATAAACTAGAACACATATACATATGAATCACACTTTAATGCATATGCACGACATAAGAAGTTTGAATCTAAGTCAAATGATTATCTAAAGTATATATGCATATATTCTATCTATATGTTTTTCATTTCTCCTGGTGAGCTGGACACACATTACCTAAAGTGATTTTCAGTGACAAAAACCATTACACTAACAACAGGTATGTCAGGAACCATTGACTGAATCAAAATCACGAATACCAGAATCATCACATGTATACAATATGATAATATATAGCAGAAATTTAAAACAAACGTACAGACAAGGAGACTTGGAAATGGGAAAAGGACGACACACATGTTATACAATCACCTGGCTTACAAAATTACTTTGTTTTTGATAAATCTATTCTGTAAGTATGCAATGTACATCTACGGACTTCGCTGTCGAAATACATATAGAATCTGCCTTTTATGAGGTCAGGGGGTTGCATTCATTCATGAATATTGCAATTTATTTCACACCCTACATTAGTAAACCAATGAAATCGTCCCATTCGTACCACGTGAGTATACAATACCTAGAGCCGTATTGTACGCACGAGATAATAATATTATAGCGTGAACGCACGGGATTCTCGATACTCCAAAGCGGCCAAATCGATATTTGTACGATGCACCGGTTGAACCCTCCAAATATGCATTGCACTCATTTGAACCCTACAAATATCGATTGAACCGTACAAATATGGATTTTTCCCAAATCGAGGCTGCGATACCAAATATCCATATTCGCATCAAAGAGTAATCTCCCATAGTAGCGTTCTAGTCTGCAAAAGCAAAATTGTGCATTAGAGTTGAATGTTTGTTTCAACATGATATTTTGAATTCACTGTCCTAAACAAGACATAGCTTTGATTCTGTGATTGAAAAAAAACACATTGGGAATACATTAAGGCAAAAGGAGAAAATGATTTTAAACATCACGAAAGAGATTACTTTCATTTCAAAACATTTCTGAATTGTAGCGCATTTAATTTGCAGCAATGATAAAAATCACACTTAACCCTTTCCCAAACAAGACCTGGATTTGATACCCATTAAAAGGCTTGACAAAAAAGTTCTAAGAGAAAAGGAGATTTGCCGTTTATCAGCAATTTCTCCTTTTCTGTCAATGTTTTCATTGTTGATTTACGCTTGGCATGATAGATAGTTTATATGACAAATTTCATGTACATTTCACACTGTCATATGACGGTCTATTCAATCTTTTGAGACAAACATAAATCGATAAAAATAGATTAAATGTCAGATGCCATGTATATTTCACAGTGTTAGAAATGTACATGTAACCTACATTTTTTTCATGACATAAGCCTTTGTTGTTTTTCTTCCTTTTTTATTTCACGTTGGAATTCTATTTAAAAGTATTTAGATCTCGATCTTATTTTTTATACAAAATTAATCTTTGTCATGTTTTTGTGAAAAACAATGATGTGAAATAAAGAGGTCATTTAACATGTCTTTGTACAATACCGAATTCTATTGGACTCGTACAATGCAGAACCAGTCTATATTTAGACTCGCCTATCGGCTCGTCCAAATATAGCCTCGTTCTGCATTGTACTCATCCAATAGAATTCAGTATTGTACAAAGACATGTTAAATAACCTCATAATATTTTCAAAACGAAATAAAATTGCAAAAGTACGTCATGTATCTCATTTCTTTTTTAACATAGAAATAAGTTCCCTCCGTACACTTTGATTATCATTCTTTGCATAAGTAATCTTTGTCTAATCATCATAGTTTATACAAACTAGGTTTAGGAAATGAGAATGTTATAATCTTACTTAAAAGCAGAAACAACATATTATCTCATACTTACATAATATTGAGCGCGAATCTGGAAAAGGGTCCCTTATAACATTTGAGTCAGTCACATTTCAAGATCAGAGCATGCTTTTAGTGAAGACAGGCAGACATCCATGTTGCTATATTACAATTGCAACAGGTCATTAAGGATCTAGTGGAGAACAGCAATGGTTCCTGATCAGACTGCGTGTATACGCAGGCTTATTTGGAATCATATTTGGCTCAAAAGCCTTAAGGGACCCTTTTTTCCGTATCCTGACTCATTATATTGTACATGTTAGTGTATTATATTGGGTTATGATTATATTTATATGAAGACCAATATATCCGACGAAGAAAGTTTTTGTACTATACTAGTATATGACAAAAGCAGCAAATTATTTCGCATATTCATTGTATCATTGAATAGGGGACTATCAGGTTTTACATTGGTTGCTACATGATGTCCATTATATATCGCATAATCGTATATATTGGCATTGGGCTATATTTTGTTGCGTAAAGTATAGCTTCATTTATTTCATTTGGTCATTCAATTTAGTTACGAACCGTCGAAAACTGTGCAATTGAATTTATTTCCAGTATTTTTTTTTCTAATTTGCATTGATTGGACATTCAACTGAACATATAAGGCCCTTCATTATATTTAAAAGTGAAAATGCTATTGAGTTCAGCATTCTTTCAGTAGGCCTTACGTAAAATTCTCCATTTCATATTCATATAACACATATATGCATGAAATAGCCATCTAATAGGTAATCAATTGTTTTGGATAAAAACACAATGCTGTCAATAGATTAGCAACAGTTAGATGCCTTAAAACACTCATAATCGGCGTTTTAGTTTTTAGGTACGAACATTTCAGGGTCCGAATGGACCAACTTTTTTTTACAGCCTTTTCCGAGTGTTTTGTGTCACGAAACTGGCATGAATCGATGAATACGCATTTAAAGATATATTTAAGTGTAAAAATATGTAGCCACTTGCATTTCTGCTTCAAAGAATTGAAAAATTCACTCGAAAAAAATGTGCATTTCGTTCGGTGTAGGGGCCGACAAATTGTCTTCTATTTCACAGCCTACAGAGGCATCATATCTGGGAACAGTTTAAATAGTCCTCAAAACTAGCGTTTTAAGAATATTTCGGCAGAGAAAATAATCATGACGAGCCTTCTGAAAAATCACATACTTCCAAAAGAAATCGCACCTACTGACCAATTTGTGGACATGTGAAAATGGGGTAGGTTCAGAAAACGGCGATTTTCTCAGCATAAGCTACCAATTTCAGACTGCTATCATGTCAATTAGTTAACTACATATATCAAGCTGTTCAGAAAGTGCAATTAGAATTACTCCCTCCGAGTGGTACCAAAAAAGTGTCTGGCTCATGGACTAAAAGTAGAAAACGTGTATTTAATAATTCAGAAAACGTTGAAACAAACGGAGAAAATGGTCTTCTTTTGCCTCAATGTATCCTTAAAGGGTGATGGTAACAGATGGTCTAATTGCAAAAAATGATTTTTTTTTAAAAATATGCAAAACTTTTGTGTTGGCCACCTCAGAATGGTTAATAATATGCGATTCAGACAGAGATTGAGCCGAAATTATAAGAGAGATAGCCGAATTTAGGGAGAATCCAAACCAAAATTCAACCCCGTCTCAGATGCGGTTGAATTTATTCTTTAACTGTCACGCTTGCGTATACAGCACGGACCAAGATTCAAACGAGATTCATGAATGCTTGAATTTCAATATGACGTCATCATGTATGTTGTGACGTCATTTAAGAAAGTCGCAGGTCCTACTGTTTTGACCTACTTTCGACATCGCTTCATGAATTCGGTATCAAATTGCGAAAAAATGAGTCGTTGCTTCAATAGTTTGTCGTAATCATTTAATCAGGTCATATTATAAAGCTTAAAAAGTGTACATTTCGTTTGTTTTTGACAAATTTTGGTCCAAAATCTCAGAGCTCCAGATAATTTTTTGACGCAAGGGGTATTTACCCCTCAGAATTTTTTCCGATGCGTATTTCCAGATAATTTTTTGAGGCAGGGCGTATTTACATTCTTGTTGGGGAAAGGACTAGAATAAACAGGAACACCCGACCGGAACGACCCACTTTCATTTTCGGGTTCGAGGACATCTAACCGCGGTATGTTTCCGACCATCGAGTTTTTTTCTGAACAAGATTACCATTGTGTTCTTTCTTTGCCTGTAGGACCACTTCAGAAAGAATATCGGCAAAAATCGCCTAAAGTTACGATCTGCTCAGCAGTAGATTTTCTCGTTTGCCGGTTTGGAAAGAAAACAAACACCTTGTCACTTCCGATTTACGGATGGTCTGTTAAATCGGGTAATGATTTGCTTTCACGGAGATAACCGATTGATTAAAATTCAAACAAATGCAACACTCGGCATCATTCGGTAGATCTACGGAATAGCCGATTGTCGCTCGGCTGGTCACAGTGGTGACGTAATTGGTATTCCCTAATTAATCAAGAATGTGATTGGCTGATTAAAGTCGTAATAGATATCGGATAGCTGACTGCCGTAACCTATTTTTTACAGACAAAAAGTTTGACTTAATTGTTGGAATTTCCTAGTGTATGTTTTTTCTCGACATTTTCCGATCTTGATACGCTAACTGGCAATTATCAAATGCGTTTTCATTATTTTGAATGCGTATTTGTACGCATTTTTATAAAAGTTAATGCGTATTCAGACCAAATCAATGCGTATTTTACGCAAATACGCATCCTATCTGGAGCTCTGAAATCTTTAAGAATTTCTTACCGGCATCAGAGAAAACCGGTGATACAAAAGTTGTCAGAAAATATCTGCAATCGATTAAAACGGGAATATTTGTTGATTTGCTACCACTAAAAAATCCTTTAAGGAAATATAAATCTATATCTAAATAAATTTTTGCCTAATTATATTACTCCAAATAGGCTTTTCCGTAAAAATATCTTGCATGAACAGCATTTTTGATACAGTGGAAAAATGGTCCAAGCTTCATTTCTTTTGGAAATTTTTTTTTTAGTTTTGCTGTTCATGCAAAAGAAAATTTTCCGGTAAAGTATTTTTTATATATTAATAACGTATGACTCCGATTACTTTACAATACATGTACTTTATTTTTTGTTACTTTTATAGAGCCGTTAGGGCTACGTTGCCTTTTTTCCTTTTTAGCTTAATATGTTTTTAGAGCTTTCCTTTTTAACTGGACCTTTGCCAATCTTAATTGTCACCTCTCTTCTTTTTCTGCTTTTGATTTTTTCTCTTTTTCTTTCTGTTTTTGTAATATATTATCACTTGAATGTAGCAGACTGTGCAAAGTAATTTTTTTTTGCTCTCGAACTTGGATGTACACACATTCATTTTCGGCAAATCGAAAATGCTTTTAATTGCCAGATGATTGCAGGGTCACATTTGTCGCTCTTGCTAAGTCTCCATCTTCGCCTAGCCCGTGAATGATGTCGATATCGCCTTGGAGAATCAACTGCAAGAGAGCTCCAGGATCCTCCAAGGTGATCGAGGCTGTTATGGCTGACGATTCAACGACAGTACAGTGTTCAGGCATATTTTCGTTATTCTGCAGGGGCAGACTCACCGTTACAGGGTCTGAGGTGGAAGCATATGCAAAATCTCGCACAGTAAATCGTTGCGTAGGGGCTTATGCTAGGGACCCTTTCTCCGTTAAAAGGATGTGCCCCACACACATCAAAACCTCTGCTAATATTGTCGGGATTAAATATATATTTTTATGTAAGCTTTCTTCCGGGTCATTCCCACTAAGTAACTATGTTGTTGGGCGAAAGGGCCATGCAGTCCGTACATTGCTTATTGTATTCCCTTTGGAATGGCCCAAAAAACAGTTTTGTCTAGGGGATTTAGGAAATGAGTTGTATGGGGTGGCCGAGCAAAGAACTCAATGTGTTTGCTCTCGCAAGCTCTAGTAGCGCAAGGCTCTCATGCGAATTATGGTCATCTAAGATAATCAACTGTGGTCTATCAGGGCAACAATGTAGCAAGAAATTGCCCCTGAACCAGCAAACTCCCAATATATCTTCCATCCAGGCTTTCATTTGGTAAGTGTATTTCGTGCCTGGTGGGCTATGAGATACAATCTAAGCCCTTAGGCACTTCTGTGTCTGCCCCTTTACAAAAACAAGACGCGGAATGTCTTTGCAAGCGGCATTGACAAAGGCCAAGACGGTAACCCCGTAACGTGAGTTGCCGACTTGGCCTGGGACATTACGCTGGTCAAGTTATGCAAATATTTAGTAGGGTTGTGAGTAAGAGAGACATTAGATTCATCGATCATGTTCCTTATTTTTGCTGTTATACAAATCCAGGGTCGTCAGTAGCGCTCCTAGATCTTTATAGTATTTCGACGCAACCTCGGGGTTATGCATTCTAACCCTTACAGAGTTCAGTGGAGTAGATGACCATAATTATATATCTGGATGTCTCTTCATGAACCCGGCAAGCCAATTCTTGCCGGGAACACCGTTTCTAAAGTGAGTTTTTTATTTCAGTGATGTTGCAAGCTTGCCAACTTTCAGACAAATTCACCGTCTCATAATAAAAAAAAAAACATCAAAAAAACAAAAAAAAAAACAAAACAACAACAAAAAAAAAAAAAAAAAAAAACAAACAAACAAACGCGCTTTCCTGCAAGTTTTACCTTCTTGGCTATAACATTTTCCATGTCTATTGGAATGACAGGCTTGGTACCTGGACGGGTGCCATGAATAACTCTTCCAATCAGCCTGTCTGATAAGGTAGATTTTGGCACATTAAATTGCTTTGCGTCTTGTCTGATTGATAGCTCTTTTCTTTGGACTACCGCCATGGTTAGCTCAAGGTATTGCTTGTCATATTTAGAACATAAGCCTCGGCATAATGCTGAAAATAACGTTAACTAGTGAAAGAAAATGTACTTTTAGAGGCTTTACCATCATCAAAAACCACCACCATTTACGAGTAATGGAATAACATTTACCGCTGCTTTTCAACAATGCAGCTTAACACAATCTGCAGTTATCAGATTCTTGTTGAAAAGCGACGACATGGTCATAAATTTGCGTGAAATCAAATTTATAACATGTACGTAAAGCCGCGTTCCCATTGCCGACCAAAATAACTCGATTGCCCAAATTCACCGATCAAATGTATATATTTACACGACTTCTTCTTTATTTCTTGTCGATTAATTTCCGATCATTTTTACCGACCACGCTTGATCGTCCCGATCACTCTTGCCGACCAAGCTCGATCAGTACTCGATCGCTTGATCGAGTTGATTTGGTCGGCAATGGGAACGCGCCTTAAGACATTCAGGAATAGAGGGTTAATACAGCTTTAAAGCTATTTGAAGCTCTTTGAAAATTGGACTAGGCGAGTAATAATTAATTAAGGGGGAATGCTCCAGTTTTTCAGAACACTCGATCATTACTGTAGAAAATTAAATGTTTCATACCATATATGTTTCGCTACCATATTTTCAATGATATAACGTCATTACAATTTACCATTTTCGACGATAAATGCGTATGTATAATGCGATACTGATTTCCTCAGGATGCCGATGGAAATCGATTTTTTAGAGCAAGACAGTTGTTGTTGTGTATGCAGTTACCACTGTTTTGCGTCATATTCATGTGTAGTTGATAAAAAATTCACTAATAAGTGCGATGACCTATACATTTTATGCTCCCCGAAGGGACAGCATATAGTCGCCGCTTTGTCTGTCCGTCCGTCATTCCATCCGTCCGGAGTGATCTCTCCATAACCCTTGGGCCAAATAAAATGAAACTTACCATGTGAACTCCTTATGACATAACACCGATGTACTTTTCCCGGTTTTTGGATTTGAGGCCTCGTCATGGGAAAAGGGGACTTGAGGTAAAATACAGTTTTTCTCTAATTTCTCCTAAACTAATGGTCAGAATTTGATGAAATTTCATATTTCAGTAGCAAATCGGATGCCCTTGACAATAAAGTGCTCTCCATGACATACATTTATTGTGACAATGCCTTATTCGGGGAGCATTGTCCGTCTCTGACGGCCCTTGTCGTGTCTGAATTATTACCAGGACATGTTGCTTAAAGGGCGACGGTAACAGATGGTCTAATTGCAAAAAATGAAATTTTTTGAAAAAAATATGCAAATTTTTGTGTTGACCACCTCGGGATGGTTAATAATATGCGATTCAGACAGAGAATGAGTCGAAATTACAAGACAGATAGCTGAATTTAGGGAGAATCCAAACCTAAATTCAACCCCGTCTCAGATGGGGTTAGAATTATTTTTAAATTGTCGCGCATGCGTATACAGCGCGGACCTATATTCAAACGAGATTCATACTTGAATTTCAATATGACGTCATCATGTATGTTGTGACGTCATTTAAGAAAGTCGCATGTCCTACTGTTTTGACCTACTTTCGACATCGCTTCATAAATTTGGTATCAAATTGCGAAAAAATGAGTCGTTGCTTCAATAGTTTGTCGCAATCATTTAATCAGGTCATATAAAGCTTAAAAAGTGTACATTTCGTTTGTATTTGACAATTGTTGGGTCCAAATCTGGGAAATAGTAGCTTTAACACCATGAGGGAGTTTTATCTTATTCTATTACGTAGAACTTTAAATATTTCAACAACTATATACATATTTTGGGTTTTCTGCTCTTATTAAATGTAAGACGTTACATTTAAGGGGGAATGCTCCAGTTTCCCTTATTCTTTTCCCAATAATAGAATTTATTCATATTTTGTATGTTGAAATTACATGTTATTACCAATTGAAAAATGAAATAAAAATGGATGGTCAGCGATCTTGTTTGAATTTTATAGGCATTTGTATCACATACCCCTACAGCGAAAAAGTGCACAATTTCTTGCACCTGTCCAAGGTAACTAAAATGCTAATAGAATGCTGTATATTCATCGTTTAGTCCCGAAAACGGATTTAAAGTAACGTCTTACATTCAATAAGAACAGAAAACCGAAAATGTGTGCTTCTATAAACGCACAAATGTATAAAACAGCATTCTCACTTGTTCGGTTAGATCAACGAAGCTGGAGTGTTTTATGTCAAATTTTGCATATTTTTGGAAATATTTCAAGTTCTACATAATAGAATGTGATAAAACTCCCTCATTGTATTAAGTAACATGTCCTGGTAATAATTCAAAAAGAAAATGCAAAGGTCAGCGCACTTATTTCTGAATTACAGCAATTCTTATCAGCTACACATGAATAAAATGACGCGAAACAGTGGTAACTGCATACACAGTTACAACTTTCTTGCTCTAATAATCGATTTCCATCTTGAGGAAATCAGTTTCGCATAATAAATACACTTTTAACGTCGAAAATGGTAAATTGTAATGATGTGGTATATTATTGAAAATATGGTAGCGAAACATATTGGTACGAAACATTTAATTTACTACAGTAAAGACCGAGTGTTCCGAAAAACTGGAGCATTCCCCCTTAATCCGTTTTCGGGACTAAACGATGATTATACAGCATTTTAAGCATTTTAGCGACCTTGGTCAGGTGCAAGAAATTGGGTATTTTTTTGCTGTAGGGATATGTGATACGAATGCCTGTACAATTCAAACAAGATCGACTAGAATCTACCACTCATTTTTATTTCATTTTTCAATTGGTAATAAATAACAAATATCTTGTAGTTTTAACAGAGGCCCGCAAAGTAGACTGGCTGTTATAGCAAATTGTGTATTCCTCTATTTGTATTTAATAAATACAGATTTCGTGACACATACGTTTCAAATTACTATTGTTTATTCTGGTTTCTGTGCAAAGAAATAGGACTATGTTTGATATGTCATCTTGGTCAAGCACCCATTCGTCTTCGACCAGGTTACTGATCTTACACGCGAAAAATCGGTGTAAGCATGCCACGTTTTGCTTTTGCTAGTGTCACACTGTCCCGAAGTTGACATCCGATGACGACACGAATGTGAAATGTTTAATTTCGCTCGAAGGTGCCTCCGAAGTTGAGGAAAAAACAATTATAAGCCGAAGTAATCACGATTCTTTAAGGTGCCCATTCCATGGCAATGCGATGGTATCCGAAACAGACACGAAGGCATCGCGAATATGCGATTTTTTTCATCAAATCCTAACCCGAAGGACATACGGAGGGTAAACGAAGTCTAAATGACTTAGTGTTGAGGCTACGATGCTTTCGACCTACACCAGGAAGACATCACGTGATCTACATTCTGTTGACAAAGGAAAAAAGTTATTTTAGTTCTGACCTTCTTCGAAGGAAGCATCGTATTTATTTTTGCTTTATCATGCCACCAAAAGTAGGAAAGAGCAGACATAGACCCCAGAAGAGGAAAGCACATTGCACGGAGACTACCACCAGGGTCGATGTCAGTCTTGAGTTTACCCCTGGATCACAAGAATCACCACAACATTCGCCTTCTCCTAGTACAATACGTTGTCCGCACTCTCCAGACCTTCCTCTAATTCGGATGCGTTTTTATACGCCGCCGGAGGCGGACGTATTTTGGTGTCATCTTCTCCGTCTGTCCGTCCATCCGTCCGTCCGTCCGTCCGTCCATCCGTACGTTAGTCCACTTTTCTTGTCAACGCAACTCCTCCTAAGTTTCTGGCTGGATCTTCTTGAAACTTAGTCAATGTTATCACCTCAAGTGGTAGATGTGCATGAAGGAAGGATTTTATGGTTCGTTGATTTTTGCCTGAGTTATGCCCCTTAAAAACTTAGTCTCTGGGGCTTATTGAAATTGCAGCCTTGTCAACGCAACTTCTCCTATGTTTCTGGCTAGATCTTAATGAAACTTGGTCAACATTATCACCTCAATTGGTAGATGTGCATGAAGGAAGGATTTTATGGTTCATTGATTTTTGCCAGAGTTATGCCCCCTTAAAACTTAGTCTCTGGGGCTGATTGAAATTGCAGCCTTGTCAACACAACTTCTAAGATTCTGACTGGATCCTAATGAAACTTGGTGGATGTTATTACCTAAATTGGTAGATGTGCATGAAGTAAGGATTTTATGGTACATTGATTTTTGCCTGAGTTATGCCCCCTTCAAACTTAGTCTCTGGGGCTTAATGATATTTCAGCCTCATGAACGCAATTCCTTCCAAGTTTTTGACTGGATATTTATAAAAACCTTTTTGTGAACACAACTTTTTACAGGTTTTTGTGTGAATATTTATAAATCCTTGTCAATGTCATTTTTTTGTCTCAAGTTTTATAAGTGGCGGCGTATATTGTGACCATGGCACTCTTGTTAATGCTGGCATCATTGCTCGAACCATCGGATCCGACATCAACCCAAAGAAACTTATAATCAGCGTCGACTAATGCCATTAGAACAACAGAGAAGAAACCCTTGTAATTTCTGTACAGAAAGCCTGAATTCCCGGGACACGTGACTGCCACATGCTTACCATCAAGAGCACCACAGCAATGTGGGAATTGCCATATCCCCTCACGCTGCCCAGCAATATTGTTTCACTCTTCAGATGTAGTTGGACATTGGATCACTTCAGCCGCAAACTCATCTTTGAAAGCATTAGACTTCATTGATGATAAGTGAGATAGTGTTTAGGGCAACTCGGAAATTTTACACCTTTCTTGCCTTGACTCACCAACAGCAGGGTCAACAAGGATATTTGGACAGATTTCATCGCCGACCTCATCCCGGTGCACAGGGTTCTCCTTGTTCTCCAGTCTGACGTATTTTACCAGTCCATCCATCTTCAACCAAGGCGTCGGCTGTTGGTCTTGGTCGTTTGGATTTTCCCGGCTGTGGGAAGCTGTCATCAACCTGTGCCGGGCTCAACAAAAACTCGGCATACCTCAGTTCAGTGATCCATTTCCAATACCCCCGCTCTCTGGCAAGGAGGTATTGGCCCTCCAACACATCCACAACAGTTTCCGTCGTCAAATGCTGTACCATGGATAGATCATTGATCATATCCTCATATCCTTGACTTTTAGCAATTGGCCCTGTCTAGAAGCGGCTTAAATGTCCTGTTCCTGACGGGACTCCACTCTCATCCATCCATTTCTGAAAAGGAAATGTTCGTATTTAAAAAGCTGCATTAAAACGATATGGGAAAGGGGTCCGCTTCGCAATTCGGGCACACTTCAATCCTCAGCCCTAGTAACAATTCCATCTTCACCTGCAGAGACCTGTGGAAATATGATGGTTTTGAACAATAAGACGAAGACAGAAAGAGACATACATACATTAGGACGGACTAACAGCAGACAAGCAGGCGGACATATAGCAGTCAAGCAGGCAAACGGGACAGATGCACCCACACTGAGACAGACAACGACGATGATGATTATAGCCCTAAAAATTAGTACTATTACAAAATAATATCTATTGACTAAATTTGGTCGTAAGATGAGGCAAGAAATCTTATCTTAGGGTTTGAATTTGAAATAATTGGTTGACTAAAAATAAGAGTCCGATGATGCCTTCTTGTTATTCTATGAGGGTATCATCGGACAATAATTTTTCTGTAAAACTCTGTTTCCCCCTACGATTTTTCTTATCATAGCATAGCTATTTCCAAACAAACGAGGAATATTGCATGCAAAAGACAGTTGCGTATTTACACACCTAAAGTTACGAAACTACGTGATTTCGGTAATGAAATCTTGACCAAACAAAGCTGCAAAAATGTGAATCCCTGGCGAGGTCGGAACAGGCTGCACATGATGTCATGGAACAGTTACGTATTTCGTGACACAGTATAAACACAAAAAGTTGTGTCGTCATCATATATTGCGTAGGCTACTAACAAGTTGAAGGTCAGAAATTTCACAGGCATTTGATGTCACAATGATTGCAACGGGTTATGATTTGTAATTTACATTGAACTAAGTTTGTCCGATAATCGACGCTGTCCGATAATCGACGGACTTACTCTATAGGCTTATAATCCGACTGAAGAAAACCTATAAAATCGTCGATCGTTCCTACAATAAAAACTATTTGTTAGGAAAAACTCGCTCACTGTGTCGTTTACATGTTTCTATATTTATTTCATAAAGTTTGTCCTTCTTTTTAATTGGACGTCCGAAAGGACGTCCAATTCTTATAACCACTTTTCGACAGGCGAAATGAATTTTCATTACCAAAAAACCCTTTCTCAGACTCAATTGCCAGTTGACCAAAATTCAAAACAGATTTTGCTACCATACAGGAAAACTGTCGTATCTTTTCCTGCTTTCTATGTGTTCGCTAACAAACACTATAAGATTCATCGACCGATTCAATTCATCCCACGTCTTAACCAACTTTACGATCTTTTTTTATTTAACCATCTTCTTGTAGTGATTTGACTTTCGTAATATTGTGTAAAGGGTAAGATCTTAAGAAAGCGATACATGCATACTATACCATCAGCAGCAGCGATAGCTCAAACGGGAAAGGATTAACCTCGCAACCTTTTTTCAGTATGAAATTTGGAACGCCGTTGGTTCGAAACCAGTTCGGATTATTTCTTCCGTATAACGTTTGTTATTTAAACGTTTGTTTTTCTTGAAGTGTTTACTGAAAATAGACATTTAAGGATGATTACTCAATTTAATGCACGTATTGTGTATGATAAATTCTTTTTCTTTGATCATTGTTGTCAAAGTCTTTGACATATTTAAAGGAACGGGGTTTCCACGAGACGTATTTTGGAAACAGTGTTTTAAAATTGATTATCGGGGAGTGAGTTCATTTCGCAACTCGGGTTCGACTCGATGACAAATCGGGGTTCCATCTGAACAGCCTCAAATGAGACGCTAGTTATATCGACCTATTCAGAAAAATAGTTGCTCTTACGAGTTTTTCTTAATCTCCAGCATCTGTATCACTGGTATTCGACAGTATCACGACCTATTTACATACTGATCAATGATCATGACAAATATGATTATTACTAGTCTATGGTCGAGTGACAGCGATCTGTATTTATTACGTTTAATTGAACCGTTTACGTGTATTGAGCTAAGAAGATGAAGCAATGGATCTGCAACAGTCACAATGGTACCTTGATGACCGGGTGAATATGTGTACAGATAAGGACACTGCTATTCTCAAATGTTCGTTGATAATGATATTAAGATTTAAATTGCGTATTGTAATCTACTGCCATTTTCCCGACGACACGTTCCCAATTTCTTCTTTGTATGCACATCTGTAGATGTAAGGATGCTGCGGTAGTACTGGTATGAGGAATCCATGGTTAGGTGCTCCAATTCATCTGGTATTTTGTTTCAGGAAAAGTATGTATTGAATTTGTTTTGTAACCACAACCAGGGAAAACTGCTGCCGTGTTTTTTGTTTCTTTTTTACTCTAAACACGAATAAAAATCAAAGTGTTTGGAGACGTCTCTGATTGATTGAGCGGAATTGTATGTAAATGATCGGCGTTTCATTATTTTATGTCGCTGAATTTGTGTTTAGATCGATTCTAAATCACTGCGGTCGTTTTTTCCCTAACGATGGTGGAAATAAAAGTCGAAAAAAATATGATGAAAAAGAACAATGTCTGAGTAGATTTCGAACCCAGGACCTTCGAGATATAGACATCTGTAAAGAGTACAAGGTGAGTGCTCTGCCAAGTGAGCTATCGCGGCTTTCAATTATGTAGCGCGTTGGCTTACATTTTGAATAAATCGCTTTGATTTGTATCGTCCTTTATAAAATCAACGAAAGGTGTAACTGACGTCAACACTCATAGTTAACCGAAACAGAAGACAAAAGTGCTAATCACATGGCCTTAATTGAATTGGGTAATCAAATTAATAGTGATTATTCATAGAGACAAATCAGTTGTCTTGAAACGGCAATCAAATCAAATTGAAGCATGAGAAGGGTTTTCTGGTAATAAAGCCGATTTCGTATATCCGAAACCGATCTTATAGAATTAAACACAGAAGAATGAATAAAATATCTTTCGTCCATGTACAATCCCGCTCAATCAATCAGAGACGTCCAATTACAGTGCTCTCGGCACTTTGATTTGTTTGCCTGTAGTTTTCTGATCAAAGCTTAAAACTTTTCCTGTAAAACTATTGTCGCATGTCCTAATATTTTTTTTTCAAAAGTAGAGGTGTCCATGTTAGATATTTCATTTTATCATGTCACTATCTAAATATTCTGCCCAATAACAGGGGATATGATAAACTTAGCTTTATCATATCCCTATCACGTGACATGCTTTACTATGCTACATGATCACGTGGTCTGCCGAAACTACTTTTTATCTTATTCGAAGGTTGACGTTGATCTTAAAATCCCCGTTTTTAGCTCACCTGAGCACGAAGTGCTCAAGGTGAGCTATTGTGGTCACTTTTTGTCCGTCGTCCGGGTGTCCGTCTGTCCGTCCGTCCGTCCACAATTTCGTGTTTACACTCTAGCATCTACAAATATAAGCCAATCTTGACCAAACTTTATCAAAACATGTATGGCCATAAGATCTCGGATGAGTTCGATTATGGGTCAGATCAAACTAGAAATGCAGGAGTTATCTGCCCTTGAATGCGAAAAATACTTAGTTTTGACATTGTTTACACTCTAGCATCTACAATTATTGATCAATCAAGACAAATCTTGGACATAACATTGCAGACCATAAGATCTCGGATGAGTTTGATTTTCAGTCTGATCTGACTAGAAAGACGAGAGTTATGCGCCCTTGAATTTGACAAAATTGCCATTTTCGGCTGTTTTTGACCTTGTTTACACTCTAGAATCTACAATTATTCATCAATCAAGACAAAACTTTGACACAATATTTGGGACCATGAGATCTCGGATGAGTATGATTTTCAGTCTAATCTGATTAGAAAGTTGAGAGTTACTTGCCCTTGAATTTGACAAAATTGTCATTTTTGGTTGTGTTCGACGATGTTTACACTCTAGAATCTACAATTATTGATCAATCAATCAAAAACTTGGACACAATATTGGGGATCATAAGATCTGGGATGAGTTTGATTTTCAGTCTTATCTGATCAGAAAGTTGAGAGTTATAAGCTCTTGAATTTGACAAAATTGCCGTTTTTGACTGTTTTCGACCTTATTTACACTCTAGAATCTACAATTTTTGACCAATCACGACAAATCTTGGACACAAGGTTGGAGACCATAAGATCTCAGATGAGTTTGATTTTCAGTATGATCTGACCAGAAATATTAGAGTTATGTGCCCTTGAATTTGATAAAATTGCCGATTTCGGCTGTTTTTGACATTGTTTACACTCTATAATCTACTATTATTATCAATTAAGACAAAACTTGAACACAATGTTTGAGACCATAAGATCTTGGATAAGTTTGATTTTCAGTCCGATCTGATCAAAAAGTGGAGAGTTATGTGCCCTTGAATTTGATCAAATTTCCGTTTTCGGCTGCTTTAGACCTTGTTCACACTCTAGAATCTACAATTATTGACCAATCAAGACAATTTTTGGACACAATGTTGGATATCATAAGATCTCGGATGAGTTTGATTTTCAGCCTGATCTGACTAGAAAGTCGAGAGTTATGTGCCCTTGAATTTGACAAAATTGCTGTTTTCAGCTGTTTTTCGACCTTGTTTATACTCCAGAATCTACAATTATTTATCAAACAAGACAAATCTTGAACACAATGTTGGGCACGATGAAAACTTGGATGAGTTCGATTTTCACAATGTTGTTGACCATAAGTTCGTTTTCAGTCTTAAAGTCATAAGTATTTTTTTAATTGAAGAAAAGTGTTGCTTATATCATTTTGGTTCAGGTGAGCGATATAGGACCATCATGGTCCTCTTGTTATAACAAAACTTACATAAATTGTTCCCAAAGTCGCCTGTTTTGAATAGCAAAAATCATCCGAATCAAATAATTCTGCGTTTTTAATCAATATTCCTGCCCCGAAATCACAAAAAACCGCCAAATTTAAGTTTACTCGTGATCCGAGCCAAGTGGTCTACAGAAAACGTGTAACAGATAGCACAAAAGACGCTTTTTCATTCCCTTGTCTAAATAATGATTTAAATGCCCTACTTACTGAATCTGACCCTAGATTTTAATGACCTAAATCTTAAAAATCGATGATGTAGTTATTTTGGATGACGTAATATACACAACCGTGGTTTTCTGGGAATCGAAGCGATGTTTGTGTAAACTTACAACAAGACAGTGCAGGAAAAACAAGGAAGGATTTGTTGGTTTTACAGGAGGAAGGTAGAGATCGGTGGTTTGTTATCGTATTTCAAGACAACTGTAGTACCTGTTTTTGTTCTCCAGGCTATAGTTATTTTTAAATAATGCCTTCATTGCAACGCTCAACACAAGTTTGCTTCGTTGGAGACGGTCTAAAATTGGACAACGTCGGAAAAAAGCACCGAACTGTAGATTTTACAGCTAAAACCAAGACTGGGGAATTGGGACGAATAGTGAACTCAATGATTTGTGGTATGCGCTTCATGTTCTTGTTACAGTTTAACCTTTTCTAGTTTTAATAAAAACGTTTCAAGAATCTGTTTTTGTTCAAATCGAAACAGACCCTTCCAATCCCAATCTACACACAAACACCCAGGTCAAGACACAGTCGTCGATTCGAGTCACCTTCTAGTTCTTTGCTATTGAGTAGATATAATTATATTTGAAATGGGAAAAACATCGTGTTTGTTTTTACCATGGTAGATTATAAAATGTTGATGGAAGGGGGTATTTTGAACACGGATTATTTTTTGACGCTCACTAAAGGTTTGTACATTCAAACATTTTGAAACGGTGACATCTCTGGTGAAATAAGTAATTGATTGATTTCAATGGATTATGAACATGTTTCTGTAATTCTACACCGTTTTAAGATTGTAACAGGATAAATAGAGTAGATCTTTCATGTCTTGGATGGGTCAAGCTGATTTGGCTCTGCTGTGGAATATATCAGGTTCGCCTTCGGCACACCAGATAAATTCCTCCGCCTTGTCAAATAAACTTGACCCATCTAAGACATGAATCATCTATATACTCTATGACCAGAACAACATGGGAGAGTGCGAGTTTGCATTGTTGTGTGGTGCATTGCATCATCTGGGGCCAAAATGTAAGGAAATTTAGTGCGGGTATCAAGTTTTTACTATAAAGGTGCAGTTTTCCAAAAATGATACTATAAATATGTACGTATACTGTAATGGTTAGGTAATAATGCTTACTCAAAGTCAATACTGGTTGTAGGAGAAAAGGTATTGACATCACATTCATTTAACAATTCTATACTATAATTTATATATTATTTATACTCAAAAGTAGGGTACAATTGCGTAAATTCAGTCGGAAAGTTTGAAACTTTTAATATAACTTTAAACATAACCTCAATACATGACTTGAAAGCATATATCAAATTCTTTCCTTGATACAATAGTTTACCATTCATTTATAATTTATCTTATCTGAAAACTGTAGTAAGAAAAAAAATTACTTCATAAAACTCTATATAACACAAACTAGACCTCACCTTACATTTATGCATACTCCCAAATGCTGTCTTATGAGATATTTGTGACATAATGTGACACAACAAATTTTAGATCTTAAGTAGAAAGGGCTTTGTTTTTGCTAATACAAGCAAATGAATGCATAGCATAACTTAAGACCAGATGTGTTTGGGAAACACCGATGCCCCCGAAATAGCCAATGTTTTCACGTTAGGTTTCGAACTGACAAACAGACAACAGTAAAACAATATACCCCCAATCTTTCGATATAGGGACTTAAAATTACTTTTTCAGCATAACATAGCATTACAGAACAAATATTACTATCCTTCTAAAATATAAAGTGTCTGTACCTCTGTGAGTCCTTGAGACACAAAAATAAACCGCAACTAAAATAACCCCATTTAAAGTAGTCAAATATAATGAAAACTACAGCTATAGACTTTCGTATGAAACTTTTCGTAATTAATATCTAACCAAAAACCAGAATCTTTTACAAGTCTGTGACAGGGATCACTTGTGAGCTCTATAATGTAGGCCTATTGGGGAGTATTTCGGGAGAAGAGTCCCTAGCTAGACTGATTATGATGTTTCAATTTAACTCCTGATATAGTTTTAAAGAAATGTAATATCTGACCAATTATACAATTTCCCTTCACTGGTAGAATCTACCTATCCACAAAGTTTTAAATTGACACCTTATATCAAGAAAAGTACCAAGACGAAATAAGTTTTATCAGCATAATTATGAGGTTCCCAGTTTATAACTAAGCCTGTTTAAGCTTGAGTGAGAGTGTGACAAATACGGACAAAAAATAGGCCCAAAAATAGTAAACTGTATTATGATTGACCTGGCAGAGCGTGTCTAAGCCTTAACGTGACTTTGTGAATTAATTGTTCAATCTATTGACTTCCGTCCGCAGGCAAAATGTATATATAACTGTATCCTTAAGCCAAAGAGAATAATGTGTTTATCAAAAGTGAACATAGTTAACATTTCAGTTACCAAAAAAGCTTCAACCTTTTCAAGCTTAAGTTGCAAGGATTTAGTAAGTCACTGATAAATAAACGTTTCAGTTTATCCTATCGACTGTCTACTAAAGTGAATAAATGCCCAAACACATTGCATTACCTTAAATGCAAAACTAGTTACTTAGGCCATGCCCTGCCATGCCAAGAATCTATGACCATATCTGGGGTATTTAAGTTTATGTAAATGATGCATCAATGTAGTTCATGAACGATTTGTGTGAAATAAACCATTATTCATATACCCTGATATTTCATTTTATCAGAAGCAAAGCAGAAACTAATGTGTTAAGAAGGAATTCACAGATCACTTCATTCATGAGGAAGAAGTACATAAGACTGGTGATACACTGGTGGGATAATACCAGAGTGACAATAGATCATTGAACTTGTCTGAAGACAAAGGCAGTGGATGACTATATGGTCTTTTTAAACTAATAGCACTAATGTCAGTAGTTGAGGATCGCCTCTTACGTTGAAATAGATCTAGGCAGCGTTCAGGATCTTTGAAATTGTACTTGAAGAGTACGAGATGTGGTTTTTCTGCATCAGTTCGAAATGTCTTAATCTCGCTTAACAGAACTTTTTCATTATTTGTATCCATCCATTTCAAATCTTTTTAGGCAAGATGCCACTTCCTGGAAATAAAAAAAATGATCCTGCCCCATTTCCTGAACAATGTACGGTTTTGGTCTTCTGACAGTCCTTACAACTGCTGCCCACTGATCAGTCGTACATACTGGAGTGTACCTACTGGAATACTCTATTGTAGCGTGAACGGAATCTCCCTCATTTTGGGTATGATCCCTTTCAAGACTGACTGTATGGAAAATTTTTGAAAGCGATACCAAAGCATTGGAATGTATTGTCGATTTTTGTTTTGTCCCCCGCAATTATCTGAATAAAATATGAATTTTGTTTTGCTGTTTGAAATTAGTTTCTTTATGAAATCAAAGACACATGCACTTATTTCAGACGAACCCCTTTTAGCAATTGTTTCGTTCCATATATAACAAAAAAGGCATCTGCTGTACCCATGTCATAAACACTCAAGTTGTATGTGCATAGTTTTCTTTTATAATACAATATGGATTCATTGCTTTTTTGTGTAGCTGGGACTTCTTGGAGATCAAAGCAAGCAGCTATAATATCATTACTTTTTATAGAGGCCTCTTTATCTCTTGTTTTATTTTCACGCGCAATCTTTCTGTTTTGCATATGAAGTTCCATCCTTTCTTTCATACTTTCCTTACAACTTTCACCACTCTTTTAAAATACTGAGCAAAAGTCACACATATTTTTAACTGGTCGTTGAAAGCCAAACTGAATTCATTGGTCGTGGAAAGCCAAACTGAATTCATTATTAAATATTTTTCTGCAACTATGAAGACGGACAGGTGCTTTTCCCTGGGTATGACGAAGATCTTTGTACAACTGAAACACTTTTGCCATATTAAGCTCTGAAGCTAAATACATCTTTCTTGTATTTTGTCTGCAGTAATTACTCTACTGCTAGAAAAGATGATATATGCTGTTTAACAAAGTTATATTGCTCCTTAATAGCATGAGAATGCTTCCCATGCCTTCCTCTACATTCCCAACTACTCATAGTTATATCTGATGCTTTTGCAATTGCCGTTATTACCATCTGATCAGAAATGTTAAGAGTGTGCAAAAAGAAAATTTGCACACTCTTACCTTTCTGTCGCAGGAGGGTAGTTTCCAGAGTATCGAATTTGCTCGCCTGCTACTTGATTTCGCATACCGGTATGTGGACTTCTTATTCGATTTTGCAAACTTAATCAAAAAATTCGTTTGCTGTGTTATGTCTCCAAGAGACCAATATGAATCAGATTTCTTGTCTTTCCTGTTCTGATTTTTTTAGCTCACCTGAGCACAAAGTGCTCAAGGTGAGGTATTGTGATCGGTCGTTGTCCGTCGTCCGTCCGTCCGTCCGGTCGTCCGGCCGTCTGTCCACAATTTCTTTAAAGATCTTCTCCTCCCGAACCAGTGGGCCAATCTTTTTGAAACTTGGCAGGAATGATCCTTGGGTTAAGGGCTTTCAAAGTTGTTAAAAGAATTTGATTCTATCAAAGACTCTGGCTGCCGCGGCATGAGAAAAGGAGAAAATAGCCAAATCTTTTAAAAATCTTCTTCTGCCTAATTAGTTGGCCAATATTCTTGAAACTTCACATGAATGATCCTTAGGTGAAGGGCTTTCAAAGTTGTTAAAAGAATTTGATTCTATTAAAGACTCTGGCTGCCGCGGCATGAGAAAAGGGGAAAATAGCCAAATCTTTTAAAAATCATCTACTGCCTAACCGGTTGGCCAATATTCTTGAAATTTCACATGAATGATCCTTAGGTGAAGGGCTTTCATAGTTGTTAAAAGAATTTGATTCCATCAAAAACTCTGGCTGCCGCGGCATGAGAAAAGGGGAAAGTATAGGTCAAATCTTCTAAAAATTAAATCTTTTTCTGCCTAACCAGTTGGCCAATATTCTTGAAAGTTCACATGAATGATCCTTTGGTGAATGGCTTTCAAATTTGTTAGAAGAATTTTGTCAATATTTAAACTATTGTCTATTAGTGCAGCAGTATCAGAAAAAGGACAAAAGAGCAATACTTTTTAAAAAGGCTGAATATTTGTTACATTCATTTGAAAAACACACGAGAAAGGGCTTTATTGAAACATTTATTTTGCTGCTATTCAGGTCTAAGTGTTTAATTTCAACAAGGCAACAATTTTCAGGTGAGCGACCTAGGGCCATCATGGCCCTCTTGTTATGATATTTATATCTGCACACTTCTCCACAACCTTTTCCTATTTTTATTGAACGTAATACATTTCCTCTTTTTTCCAATATACTCTTCTCCATGATTCCTCTGTATTTTTCTTATGTTGCATTGCCATTCAATTACATTTTGTAACCTCTTTCTGTTTTGTCCCTGAAAATCAGCATTTTCTTCTTTAGCCTAAACATTTTCTATGCTGTATGATACATATATCTCTTTTTCATCAGTATTTTCTTGAGATGTAACTCTACCACTGTCTGGACCCATCATGAAATTATTTTTTAAAAAAAAGTATACATTGGTGGGTTTAGATTTCTCAACTGCGATATTATTTTCCCACAGTACCATTTTTCTGCCCCTCCTTCAATGAATCTATGCTTTACCCTCTTCCCAACAAGGATGTGTTTTTCTTCATTACTTTCCGTATCTTTGACTATGGCCTGACGGATCAGAATTTTCAAATTCTCAGATAGTTCTGCATCGTTCAAACCTTTTCTACTCTCTACTTTTCTGCTACTTGAAAAAGAACTTCTTTCCGGAATCTCAACTGGCATTTCAATGCACTGACCTTTTCAGATTCTTTTCCATAAGACTGAAGCATATTGTCTACTTCCCTTTCCGACTGCCACAACCCATGTCTAAATACAGTCAAGGGACATAATTGTTCATCCACCCCACAAATGTGTTATGTTCTAGTTAAATCACTTCAACTTTGTTCTAAAAATAAACATTATTGGAAAAATATCATGTGACAAATTTGGTATCACATGATAGCTTGTTTTATGCAGATGACGTCATAACACTTTTTGATGATGTCATGGTTATTGGAAATGGAACAAATATAGAATGTAAACATGGAGACCAAAAGATCAAAAATCAGCGCTGAAATCAGGAATTTGATAATAAAAAGTCACAAAGAGGGAAATTCTCAGTACTAATTGGCAGAAATATTCCAGATACCACGTTCAACAATTCAGAGTATTATAAGGAAATACAGGGTGTCCGAAAATATGTGTCCCCATTTTAAACATCTAGAATTGACAAATGTTGTCACTGATTAAAATCAGTTACATAGGTATGAAGGGGACATGATAAAGTTTTGTTTGATATATAGAACATCTATATTTACTTTGAAATTTTATTCCACATAACGTTTTATAAAAAAAATGTCATTTTTCAACATTTTGCCAAGTGACGTCAACGGCGTCATCTTTTTTATTTGATAAAGTTTCTTTTTTCATGTTAGATGACCAAATTGATCCTTTTAATTTTATCTTTCATGGCCATTGTGACTTAAATAGATGAAAGTCTTAACATCATGAAATTTGGAAGGGGTGAAAGTTATTACAAAAACTAAAGTTCGAAATGAAGAAAGATGTTGTTTCACTGAAAATTTGGATGATGGTCAGGGGTCTCGTTTGCCAACATTTGGGGCCGTTATTGCGCCCCATTCCCAATGGCAAAAAGTATCTTTTTTCCCAATTCTCTGGTGAAAATTCCCAATGAGGACCCAGAATGCCCCATGTTAAGACCTCATCTTCATTTAAAAACAATTTAACATTTTGAAGACAGTTTTAGAGTAGATTCTTAAACAAGAGTATGCACAAATGCATTTTACACCAATACAGTCTAATTTGCAGCTGAAACTGAGTGACAGTATGAATACAAACTTGTTTTAGTTTTTCCCAATTTAGGTTAAAACGTCGCTATTTTTTTCCAATTTCACTGGCTCTTGGCCCCAAACAAAAATTGGTAGCAAGACCCCTGATGGTGCAAATGGTGCTGAAAATGCGGACACATTTTAAACATCTATAAAATTGACAACTGTTGTCATCAAGTAAAATCAGTTCATTGGCAAGAAGGGGACATGATAAAGTTTTGTTGGATATACATGTATATAAAACACCCATAGTTACTTTTCTTATATATTCAACAACACGCTTTATGAAATTTAACATTGTTTAAGTTATTTGTCAAATGACGTCATCTTTTTTATAAATACATCTTTCCACATTTCGAACTCTAGTTTGTTTGATTATTTTCACCCCTTCAAAATGTAATGATGATTAGACTTTCACTGCATCTATATAGGCCACAATTGGCCATCGAAAACAAAATTAAAAGGATCAATTTGATGATCTTAGTTTGAAAAAAGAAACTTTTTCAATTAAAAAAAATGACGTCGTTGACGTCACTTGGCAAAAAAGTTTAAAAAAAAGACATTTTTAAAACGTTACGTGGAATAAAATTTCAAAGTAAATATAGATGTTCTATATATCAAACAAAACTTTATCATGTCCCCTTCATACCTATGTAACTGATTTTACTCGAAGACAACATTTGTCAATTTTATAGATGTTTGAAATGGGGACACATATTTTGGGACACCCTGTATAAACATTATGGATGTGTAGAAAACAGGACATGAAGAGGAAGGAAGTGTTTGTTTACTAAAAGAGATGAAAGCCAACTTTCACGAATTGTAATCAAAGTGCTGAGAGCACTGTAATTGGACGTCTCTGATTGATTGAGCGGGATTGTACATGAACGAAAGATATTTTATTCATTCTTCTGTGTTTAATTCTATAAGATCGGTTTCGGACATACGAAATCGGCTTTAATACCAGAAAACCCTTCTCAGGCTTCAAATTGATTTGATTGCCGTTTCAAGACAACTGATTTGTCGCTATGAATAATCACTATTAATTTGATTACCAAATTCAATTAAGGCCATGCGATTAGCACTTTTGTCTTCTTGTTTCGGTTTACTATGAGTATTGTCGTCAGTTATACTTTTCATTGATGTTTATAAGTACGCTACAAAGCAATTTATTCAAAATGTAAGCCAACGCGCTACATAAAAGAAAGCCGCGATAGCTCACTTAGCAGAGCACTCACCTTGTACTCTTTACACATGTTATATCCGGAAGGCCCTGGGTTCGAATTCTACTCAGACATTGTTCTTTTTAATCATCTTTTTTTATACGCCGCCTGAGGCGGACGTACATTGGCGTCATCTTCTCCGTCTGTCCGTCCGTCCATCCATCCGTCCGTCCGTCCGTACTTCCGTCCGTCCGTCCGTCCACTTTTCTTGTCAACGCAACTCCTCCTAAGTTTCTGGCTGGATCTTCTTGAAACTTGGTCAATGTTATCACCTCAATAGGTAGATGTGCATGTAGGAAGGATTTTATGATTCGTTGATTTTTGCCAGAGTTATGTCCCTTAAAAACTTACTCTCTGGGGCTTATTGAAATTGCAGCCTTGTCAACGCAACTCCACCTAAGTTTCTAGCTGGATCTTAATGGAACTTGGTCAATGTTATCACCTCAATTGGTAGATGTGCATGAAGGAAGGATTTTATGGTTCGTTGATTTTTGCTTTAGTTATGCCCCTTAAAAACTTAGTCTCTGGGGCTTATTGAAATTGCAGCCTTGTCAACACAACTCCTCCTAAGTTTCTGGCTAGATCTTAATGAAACTTGGTCAATGCTATCACCTCAATTGGTAGATGTGCATGAAGGAAGGATTTTATGGTTCATTGATTCTTGCCAGAGTTATGCCCCATTAAAACTTAGTCTGTGGGGCTTATTGAAATTGTAGCCTTGTCAACGCAAGTCCTCCTACGTTTATGGCTGGATATTAATGACACTTGGTCAATCACCTCAGTTGGTAGATTTGCATGAAGGAAGGATTTTATGGTTCATTGATTTTTTTCTAGAGTTATGTCCCCTTAAAACTTAGTCTCTGGGGCTGATTGAAATTGCAGCCTTGTCAACACAACTTCTTCTAAGATTCTGACTGGATCCTTATGAAACTTGGTGGATGTTATTACCTTAATTGGTAGATGTGCATGAAGTAAGGATTTTATGGTTCAATGATTTTTGCCTGAGTTATGCCCCCTTCAATCTTAGTCTCTAAGGGCTTAATGATATTTCAGTCTCGTGAACGCAATTCCTTCCAGGTTTTTGACTGGATATTTATAAAAACCTTTTTGTGAACACAACTTTTACAGGTTTTTGTGTGAATATTTATAAATTCTTGTCAATGTCATTTTTTTTTTTGTCTCAAGTTTTATAAGTGGCGGCGTATATTGTGACCATGGCACTCTTGTTCGACTTCTATCTCCACCATCGTTGGCGAAAAAACGACCGCAGTGATTTAGAATCGATCTTAACACAAATTCAACGAAATAAAGTAATGAAA
Source organism: Fragum sueziense (assembly GCA_963680895.1). Lineage (NCBI taxonomy): Eukaryota > Metazoa > Mollusca > Bivalvia > Cardiida > Cardiidae > Fragum > Fragum sueziense. Next base: position 3,723,623 of record OY804601.1, on the reverse strand, counting down.
CGCCGATCATTTACATACAATTCCGCTCAATCAATGAGAGGCGTCTAAATATAGTGCTCCAAGCACTTTGATTTTTATTCCTGTTTAGAGTAAAAAAAGAAGAAAAAAAACACGGTAGCAGTTTTCCCTGGTTGTGGTTACAAAACAAATTCAATACATACTTTTCCTGAAACAAAATACCAGATGAATTGGAGCACCTAACCATGGATTCCTCATACAAGTACTACCGCAGCATCCTTACATCTACAGATGTGCATAAAAAGAAGAAATTGGGAACGTGCCGTCGGGAAAATGGCAGTGGAGTACAATAAGCAATTTAAATCTTCATATCATTATCAACGAAAATTTGAGAATAGCAATGTCCCTATCTGTAAACATATTCATACGATCATCCAGGTACCATCTGTTGCAGACCTATTGCTTCATCTTCTTAGCTCAATACACGTAAACGGGTCTCTTAAACGAAATGAATACAGATCGCTGTCACTTAGTCCTATACTAGTAATAATCATTGTTGTCATGATCATCGATCAGTATGTAAATAGGTCAAGATACTGTCGAATATCAGTGATACAGATGCTGGAGAAAACAAACTCGTAAGAGCAACTACTTTTCTGAATAGGTGTATTTCACTAGTGTCTCATCTGAGGCTGTTCAGATGGAACCCCGATTTGTCATCGAGTCGAACCCGAGTTGCGAAATGAACTCACTCCCCGATAATCAATTTCAAAACCCTGGTTCCAAAGTACGTCTCGTGGAAACCCCGTTCCTTTAAATATGTCAAAGACTTCAACAACAATGATCAAAGAAAAGGAACCTATCATACACAATACGTGCATTAAATTGGGTAATCATTCTAAAATGTGTGTTTTCAGTAAACACATCAAGAAAAACAAACGTTTTACAGAAGAAATAATCCGAACTGGTTTTGAACCAACGGCGTTCCAAATTTCAAACTGAAAAAAGGTTGCGAGGTTAATCCTTTCCCGTTTGAGCTATCGCTGCTGCTGATGATATAGGGTGTCTGTTCACATTATAACCATAGTGTATGCATGTATCGCTTTCTTAATATCTTACCCTTTACACAATAAATATTACGAAAGTCAAAAAACTACAAGAAAATGATTAAATCGAAAAAAGATCGTAAAGTTGGTTAAGACGTGGCATGAATTGAATCGGCCAATGAATCTTATAGTATTTGTTAGAGAACACATAGAAAGTAGGAAAAGATACGACAGTTTTCCTGTATGGTCGCAAAATCTATTTTGAATTTTGGTCAACTGGCAATTGACTCTGAGAAAAGGTTTTTTGGTAATGAAAACCCATTTCGCCTGTCCAAAAGTGGTTATAAGAATTGTACGTCCTTTCGGACGTCCAATTAAAAACCGACAGAAGACGGCCGCTTCAGGATGTAACATCCATGATTAATGAGGTAGGGACCACACTTTTTCAAGTAAAACTCTAAAGAGAAAACTTACAGCTTTGGGGTTCAAACGACGAGCGATAAAGAAGAAGGTGGTTGTCAGGGAGGTGAATAGGAAAAAACGGGGTTTGTGGTGTAAAGAGAGAAAGAATTGGACTGTGGATGAACATTGGCAGAGCTGGATATTTAGTGATGAGTCTCAGATCGTGATAGATGCGAATAGTTAAGTTAACATTTGGAGAAAAGATGATGAAAAGGACCAGTCGCATCTAGTTTGTCCCCTTGCAAGTAGGCGGGTCAGTATTATGATCTGGGGTTGCTTGTGCTACCAAGGTATGGGAACTTTGACTGTGCTAAATACATTGACATATTGGATAATCACATATGGCCTGTAATAGCCCAGCATTTTGGAAATCAAAACTACATATTCATGGATGATAATGCACAAGTTCATAGAGCAAAGATCGTCAACGAATTTAAGGAAAACCACAATATTTGCAAAACAGAATGGCCAGTACAATCCCCTGATTTAAATATAATAGAAAACATTTGGCTTAAATTATAGACATCTATCCAACCACAGGCAACACATATAAACACTCCAAAACAACTGATGGATGCAATCAGACAGGTCTGGGAAAGCATCCCCGTAAACTATGTCAAAGACTTATATAATACAATCCCAACACGAATACAGTAAGTTAGAATGAAAGGCAACTTGACAAAATTTTAAGGAAACAAAATAGTTGCAAAGTTACATGATTTTGAAATGTTAAGTTAGTTTTGTTGTTGTGACGTTGACGTTACGTAGTGGATGAACAATTATGGCCCTTGACTGTATGTCATTTGTATTTGCTTCCTGCTTCCGTACTTTCTCACGTTCTGCATTTTCCTTCTTTATATTTTTTTTCCTGGAGATCTATCCGTCTTTGTTGTTCAATTTGATGCAAACGTGTCCTGAATTTAGTTCTGAGTTCCTTTAATCCTTTCGATGCCTTTTCTCATTAAGTTTGGTGCGCTCTGTTTCTTCTTTTGATTCAAGCCATTCCAGAGTTTTATTGTTAGCAAACATGATACATGATTCAGCGGCCAAAGTTTTCATATTTGGTTTAGTCCGCATAAGCTGATCAAGCTGTCCAAACACTTTCTGCAAGGCAGGAAGTTCAGGGACACCTTTTAAGTTTTCTGCTCTACCTGGAGTCACATTCCAAGATTACCACCTGGTAAGTGTTCTTTGTACAATTTTCTACCTAGCTGAACAAAAGCGGGCAAAATTACCTCCAAATTTGATTGCTTTGATTTGCTTTTATTGGGGTTTTACGCCGTTTTCAACTTCTATGGTCATATCGCGGCGGCTGGAGCACCTAACCGTGGGTTCCTGGTATTTCTCGCACCAGTACTACCACAATATCCAAACCGAGCCTCCAGCTGCTCTCTCACATAGGTGATCCAAATTTGATTGCACCAAATGGTCATAGTCATGTTGCACTAAAAGCGATTCTTAAAACTTATCCTTCCTCACATAAAAAACAATTAACTGTCCACTCCTGAACCTAGGAACATCAGCAGTTGCTTCTTCCAGGTATATAACCAATTCATGGTATTTAGTGTTCAAATCAACAATGGAAATGGTTTTATCCTCAAGTATACACCCACAGGGGACACGTAATGAATACACTTATAAGTCCTAGTGCTTCAACACCTGCCTAGTACTCTTTGACATTCAAATCGTGTAAAATTGATTTCAACACATTGTTCTGTGCACCACATGAGTCAAGAATCATTGGCATTTGCTGGTGTAAGAAATACACAGCTGATGCATTGGGAAAAAAAGAATATTGAACCGAGATCCTCTATTTGATCGGAGGGTGACAGACTTCATTTGATTCTGATGTAAAAAGTATGTTATGAAAGCCTTAAAAATACCTTGACAACCGCTTTTTAGCGAGCCGGGACTTTATGTCCGGGGAGCTAATGTCACAGCCCTAGTGTCGGCGTCGCGTCCTGTCTTCACTTGAAAAACTTTAACCTTGTCTATATCTCAGGCATTATTAGAGATACAGCTTTATTTCACACATAGATACTTCTCGACAAGACCTTTCATTTGGGACCATGACCTTTGACCTAGTGCCCTTGGAGTTTGACCTACTTTTAAAAAACTCTAACCTAGCCTTTATCTCATGCATTATTATAGATAGAGCCTTGATATAATCACAAATGGATACCTCCTGCCAAGACCTTTCATTTAAGACCATGACCCTAGACCCTGTGACCTTGGACTTTGACCTTCTTTTGAACAATTAGCTGTTTTTTGTGACAAGCTCCCATATGGGCGAGCTACGTTGTCCGCGGACAACTCTTGTTTCGTCACCGTCAGATCCTTCTCCAAATGCTTTGGCATCAGTTCTGATTAGCCGACAACTGTCAGGGTCGGAGTCATTTTTGAAATTATATTCATTTGATGGACTGTTGCCATCAAATAATCTATGTTTAGCCTCTTTTAAGCACTTCTGAGCTTCATCGGAAAAGTTCAATAGTGCGTGAAGCCCACAAAAGAAATTGCTTAACAGTTCTAGTCCTGATTTTTCTTCTTCTGTGAACAGCGCGTAATTATAGTATGTGATGGGCAATATTTCCTTGCGGAAGCTACATTGTATTTAAGAGTTCTCTGTCCTCTGTGGCGGCCCTGTCTGACATAGTGGCTGTAATGTGACAAACAATACTCTTAGAAGTTTCATTATTTAAGCACTTTTCATCCAAAATCATTTATGATTTCCTTGAACACATTCAATGTGCAATTGGCTGACTTTGTTCCAATATCACGTAACCCAAGCACCCATAAGCGACCATCCGAATCAGCAGCCTCATAGCCCATAAACTTGCTACCAAACTTTGATGTTTCATCTGTCATTTGTGTCGTATATTCTTTCTGCGAAAAAACTTCAGAAAACTGTTTCTGGGTCAAATAAAGTCTTTGTAAGTTCATTTCTTATATAGTTGACTTTGAAGGAAGTTTATTCAGCACATTTTTCACTAACTTCAAAACAGCTTTCACTACATTTGGTATTTTTGAAGCACTAACATTGTTAAGTAATAATAATATACGCTGTTTAATGTCTGGTGAATACTTTCTAGTGTCTTTATCAAATACTTTTATCTCCACATTCCCATTTCCCTGATTAATAGTTTCATTGTCATTGATAAGGTCATTCAAATAATCACATGTTTCATTTAATTCATTTAATTATTTCTTTGATTACTTCCTCTAACTGTTTCTCCACTTGTTCAATTTTTGAGTCTTTTTCTCTTAGCTGCAACTCAAAGATTTCATTATCTGTATCTGCGCCTTTTCCTTGTACACATGCACTTTCAAGTTTTCGAACTTTTTAAGGCATAATTTTCATGTGCTAATGTTCTTTTAATTCTTTGTTTACACTCTTTAAGTTTGTTGTTTGCAACACTAAATTGAAGTTCGGACTTTTCTATGAGCTTACTTTTTTGTATATTTGTATTTTCTGCCACTACAAGTTTTTCCACTACACTTGCTATTTTTATCTTTTCATTTATGAGTGCTTCTTTTAAATCAAGTTGTTCATTAGAGGTTGAATGAGGAATGCGTTTCTCTACAGAGGCCTAATGTAAAGTAAATGATGACGAAAAAAAGAATCAAAGACTTGTTTTGTATTTCAACGATATTTAGATTTTTCAAACTTATCAAACTCCTTCAGTGTCTTGGTGATTGAATATTCATATGCTTTTCAATTTGGTCCAAGGAATGCCGAGATCTGGCTGTGGACGGACGGACAGACAGCGTGGCGACTATATGCTCCCCCGAATTTTTTTCGGGGAGCATTATAAATCTACGTCAGATGCTAAGGGAGAACTTGGATCATTCTGTAATCTATCATGATAAGGAATGGGTGAGGAGGCAAATATTACAATATCTGATGCTAAGGCACTAGGGTCATTCTGGTCAACATCGGCTTTTGTATTTTCTATAAGGCATGCGAACATACGAGCATTACGGGGTTATATTAACAATGGTATCTCTGCTACAATAGTTAGAGATCTACGCCATCATCAAAAGGGACATTCAAAGCTACTGATATCAGAAGGATAATGACAAGGTCCATTTAGGAACAAAAACGGCCCATTTCAAATTTCTCCGAAATTTTGGTATTTGATCATTTGCATCACTGTATTTCAAAAAAATGTGATCCACTCACATTAGTCACTCGTGGTTGCCATGGTAACCAGTTTTGTATTATCCACATATTGACTGTCATAAATTACAAATTACTCGGTAATTCTAATCAATATTGCCGTTTTAAATATACAATTACGCGGATATTTATAGCGAAATGAAATACGAAAGTTAAGGAAGTGTGCAGCTTGGACATTTTATGTATTTTCACAGAAATTATTGCATTTCCATGGCAACAATATGTGCAAAAATGACAGGTAAATATCAAAATTGTCCATAACTTTGAGGTGAAACAAGATATTGCTTTCATATTTAACACAAGTGTTAACAACAATAATGATACCTATCTGACAAGCAATCAACAAGGTCATTAGTGAAGGTCAAGGTCATTTGTGAAGGTCACATTTTGCGATCAACCTTAAGCGTAACTTAACAGTTCGGATACCTTATGATAAAAACATTATCATTTTAAAAAAAGATCTATACCAGTATATATCAAGAAAAGTTTATTCCCTGATTTGAAAAAAAATAAATAAAATGAACGCATTCCATTGTCATAGTTATCATGGTAACCAAATTTTCAAATTTTCTCCTAATAATCTTGAATGCCGAAACTGACAACCAGAAATCGGAATTATGTTGCATGTTCTGAATGTAATTTAAATGAAAAGGAATTAGAGATAACGGGAAACCTTTTTGGTGAAATGCAAGTAGCGCAATTTGTTGTTTTTATGATTTTATAGAAATTCCATAGCACCCATTCCTCAAGAAATGACAAATAAATAGAAACTGGTTATATCTTGTGAGTGATTTAACATTTAGCATTAAGAATATCGTGAAAAGTACAGGGTCATATACTTTGAGATAAAAGAAAAACTATGATATTCTAACATTGTTTCCATGACAACCTTTTATGTAAAAAAATATTTTTTAGGATTATAAAATTGATACATGGTTCGTTATGTCACTAAGACTTCTTGACTATAACAAACTTAATTAAACATCTCCTTTTAACACTTGTGTAATAGAGATCCTGATATATTGCGTTTACCTTTACCCGATGTTTACGTCTTTGAACGTATATATAAAAAACACGCCAATGCTCTCATAATGTATGCCATCAGGAAGAATCATTTTTGTATGGGCATACTAGTTAGTTCTCATGTCTCGCCAGAACTTTAATGTCGCTTTGAATGTAAGATCAATTTGAATGTAAAGATAGAAGAGAGAGAGAGAAAAAAAAAACACAACAAATTCTAGGCGTATACTCAACAGATTTTGATGAGAAAAGGGGCGCCTTCGACGACACAATTCTTCCGGCTATACCTCACTGTACACCATACAGTATTGATCTTTCAACATTCAAACGTAATTTTACACGAATGATGTGCACTTTTCCCAAATTTTTGGACACTAAAAACTATTTGCGTTTGGATGTTAAAAAAACAACGAAGTCTGGTGTAGAGAAATTTATAACTGGGAATCGCATTCTCAAAGGTGCGTACGGTGCACTATTTCTCGTCAAAATCTGTGAATTATACACTGATATTCTAAAAGAAACCACACTTTAAAACGGGCGATTTTTAGGTGTGTACTTTTCAGTGAAAAAGTAAATAAATAAATATAAAGTCAAGTGAGATATAACTCATCGGCTATAACTGTAGACTTGTATACAAATACTTTACTTCTTGTTGTTGATTAATGGCCCAACACAAACACTTCCTCTTTTGGGAATAATAGAATTATGACATTTATTCGCTCGTATAGCTTATGATAAATGGTTTGGTAAATGTTAAAACTATGTATTTGGTTTTTAGTGTTTGTATACAAGTCTACAGTTATAACCAATAGACTATAGTCACCGTGATAATAAATCAAATAAACAATCCTAACTTTTTCTTTAATGAACAGAATAATCAACTTATCATCGTCACGGTATTTCTGCCAAAAGGTCCAGGGACCGGGGATCTGTTTCATCAAAACATTTAAGACGTATTTTCGTCTTACTGAACTCTCCAGACATGTTTATGGAACAGATCGCGTATCACCAACCTCACTGGTGGTGAACTCGGCCAAAGCGTAAGACGTTTTTCGCGATCATATTATTCCATCGGTGCTGCTATAAAATATCGTACCTACGGCTTCGTTAAAGCCGTTGTTACGAGACTTTATAACTACACAGACGGGTTGTCAATACATATCGGTAAACCCGGTTTACATTTAGAACAAATTCATTGTTTTTAAATTTAGAAAAACTATCCAATCAGATCTTTAAACTCATATTTAAACGCAAAATATCTGTACCTTGTTGTAGCGAAAAACGTCCCTCGCTTTGGCCGAGTTCACCACCAGTGAAAATGTGTTGTTATAAAACCTCGTAACTACAGCTTGATTCACACTGTAGTTATAGTGTTTTGCAATAAATGAATGAATGAATAGTGTTTTAAGGCCCGTCGACTACTAAGGTCATATTGGGCGCAACAGCAACACATACCTGGATGCATACAAAATTAGTGATATGTATATAGTTACATAAACATCCAGAAAGGTACATTATAGTGACTATATATCTAATTCAAGAATAGATAATGTTACCTTGTATAAAATTAATCAATACTAGTATTATAACACAATATTAAAACTAGACAAAAACAACCATGACCCATGAATAATCCGATGTGAGGACGAATAGACATGGGCTCCCCCCAGATCAGAGAACACCCATGTCCGAGTCCACCCGACCGGAAAATCCACAGAACAAATAAATATAGGATATTAAACGTAACTTAAGTATCACAGATCAAATATCACAGACTATAATAAAAAGAGCTAAATCTTTCTAAAAAGATTACACTCTTTAAGAAAATTAAAAATCGACTCAGGCCTCACGGTATCAAATAACGATTTCAAATTATCAACGTTAAAGTGCCTGTTTCTTATGATGGCAAGATCTACACAATCAATGAGTAGATGTTGGACAGTAAGTGTCTCATTACAAGGAATACACTGCGGTTCTACCTCGTTCTTTAATAGGTGCGAATGGGTCAAATGAGTATGACCGATTCGCAATCTGGCCAAAACTAACTCTTCGCGGCGGTCAGACCGAAGACCTGGCAGCCATTCACCAAGTGAAGGTTTAATCGAAAACAATTCATTTCGTTGATTTGCTTGGTCACTCCAACAGTTCTGCCATACATTGCGGATAAAAATATTAATTAGAGGTTTAAAAGGTAAAAGGAACTTTAAAAGGTAAAACATCTTGTGACAACGCGTCCTTGGCAGCCCTATCTCGTTGCCACGTAGACCACAATTGCTTGGAAGCCAGCAAAAGACAATATCAGTATCTTCATCAGCAGCATAGATACGAGACAGCTTTTCAAGAAGTTTAACTATGATAGGGTTGTCCGTTTTCTCGTGTTCCAGCGCTTGCATACTAGATAAAGAGTCAGTGAAAATAATGTAATGCCAATAACCATTTTCAATAATGTGCTCAAGCGCAAGGTCAATAGCCTTGAACTCGGCAGAGAAAATGGATGAATTATCAGGCAGACGATACTGATATTTGTAACCATCCAAGATGGCAGCTGAAGCAACTTTTTCTTCATTTTTAGACCCATCTGTATAAATTTGAAAGTGCATAATGTGTTTTTCCTGTATTTCAAGGAATTTAGTTTTAAATACAACTTGATCAGTTTCAGATTTTTTAGTTGAAGCTAGATCATAAATAAAGGTGGGACTTTTAGACGACCACAAAGGAACGTCTGGAACTTTATGTTCGGCCACATCATCAAGATCGAAATCTAGAGATTCTATGTCAGCTTTACAACGTAAACTAAAGGGTGGAATTTCTGAATCCTTCTTTTTGAAGTCCTCTTCGTAAAGAGGTTCAAAAACAGAATCATGTGTAGGATTATCTGGATTTGATTTCAATTTCAAATAGTATTCCATGGACAATTTCTTTCGACGTAAGTTTAAAGATGATTCGTTTGCTTCAGCATAGAGACTATTAATTGGCGATGTTTTAAATGCGCCCAACGAAATACGTAAACCTTGATTGTGTATTGAATCAAGTTTGCGCAAGTAAGATTGACGGGCAGAGCCGTAAACAACGCATCCATAGTCTAATTTAGATCTCACAAGAGATCTATAAAGGCGTAATAAAACTTTTTTGTCTGCTCCCCAGTCCATACTGGAGACGACACGTAAAAGATTAAGAGCTTTCTTACATTTATTGCTCAGATATTCAATGTGCGGGATGAACGATAATTTAGAGTCAAATAAAAGACCCAGAAATTTAAATTCTGGGACAACTTCGATTCGAATCCCGTCCAAAGTGAGTTCTGGATCGGGATGGAGTTTTCTCGATTTACAGAAATGCATACATTTTGTCTTGGTTTTAGAAAATTTAAAACCATTTTTATTCGACCATTTACTCAGGTTATTTAAAACCTGTTGTAACTGTCGTTCGATTGTATGCATATGTTTCGAACGATAACAAATACAAAAGTCATCAACGTAAAGAAAATATTCAATACCAGGGCAAGTAGCCTTAATAATATTGTTGATTTTAACACTAAAAAGTGTAACAGAAAGAATGGAGCCCTGGGGAACGTCCATCTCTTGTTCATGAGGATCAGAGAGCGTATCTCCAACCCTGACTCTAAATTGCCGTTCATCCAAAAATGCAGAAATAAAATAAGCAAGGCGACCTCGTATACCGAAATCATGGAGGTCATTCATGATTCCATACTTCCATGTGGTATCATATGCACTCTCTAAATCAAAAAAAGACTGAAACAACGTGTTCTTTCTTAATAAAAGCTTCTCGTATAAAAGTCTCGAAGCGAACTAAATGATCGAGGGTGCTTCTTTGCTTACGAAAGCCACTTTGGGCCGACGTAATAAGTTTGTTTTTCTCAAGAAACCATACAAGACGGTCATTGACCACTCTTTCCATGGTTTTACAAACACAACTTGTTAAGGCTATAGGCCGCAATAAAACCGACGATTTACCGCGAATTTCTCCTAAAGCTTTACGCATACAACCCATCATTAGCACTGTAGGGCCAGTGGCGAAATTTGAAAAGTGCCAGTAATTTCTAAATTGTGTTACATTTCCATTCCAAATACAAACATAAGCATTTTGAACGGTCTAGAATTTTTAATTAATGCATACTTATTGAAATATACTCCCCGTCATAAGAAAGTAGCCACTTGTCTAATGCAAATGGTCGGCAATTTTAAGATAATTCATGAACGTGTCGAAATGAATACAAAACATTGCAACAAGGCAAGTAAAAGTGCTTTCGCGAAAGTACCGAAAACAGTCGAACTATCCTATTAGCTACGGTAGCTTGGTGGTAGTTCCAGGAAATCCGTAACTGATACGGAACACACTACTAAAATTTACGGCCATATATAGGGCCAGAAAAGAGACAAAAATGAATAAGGATATGTGTTTATGATACTGTTTTTATTCAAAATGCTTAGTTACTAATAAGTGATTTTCATTACGCCCAAGACCCTTACAAAATGGCGGTTTCCGGTTTTAGCCCAACCAACCCCCAATTGCCTCTCAAATGCTCCATTCATTGAAACTTTGTTTCTCTTTGGTCTTTAGCAAGTTCCTAATTCGGAAAATGTTTCCATTCACTTTACTCATCAACCACTTCCGGTTATTATCAAACTTTTAATATTGAGGCTTGCTATACTGGTAGTGCTAAATTTTCATAGACCTCTATCAATTCTACGGAATGATTTTCTGTAAAATTGAAATGGGACTTTTGTTTGTGTTTCAACAGCGTCAACGTATGCAGAAAATGACATCTGTAAGTAAACAAAACTGAACTTTGTATCCTAAAATATTGTTTTGAACCCACATTATAACTTAACATCTTTCCGGACATATTGAAAGCATTTAACCACTGAGGTGTAAAAAGAAACCAGTGGGAATGCGTATGAATGTGTAAAAACAAAATGACATGAAGAATTGTAAAAAATATAGCTTTTTGAAAAGTGGCTACTTTCTTATGACGGTGAGTATATTTCACAAAAGTTTTCCAAATTATCTCCCTTGTATATGAATATAGAGTATAATATTAATATTTGTAAATTATTTTCTTCTTTAAACAGAATCTTGAAATCTGGCACGGCGAATCACCTTATGTGAAGTGTGTGTGTGTATAAATTTTACAAGTGTGTGTAATTTAATGCATTTCATATAGCTAGAAAGTAGTGTTTTTAATGATGGGTCATATACCTTAAATGTAATGAACCGTTTGCTAGGCTCCGCAATAAAAACAGAATACAGTTGAATGCCCTAAGAAAAATTGCCGTGTCATTACATATTATATTATACATTTAAAGTTAACGAGAATCGATATAAATATTTTGGTTAATTGAACAGGTATCAGTGTATATAAGTTGTTACTATAAATAGTCAAATGTACATCCTGCCTTCCCTCTTTTCCGTTATCGGCCTATTCCCTCATTAGTAAAAGATTTTGTATCGTTTATAAAGACAAATATTATGTATCTATTCCAGACTGTAAGAATGCACAAGTTGATTTGGATTCATGTGGACGCGAATGCCATTAGCGTCATTCCAGATCCTTGCTATATATTACTGATTTTCAACAAAAACGTCGTAACTGCAACTAAAAACAAGCAATAGTTACGATGTTTTGGGGTGAAAAGCGAAGAAATGTAAATACAAAACCTATTTATTTGATAATAAATAAACCAATTAAGTCAACTCATAGCAAATAATTTTGTGTTCAAAATAGATTGGGTTTACCGTTATGTCTTGAAAAACCTTTGGTATTATTGTGAAATCTCGTAACTATGGCTTGAAACAAGCCGTTGTTACGAGATTTTATAACAACGCCCGCAAAAAACTATTGCTTGTCCGAAATTACGTCACGGTTTAGGGATTACAATCTTCCCATATTCATTGAAGTCAAGTCATAGCTTGCTATAATAGATTCACTATTAAACGAGAAAAAATACAGTTGAACTGCTTTATCAAAACAACTGAAATTATTCTCGTTTAATAGCGAATCTATTATAATATGGGGCCCGTATTATCAATGATCGTACATTTATTTTTTGAGTAGTTACTTGTAACAACAATCCCGATTTGTCCAAGCCGATTTCTCGTGCAATAAGATGCCTTCTTACACAGAAACGTAGTCGTGAGATCGTTGATAGTACACAAGCACCTGGGACAACAAACCAGACTGGCACAATGTGATAACTCGTGCAATCAGAGGTGCGTTCTTTACGACATCATCACGCACATAACTATAAACTTTGCAGACAAATGGTTTTAATAAAATATCTAAAAGGCTACTCATACGGCTTGTTTCACATTGTGGCCCAGCTACGATTGGGCGAAATTTTAAATCAGTTGGGTTCATTACAAGCTTTTTGAATAATTGTACTTTATGGATTTTAGGTAAACCATAAAATGTGCTAGTTTTGCTGTCGAAATTTACTAGATAATTAATTTCATCTTTTGTCAATTTTCTATTTTGAGTGATAAGGGTTTTTAACTTCTGAAATACTTGTTGCTCATTACTGTCGTTTATAGATGTATAATATTCTTGATCTCGTAACATCTCTAAGATTTTGTCTTTATAGAAATCGGAATTCATTATAACAATGCCACCTCCTTTATCGGCTTCTTTTATGATTATAGCTTTGTCATTTGAAAGTGATCTAATTGCTTCCCTTTGTTTAAGACTTATGTTATGTTTGATATGTTTATCACCACTTTTTATAATTTCAGCGCACACAGCTTTAGTAGTTGATATGTACATGTCGAGACTTTTGTTTCTACCGACGGGGGGTATTAAATTAGATTTATTTTTAATTAAAGATATGTTTGTATTATTTTTATCGTGAAAGAACTCCCTTAATCTTATTTTTCTAAAGAAATCGTCAAAATCACTACTTAATTCGCTATAATTTGACCTTTCTGGCGTAGGGGTAAATTTGAGACCCATCAACAAGATACTTTTTTCATCATCAGTTAATTTTCGTTTTGAAAGATTAAAAAAATTAATAAAATTTTGGTTTGTTTCAGCTAGATTATCTTCATCTAAAAGTTTATGTTGTTCCAATGTGGTCCTCCTGTAGAAAATTTAATAGTTCTGGAGTGACCACTTCAGTGATATCGGAATGTTCCATTTCCGATTCCTCACTTCCTTGTGTGTCTATCTGTGAATTATTTGATCTATCTCGCCACGTGTTTCTTCTGTTATACGAGTTATTCCTTTTATATTGTTGGTTTGGGTTTCTTCTCTGCTGCTGGAAATTACCACCTCTTTTGAACTTCATGGTTTTTATTAATTGCTGCAACAACGATTTAACATCTCTTGACTGCTTATGGCCTTGTCCCGGGGTGTTTGTTTTGACAGCATCGGCATAGGAAACAGGCCTTGATGTAGATTTTGAATTTCCTTTGAAAAATGGATTTTTGTTTACATGCATTTCTGGGAAACTTTTTTCGTATGATTTTAGCCATTTTTCGTTATTCGTCCATCTTTTGTGTGAGATTTCTTCATTCTTGGTTACTTGGGTTTTCCATAGGTTGAATAGATGGTCAGCTGTCGGCCCAGAACATTTCGAAAGAATAATTTCTTCCATTTCAGCATCAATTTTCCTTACTTTGTCTATGCATGATTCTTTTCTTAATCTCAGCATTTCTATTTCCATTCTAAAGTCATGGATAACGGCCCTTTCTCTTAACATCTTTTGACGCTGCAAAAATACTGTGGAAAACATCGATACAACCAATTTCTTATTTTGTCTCATTTTTTTGTAGTAGATTGCATACAAATCCATTATTTTTCATCATTCATTTATCTATCAGGGAAAGCATTCAAATTAGGTTATTTCATCTAAGACCTCCCGCACACAACAGCTTCCTAAAGTCGTACTTGGAGTTTTAAAACGCCGTTCAAACGTTGAAGTATTTGTTATTTTAAGTAACATACTCTCAATCGCCAAAGCGTTTTGGTAACAATACTCTAACCCAAAGCGTTTTAATGTTGAATGCACGTGCTCTTAATCGCTGTATATTGAATGCACGTGCGTCGTCGTTGTTTTCTCCACATATTTAGGGAGCCTCGTTTTGATAATGTCGATTTGTGATATGTATACAATGTTGATTTCCCATAAACCCATCGTCTTTGCCTCCGGAAGTGTGTTCTGTGGGTACAGACTAAAACATAAGTGAAAGGACATTGTAAAAATATATGCTTTGCCGTTTGGATGAGGGTTCATTTAAACGAGCCATTTGTTTCTCGCCGTTTTTCATGAATTTTGGCATAGATAAGATGCCTTTATGCCTAAATCTTCAAGAAGTGTCAGCGAGTCTCTAAATCCCCTGTCTACGACTAAAATGTCGTTTTCCTCAACAAAACCTTTTATGTCGCCTATGTTTTGTTTTAGGATATGGTTTACTATGCTGGCGTCGTTGTTTTTTGCTAAGTATGGTCCTAATATCGTTACAAAATGCCCTGTTGTTGTCACTATAACCATCGGTTTGACTAAACATCTCGACTTGTGTAAACTGAATGATCTTCTTTGAAACATTTTTTTTTTGCTTTTATTTATGTATATGTAAGTTCCATCTAGAACTACAATTAATTTGTCCTGGCAGTCTAACAAGGATTTTGCAATAGGTGTCGTGTGTTTCTCTATAATGTCTCTTCTTGTTAAACTTTCAAGTCCAAGATAAAATGGCACAAAATACTTTAGTAAAGCTCTTCTAGCTAAGCATATAGCTCGTCTGACACTTGATTTGTTTATATCAAAAATGGAAGCTATAACCCCGGGAAATGGCAAAATAATTGATGAAGAACATAGTAATGGACGGAATGTAGTTGTTGTTGTTGATGGTGATGTTGGCGGTAAGAATTCTGGATCAGAGGTATCTTCGTTTCGACAAAGGTGTTTCTTTTTGTTTTCCACAACTTGTATTTGTGACGGCATTTGTTACATATTGTTGAACGTTCCTGTACATCTAAATGTAGGTATGAATTTAAGTAAACCTTGATTTCTTCTGTTACGTTCCGTCGATCTTTAGGTATTACCCTTTTTTACAGACTATACAGTTGTATTGTTTCATATTGAGATCTAAAATGAAAAGGAAATGCCATTTTAAGTCTTTCAAAGTAATGATGCACCTCTGAAATTGTCAGTCAGCATTTTCTCATTTTGCCTCAATATTTTTAGTTGAAATATTGTATACATGCAAATTCTGTTTTTATTGAAATTCTTACAATGGACTTTTTTATATGATCCACAGTTTCAAACTCACCTGCAAATGTTGTATTTTTGATAGCCATAGGGGCGTCAAAGAATTGATATAATATGTGCTAGTCATATTCTTAAACAGTGCCATATGAAAAACATATAAATGAACTTTTATCCCAGCTCAAATACAAAACTAACTAATCAAACCAGATGACAATAATGGTCCGGAATCGCTCACCTGACATGAGGCGAGAAATGATAGCACAAGGTGCTGAGGATGTAAAATTTCGATGAAGCTGAATATCACACTTACTCAACACCATATTGTCAATTATTTGTCAAAATTGTGTCTTGACTTGTCAATATTTGTGACTGTTAGAGCAAAAACACATCTGAAATAAGGTTTGTCAAATTCAAGGGTACATAGCAATCAGGCCTGGTCAAACTGAACAAGAGTGCCATGGTCACAATATACGCCGCCCCAGAGACTAAGATTTTAAGGGGGCATAACTCAGGCAAAAATCAATGAACCATAAAATCCTTCCTTCATGCACATCTACCAATTGAGGTGATAACATTGACCAAGTTTCAAGAAGATCCAGCCAGAAACTTAGGAGGAGTTTCGTTGACAAGAAAAGTGGGCGGACGGACGGATGGACGGACGGACAGACGGAGAAGATGACGCCAATATACGTCCGCCTCCGGCGGCGTATAAAAATTAAACACATCCAAGATATTAAGATATTTCCCAAGTTTGGTTCCATTTGTTAGTATTCGTGGCTGTAAGACTGAAATAAATTTGAAAACAATAATTTTATCATATTCACGGATGCAAATCTCACGAGATTAAAGCAGAATCGTATGGTCACCAATATTTTGTTTAAGTTTTGATCGGTCAACTTTTGTCACTATTAGCCTATAAGAAAAGTTAAAGATAGCAATTTATCAATTTCAAGGGCAAATAACCCAACTTTGTTAAGATTCGTATCAAGCTAAAAATTATACCTATGCAAGATCTTTAGTACCAAACAAACTGTGAACGTTTCGTCTTGATTGACCAATATCTATAGCTGTGACAACAAGTCAAGCCCGCAGTGATCTCTTGTGAATCGATGTCCAAAGCCAACAAATGTATTTGTGAATCACAAAAGTGGTTGGTTGATTGGATTTAACGCAATTTAGCGATGATAAGATCGCGCGGCTGCAGTACATAACCACGGGTTCCTATCGTTTCTCATATAAGCACTACCACAACATCCGAACTGAGCCTCCAGCTGGTCGCCCACATGTCGTTTCTAATTCTCTTACAAGTCAGTATAATTTGCATAAAAATACCATTTTTCACCATTTCAGATTCTTTCAACAACAAAAAAATAAATGAATACATAAAATAATAAAAAAAATCATAAGTATACTAATAAAGGGAGCCAGAGTGCACATTTGAAAGTGTTTTTTACCCACAAAAAAGAAAACTACGCCTTTTAAGTTGAGACAGACATGACAAATTCCCTTTAAATCTGCACTGTCGTAAACCTCAGCTAGTTTAATATTCTTTTGAGAAAATCACTTTTAATGAAACGATTAATATCTCTTTAAAGAGACGTAATATTGAAATTAACTAATATATTGATATTCATAATACAAGGTGGTTATGATATTTAGAACATATCTCAGGAATTTCCTGTCGGATACGACTAAAAACAGCATAATCAGAGATCGTATTTTCACCAACGTTGTGTCCGAGTTGTGCCTTGATTGTATAATAAATGTGGCGGTTTGAATGTCGTAAATGACACTTTTATCATATTAACCCTTTCACAAACAAGACCTGGTTTTGACGTCCCTAATAGAAAAGGCTTGGGAAAACATTGAGGAAAAAGAAGAAACTGTTGATAACCAGCAGTTTCTCCTTTTGCCTCAATATCTTCTGTGCTGTATTGTACATATATCCCTTCCTTTTTAACATCAATTTTGTTGTCTGCAACAGCTTTCAAATTGGAGCACCCTACAATTTTGCCGTTTGGGAAAGGTTAAAGAGTGCATTGCTCAGTACTATCTAATTGAATCAATCTGGAAGTCGGAACTCATTTTAGGTCTTAAAGCTGCCTACATTATGTCCAAATTTTGACTTGGTTGATTATTATAGATGCTAGAGTAAAATTGATAAAATTATAAATATCAGTTGGAAAAGCATGTGAAAGTATTACAAGAAATCATACAGCGACCAATTGTTTAATTGATATTGGAAGAGTGATTTGACATGTTTGCAAAGTGTAAAGGGATAGAACACACAGACATAAACATAATTGTATGGTTGTTTAGAAAACATTACAGAAAAGGCACTATGTATATACATTAATTGGTATAAATACTGTTTGGTGAAGAACTTTAACACTTTTATGAAAAGAGTACAAGCAATCACATGTATAAAAATCCTTAAAAAGGATCCTTTTGTTGTCTGCAACAACTTACTAAAGGAATAGTTAAGAACTGCCCTGTCGGGAAGGGTTGTTCTATCTTTAGACCAGTCTTACGCGTTAAAGGTTATACTGCACATTACTATCTAGGGAAGCTTGGATTTGAGCTCTTCAAGTTCATCATGGGTTTCAATTATGTGCACTTTATCATCACGACACTTGATCATAATGACACCATCCTTGGTCCAGGCACCAAACGTCATCTTGTCCTTCACCAGCTGCCGAGCCCGAAAGAAGATTTTATCTCTGTTATAATTTAGATCTTGTTGATGTATAACTTTTGGCGGGATCTATAACTAACAAATTTGATGATTATGTCTCTCGGTTTAATTTTCCCGTTAAGACAGTTTCTTCTACTTTAGTGTTCGCCTTTATCGATTTTATATTCCAGAGTGCTAATGCTTGTCCTAAGTTCCTGATTGTCAGTCTCTAGGCTGGATATTTGATTTTGGAGCCCCTGTAATACTCCGGCAATAACACTAGAGACCATCAATTGTAGTTCCTCTTTAAGTAATGATTTTACTACGTTTGTCAATTGATTAATGTTTTCATCACTGAGTGCGATATTGGCCTGTAATAGCTTTAATAGGTATTACAGGATCTTCACCGTGCGTCATATCTTTTGTTGAGGAATTTGAGGTACCAGGCGTGATTTCGCTGGAAGAAGTTTCCATTGTGGCTTTACTTGTCTTGGCTACAAACAAGTAGAGTGGTGATGTGGGGGTACAATTAGTCAATATTGGGAAGTTGTTTTGTAAGCTGCATCGGTCTGCATTGATAAAACCCGTGGCTAGGGAAGAACTAGCAATTCCTAATTTTAACAAGCGAATTGCCAGTATGCTATTGGAAAATCGAGCCCTACACCGTGCTCTCATCAAATGTAAGTAAAAAAAACTGTTATGTTCAATGAATCGAATATCAATAACAACGGGCGATAGGTGGATGAAATAACTAAACAGTGATCGTTAAGTTTGTGTAGTGATCAATTATTTCGTGTGAACCCTTTCTTCAACAGCAAAATATATACTTTTCCGATTTTAAATCTGATTTAAAATGTTTATTTATTGAAGGAAGAACATTTGTGTAATCGATCACATTAACTAATTAGGCAAATGGAAAAGATGATGGTTACATCTTTTTCTCTTGTTTCAATGATATAAACACTTTTTTAAAAACAATCATTAATTGTGTAAGCCATGTTTTATTTCAGGAAAGCGTGGATGTTTTGTACATGTTGTCTCCGAAATAGGTACATGTACACCGGCGATAGGACAAGTACATTACAACATTTTTTTTCGTTATCTTGGTATGTCCGCTTATGTGTTGATTAGTGGACAACCTGTATAAATCGAATTGAAATGGAATTAAGAGCGATTGTATTGGTGTATTTGACA
Organism: Fragum sueziense; assembly: GCA_963680895.1. Classification (NCBI taxonomy): domain Eukaryota; kingdom Metazoa; phylum Mollusca; class Bivalvia; order Cardiida; family Cardiidae; genus Fragum; species Fragum sueziense. The sequence continues at coordinate 3,703,862 of OY804601.1, read as the reverse complement.
AATGTGGCATTGTCTTTGAACAGGGAAAAGTTTCATACCTTTCCTAAACCTCAGAAGAAATTTGATGTTCACAAGGTACGCTTTATAATATGTAACATAGTAATTAATCGCACATTCTTTAAATTAAACAAAATACATTTGAAACGTTCATTGTTTCCTGCGTTGCTTTAATGACATTTGGGACCATCAAGCAACATGATCGTCTCACCTATATGGGCAAGAATTCACTTATGTGCCTCACAGTGTGACAATGAGTGAAAAAATAAAAAAAGCAGATGTTGTTTTAATATTCTGTTCAGACACAGATAAAGGTCAAATGTTTATGATAATTTGACTTTTTTTAGATCCATGAATGTCCATGTACTTGCCACACCAAAAATGCAATGTTTGTGCATGTAACATTGCCACATTTTTTTCTTTTAAGACCTCTCTCCCTTCAGGGTACTTACAACTAATTTTTCTCTTCTGATTATTATTTGGCATTCATTATACTCTCCATCTGAATTTTTTTTAAATAATTAATTTCTAGAACTTTTGGAAACTGTTGACAAAGTGTTATTTGGTGTCAATGTTAGATACAACTGTTCAGCTGTAGGTAGAAAAATGTTCCTTCTTTCCAATTCACTTATTAGAAACACCAAAGTTAATCATATTCAAGGCTGAAAATATATCAGGAGCTTGCAGTATAATAGACTTAATTATCCTTGCACTATTAACATAAATGTTGACACCAAATAATTTCTGTCCATGTTACATGCATGCTTCAGTGTGCACAATTAAAAAAATCTACATAAAACTAAAGGCAAATGTGGCGTTAGAATTATTTTACATCAGCACTGAAGCTTAATTTTGTTATCTTCTTAGGAGAAATACAGGAATTCTTCAAGTTGACGTATAGTATGTAACCATGACACAAAAATTACTAAGCGTTACATACGCTTCACAAGTGGCCATGTGTAATAAGCAGTGAACATTTACATGAACATTTTTGGTTCATTACAGAAAAAAATGTCTGATAATCTGCTTTGACACTATTTGATACAAGTTAAAACATTAAAAACTGTTTGTTTGGACTCAAACAAATGTCGACACTAAAAATGTCACACTTTTGCGTCAATGTTACATACATTTTCACCTAAAATTTCTTTCTAGCGTAATTTAAAGTATTTGTTTTTGCGAAAAATAAGAGAAAACACCCTGACCTCTGTGTAGAATGATTATTTGTTCAAGCAATTGTCTTTAATATTAAATTATAGCAACATAACATCAGATTGACACAAAAAAATTCACTAGTGAATTCTTGCCCATATACCATGGCGGGGAATCTCGTAACAATAGAAAATTAAAAATTTATCAATAATTCTCTTAATACATGACAACAACTATTCAAACCTGCCGATTTTCCACCTTCTCTATTTTAAACTACATATGTATCTTCCAAACCAAGGCTCCGTTCAAGTTTTCGTAATTCCGTCGATACAGAGTTGTCGTTCATGCGGGACGGTATAACGTCTTCCGGTGTCAATGTAAACAAGCGCTATCGGTGGGAAAGAACCGCTACTGCATTCGTAAATACCATAATTTTGCGGATAAAATTGGAAATATTGAACTGCACAAACTATATCGAAAGAGGCAAATGCACGACGAGCTTGGATTCGTGTAATAAGTCGAAAAATTAGAACAAAACATCGTATCTGGCCTAGGCCTACCCGATTCCGAGAGACAGTAGGCCTATTAGCCGAAACGCGTAGATCGTTGGGAGATTCCAACAAAGGAACCTCAGCGGAGAGAAGAAAGAGAAATCCCATCGCAACATAGTCACAACACACTAAACGCTTACATATAAAAGTAGATCTAGTCTATTGAGACAGAAGGAGAAAATGCTGGCTATCAAGGTGCTCTTACATTTTGCCCAAATGTTTCCCATTTATTTTCTATTAGGTAATGGGGAAGCTTTAATGAACATACAACGAATTACATAGATCTACTTGAACGAAATAGCATTTTTAGTTTTGAGAGAAAAGAAAAACATGCTGACTTCGCTTTTCCCTCAATAGTTCCTATTCTACAATCTACACCAAACTGTTCTTCTTAGTAGATCTAGCCTACGTATCATAGTCTACAGCCTGCTTCAAATTTGAATTAAATTTGAAATGATGGTTTATTATGTTAACCCTTTCCAATGCATTCTTTGTTTTGATACCCCAAATAGCAAAATCAGAATCATTCTGACAATTAGCAAGACTTAATTTGGAAAGGACCATATTTTGTTGTTTGGGTAAGGGTTAAAAAAATCCGTCATTTTTTCGGCACATTTAAAAACCAATACATCATTTTTTAAAACCTTTTTCTTAAGTCCAGTATTTGACCTCAGTAGATCTAGATCTAGATTGTTTGGAAAAACATTGAGAAAAAGGAAGCAATTTGATGATAGGCAGAAATATCGCCTCTTTCCTCAATATTTGCTGTGCTTTAACATTCACTTATTCTATTTCCGATATTAATCGTTTTCCGACAGTGGAAAACCATGTGGAGCAGAATGTTCTTCAAAACAAAATACAATATTCGTTTGGAAAAACTCGCTCACAGCGTACATGTATCTTTTTTACCCAAAGTTGACCCTCTTTTTATTTCTATGACATCATATGACAAGAGTAAGCAAGGCAAAATCATGACGTCACAAATCGACACTCGCCGGACTTAAGGCACGCCACGGGGGAAAATATTTTCCATGATAACCTATCATCGGATTATGGGAGATTTCTTTTGTTATTGTTCTCCGAACGGTTTAAAAATGATAGAAGGTGCAGAGGTATTATTAGATTCCATTACTAAGTTACAATAAAAATCATTTTCATTTAATTACTCATTGAATTTACGAAAATATTAAAGTTGCCGCTTGTCAAACAGGCAAATGGAAGTAAACATACCGTCCCGCAGGAACGACAACTCTGTATTACCGGAATTACGAAAAGACCCAATATGTTAGTGGTCATGTGTGGCGAAAATGAAGAAAATCGGGTTGGGTCACGGAAAGGGCCTTATTGACACTCATCCTTTGGACATATTGTACATAATTAATGTATCATTGATACTGATCGGTAAAGTTATCTCAAAACCTGCGAGAACTGTCTAAATGGACACACGAGTTTGTACTTTGAAAATCGCAAGAATCGACGTACGAGGTTTTGCATTTACACCGACGATATACACAGACACGGATATTGTTCTCGTTCCATGATGATCTGAAATGTGAAGAGACTTTTTTCACGTATATTTAGTTGCTTTCTTTTAAACTAACCATCCTAGAATTGTCATTTGGGAAAATGTCTCGCTATAGTTTTATCTATGTAAACAATGTATGGAAAAGGCGTCCATAACCTCAATACAAGGGACCTCTATGGATAAGGGGAGAATTCTCCTAAAATGGCTCAAATCAAAATGTAAAAATCTATAACTTCGATTTTAAATGTCGCTAAGAGACCTTGTTTGGTCAAACATTACGGTTAAACGATACGAATTCCATACAAAAGGGGCTATATTTATTGGTTTTCCACAGCCAATTGTCTTCACGCTTATAACAACCAACAGGTTGTATGAAAATGCATATTCAATAGTTTGTGACCAGAAATACATAACACCTACCTTTTAAAGAAATTCCATCCGCCATTCTGGATTTGACTTTGGTGCCCCCAACAAATCTCGCATACACCAGTTTCCATACAGTGATATACACTAAACGTAAACGTTAAATTCCGTTTCAGTACGTGGGTGACTGGTACTACGTCGCACAGTTACCGTCGTGTAGTTACAGTGGATCATCTGAGTTTACAAACATTGTGTCGCAGTACAGGCTTCAAAAGGGTGGATGCCTAGATCAGAAAGTTACCTTCAGGTATCCAGATTTTTGACCTTTTCTTTCGGGACTATAAAATCCACTTTGAGGCTTTTAACCCATACACAAGTTTATAACATATGCCTAATAGCAAGGCGTAAACATTTATTTAAAAACCCAACAATATACACAGGAAATAACAAATGCATTCGTAAATCTATCATTGGGTAGATCGTGCTTGTAATCAGGTTTGCTTAAGTCCGATTATACGATCTTGATAGAAAAAGACCCTTCTACCAAGTATCATAGAGGGTCTACACTTCGAAGCTTTCATTTATGCCCTAGACAATAATGCTATGCATCACTTAAAATCGTAAAGCTGACCGTGTATTTTGGAGATAATTTGTCTCAGATTGCATGTTTTGAAGTTAACATAAGACATGTTGATTTCAGGAGCATTGCGTGTACATGTGTAGAAGTAACCAAGACGCCGAAAGACGATGCCGGTATTTTCCAATCCAAAGATTCCATAGGTACCTGTTGTAACCAATGTATTCATGTCACCCCATTACTGTATAGAATTAAATTACACTTTACTGTATATCTTTCCAATTCTAAATTTACTATATGTAACCAGTTGCAGGAACTTTCAACTGTATGTTACCAGTTGCAAGACATTTTAATAGGAGCAAGTATAGTGGTGCATTTTGCTGAAATAGATCAATGGCACCTTGTCAGGTAGGCAAATCACCAATGACATCGTATTTATTATTTGTCCGATTAAACTACGTCACATTTTACTTGTGAAAATTTATTCCAACAGCTTTGATTTGTCCCTTCAGCTAGCGCTGATATGCATTTGTACACAATATGAACTTATGCTTTACCAATGAGTCCTAGAAATCTGATAGCGATCGGTCGTTGCATACTGATTCGGGAGCCTAACAAGAAAGTACTGAAACTACTTCGGTCGCTCCACGGGCCTGAATTACTTGTAATGTCCAATATAAGTTTTGACTAGATTAATCAATATTTGTGGTCTTTAGATCAAAAGCAAGATAAACAAGACACTTCAATACAAAACAAAGACAACAAAACATAGGCGTAAGAAGGTTTCTTATATTGGGGGAGCCAAATGTTTAAGTGAATGGAACCCGACTGAGCGTAACATTGCTAGGGGGTGTTGGGCAAACCCCATAAAATTCCGAATTCTAAGAAGCCATTTCTTTGTCTTGATTTGTGAATATCTGGGGCTGTTGGAGTGAAATTAGAGTAAAAAATTGCCATTTTTTACAAAGAAGGGCACAACACTCCAGATGTGAGATTCTTTTAAATCCGAGAATATCACTAAAGCAAGAAATTAGCTTCTCCAACATTAAGATTGACCTGATTTGTCACAATTTGTGTATGCTCATGTGAAGAGAGTGAAACAGGGTCGAAAACGTAAATTTTGCTAAATTAAAAGGCGCATAACTTCTTCTGCTTACTTGTAAGATTGGCTGAAAATTATAGGCTTGCAATATCGTATAGTCACAAAGATTTTGTCTAAGTTTTGTGTACATCGGTCTTTATTTCTGGTTGTCCGAGTAAAAAGAAGTCAAAAGTTGCGAGTCGTCAAATTCAATGACGCATAACTCATGGTTAAATATTCCGATCAAGCTGAATATTCCACTTGGGTAAGATTTCATAGTCACCAACATTCTAGTTATGTTCTATCCTGATTGTTTTCACTCGTTTTTTTTCAGTCATTTGAGTGAAAACAAAGTCAAAACGACCGTTTTTGACATCCACGGGCAGATAATTTCTGACTTTTCCATTCAACAAAATTCTTTGAAGGAATCTTATCTGAATCTGAGAGGGTTACCCAAAGGTCATAACTGTTAAAATTGGTTGAAATACATCCTGTGTTGTCTGAGAAGAAGATTTTTAAAGAAAATGTTGACGTCCGGACGCACACGCGATTCAATATTTTCTTCCTGAGAGAATTTTCTTTTTAGAAGTTTAATCCATTTAGTCTTCTGCAGCACCTTTAATTGGACGTCTCAAAATGTTGTTTTCGAAAAGGTTTATATACACATTCAGGAAACCCAATGACAGGCCCGAGTGTTGTTGTAGCTACAGATTACAAGAGATTTGCTATCACGTGGGGATGTACCTTCACAGTGGGCCAGTCATGCCAGGATGCCTACCTTTATGTGAAGACGAGGAGACGGAAACCAGGCATTCTGACATGGAAACTCATCGAGGCCATCTTGCTTTTTTACTACGAGCTTAGCCTCACAGAGCTTAAGAAAGTAGTCCAAGACAAAGATGGTAATAGTCATTGTTTATCGCATGATATTGTTATAATAATACCATGACTGCTTATCTTCTAAATCGCAGCATTCAGTTTTGTATAAAGTACATCGAGGAACACCTCTGTTAAGGATAAGCGGCAGTGAATACTGTGCATATTTTAATTTAAAATTGACGACGCGAAATGAAGTTATCACCATTCTCAAGTTAACAAAGAACGCTGTGTGATGATTTGGTGACAATTTCAGACGTATTGGTTACCATCACAGTGATGATGCTATTAACCTTTTCCCAAACAGCAAAATTTCGGACTTTTCCAATATGAAAGCTGCTGCAGACGACAAAATGGATATTACCAAATGTAAGATTTGTTAATAATATAGCAGAAAAAAAAACATTAAGACAAAAGGAGAAACTGCTGGTTATCAGCAGATTCTTCTTTTGTCTCAATGTTTTCCCAAGCCATTTCTATTAGGGACGTCAAAACCAGGTCTTGCTTGGGAAAGGGTTAAGCAGATAACATTTAGTACAAATCTTTGGGTCTTTACAACATACGCTGTTTTGAAGCACTTGCATCGTTTAAAGCGTCACTCGATCTGAGCACCTTTCATAACTCAAGCAGTAGTATATTTGGATGTTCTTTTGTTACATTATGTTTTGTGTGGGCATTTGCATATGATTTTAAAAATTGATAAGCATTCATAATCACTGATTAATCTGGCGTCTCAGATGTGTTCCATACTTGGACTTTAGCATAATATAGGTGGTAAACGGAGAAACTAGCTCGAAAAAGAGTGAACTGTTTTTGTTGCCTCGTGCTTCCGGGATAGTTGTATCGAGGGAAAATCGGTAGGTGTCGAGCACATTTTTCTTGAATTATTTCTTTTTCAGAGATTTTTGGACGAATCAAGCGACGCTGTAATATGCAGAAATGGTCAAAGTGTGTTGTGCACAAGAATATACGAAGTTAGTTAGCAGGCTTTCAAAACAATCATTGGAAAACATCATCAAATCGAAAGTAAAATTTCGATTTCAACTAACCTTTCGTCGAGGCAATTTTCACTCGCCCAATTCTAGACAGAATTTAACATTTACGTATTAACTATTAGCTTAGCTATTAGAAAAATACAAATTCTTATCATTTGAAGTGTTTTGAGGAGTTGCATGTCAATTACATGTTATAATGATATATTATTGACTATATTTTTGGAGATTGGTGGGCAAACACTTGTGTTAAAATCCCCGAGTAGCAATTTTACTTTCGATTTTACGTTTTTCAATGATAGTATTAAAACCCTGCTATTTAACACCGCATATTCGTGTGCACAACAAACTTTGACCATTTCCTCATATTACAGCATCGCCGAATTTTTCCAAAACATGTCGTAAAAGAAATAATTTAAGAGAAATGTGCTCGACACCTACCTTTGTTTACCGATTTTCCCTCGATACAGCTACCCCGGAAGTACCGATGTGTCTCGAGGCAACAAAATACCGTTGACTCTCTTTGGAGCTAGTTTGTCCGTTACCACTCGTGACACAACAGATAAAAGAAAATGAAACCATCATGAAATTGTATTTTCAAGCCAAGCCCTATGACGTGGGCACATGTACTCATTGGCGTCGTCTCAAACATGACATTTTGTAATTTGAAAAGCGGTTACCACTCTTATCTGAAGCTCTCAACATTTATTTCTTTCGACAGCGTGCGTGATGTTCAAAGGCAAGCCGAGGTACTCTTATACACCTTACCAATTAACCCCGCTGGAGAGAGTAAAAAGAATGTACCAAAAAGTATAATAACTACTATTCAATGAATCGTCGAGATGTGGCGAGGTCTTGCAGTCAGACGGTTACAAAATATTTGATAACTTCACTCGTGACAGAAATCAAAAACAGTTATCTTGAATCCAAAAGTTTGAATAACTGCATTTCTTTTGGAAATGTATACACTTAAAGACACTTCTAAAGCAACACTTACCTTTTTTGGTTATAACTTGAAATTTAATTAAACATTTTACGTCACATTTTCAACAAATTTAATTCATCCACAATTGCATAATATCTGTAATTTTCGAATAGAAATGATTAAATTTGCAGTCCATATAATATGACTAGAAAACAAAAAGTCGCAAAAAAGCTGTGCGAGCTGATAACGTAAATCATGTTTTTCATGTAGCAGCAGTAGAGTTATGACATTCTGCTAACATTCTGTGTGTACGCCATGGACCTAAATGGCACGAAGATACCCCTTCTCATTTGCAAAGCATAATTGATGATGAATGTTTGCGGGATACTTCTTAACTCGTCCCTTTTAAGTTCCTGTTCCAGTTGTTGAAATTTTGTTGGAGCAAAAGTGTGAAAAACTAAATTCAGTGACTTTGTGCAATGCTGACACGTACAACACATTATTTGTTAAACAAAATAGGTGCAACTGAATTCTAGTATTGCCTCGCACGTGAAAGCATGTTATCAAATCTTATGAAGCAGTAGTATGAGATATGAGCATGATCTGGTGACGCTGCATTGGTGCTATTGAATTTTGCAATGGCCTGGGGTTTTGCGACTTTTCATATTTGAGTCTTTGTGAAAAACCTAAATATTTTCTATGTTCGGATCAATCGATTTTGATGCAACTTACAGAAAACATGTAAACGTAGTTGATTTATATTTGCTGAAATATCATAAAATATACTGCATTATTTATTTAATTATGATGAAAAATGTAAGTGTTGCGTTGGAAGTGTCTTTAAGTGTATATCGCATGAGACAATATTGAACACCATTGCATAAAATTTGTGTTTCCGGGCCGTTATGAGCATTGATGATCAAATAGGGCTGGTTATCGTAAAATCCTGTATTTTTCAGTAAATTCACGTATCGTTAACGCCCGGCTTTGTACTCAAATATGGGGCTTTGTGTCGAGTGATTCAGAAAACTGCAAATGAAGCCAAAATTTTGTCATTTTCTTTTTCTTCGGTAAATTTCTTTGAAACCTGTCCTGTATTTTCTCCCTTTTTTAACAATAGGGATTTGTGCTAATTCATCTAATTGTTATCGAAATGTCTAGACATGTTTGGAATTAGACTTCCAATCACACAACATTTGCAAACAGGACTCTATTCCGCTTCGAAAATGAACAATTGTAGAAATCACATGTAAACAGATATTTACTATTAGATCTAATAAGGATGGAGGAGAGCAAATTGGGTGTGCCTAACAATCGATTTTGGTATGTGTTTCGTGTTCTTGTTTACTTCAAGTTATATCGTTATTTTCACTTTTTCTTTTCAATCTGTTAATACTAAGTTAACTTTTTTCTTTGTTTGCAAAACTCCGAATCTAAAACTTGTTATCTGTCCTCAATACATCAATGTTGAAATATACTCAGCTAAAGTTCCAACGCATCACTTAGATCTTTTTTAATATTTCCTTAACGAATTTAATCAACAGAATACGTTAAATGGTCATATGTCGACAGCTATCATTTGCAAAGTAGCTTATGTAATGTTATAGTAAATCGTTGAGCATACTTTGATATAATGAACATCAAATAGAGAATCTTATGATACCCTTTATTCAAAGAGGCTGAAACGCGATCAAATATGTAATGAATTTGTACATACGTTTATTTACTTGTAACGACTGAAATAGTACCCATGTAAAAGATGTTCCCCTCCTGGAACGAACTGATCAATCTAGCATTATACTTTACGCTCAGATAGTTACTGCTGCATCGCTAGTGTCTTCGGCGTAGCTGTTGCGTCAGCGTCGGTTACGCAGACAAAACGTTGTCTATATCTCATGGACAATATTGGATAAGGACTTGGTATTTCAAACGGATAAGGTTTGACAATACCTTTCTTTGAAACCATGACCTTTGACTTTATGACCTTGACCTATTTATTACTCGGTTAACTAGTTTTCAATATTCAATTGAAACGAAAATTTATCAAGTACCTTTACTTGTTGTGTTCGACGTTTTTGTCGTTTTAAATACATTTCTGTATTCTATCGTACTGTATTGTCTTATTTGTATCTCGCCTGAGCACGAAATGACCAAGTTGAGCTATTGTGGTCACTTTCAGTCCTTCTGTCTTTTCGTCCATTAATAATTTAGTATTTACACACTATCATCCACAGTAGTTCGTCAATTTTGATCAGACTTAGTCGAAACAAGTATGACCATACGTTCTTGTGTGGGATCGATTATGAACCAGGTGGGGCATTAAAACCTCGAGTCATCTGCCACTGACTGTCAAATATGCCTGTTTTTTACTTTGTTTACATTCTAGCATCCACAATTATTAACCAATCAAGACGAAACTTTGACAAAATGTAGGTGACCATAAGATCTCTAATGAATGTTATTTTCAACCTGATCGGAAAGAAGATATCTGCCGTGGAACTTGACAATGTTGCCGGATGTGTATGACTTTCAGTTTTTCTTCAAGAAAATGAGCATATCGACATGTTTTGACATAATACTTGACCACTGTTGGGTCAAAATATCACATCAGTTGAAAATGCCCTTTCAGATGGCGCAATTGTTGCAGGGATGCAAAAAAGGCGTTTTGCCATGCTAGCAAGTAGAGGGTTTAAATGTTGGTGGCACATCCACTAAACTTGTGGTTTGCTATTTAAGGTAAGGCCCTCCCTAAATGATCGTTATATTTCGACTTATTCCATGACATTCGTAAGTCCAAGCATACATTGAACATTTCCGATAATGTCTGTTTCTAGTTCCCACTCTTGAAAGTACCGTTAGATGCAATATCGCCTGTTCCCGCAACAACGGAAATAATCGAATGCTCAGATTTCCGGGGAATGTTCTAAACAATTTTGTAAAAATGTTTCTAACTTGTATGAAGAGTCGGCAAGATAGAACAAGTCAAAAACTCAAAATGTTAAGAGCAATGAAATTTCATTTCCTTTAAACAGCTAAAACGAGTTAAGTTGCACAATTACGAACGAAAAATGTCCCACTATAGTTTCGGTCTTAGATTTTTCTCATTGATATATTTCGGTTTTACTATCAATTAATTTCTTGAATTAAATAAAGATTTTAAAACATGATCCGAGTGTTCCTAATTTTGCGACATTTAATGAATAAAATATTTTATGGAACGTAAAATGACGTAACGTAATTCACAGACACGTAATTCACAATTTTGAACATACAATAAGATTCCACAGGTAATAATTCTGAAGAGAAATTTTCATCTTGGTTTATGTAATCTACACATGTGTAGGTACATGCCCAACTATGTATTTAACTTAAGCGTTGATTGTGTGAAAGGGGGGGGGGTCTCATTTGCGTCTACGCACAGATTTTCTTGTAACTTTACACATAAAATGCCTTTGACCTATGAACTACAAAAATATATTCATTTTACTCAAATAGTGCATATATGCCTATACGCGGCACCTTAATGTGTTCCCGGTTTTCATTGATACCCATCTTACAAAAACTCAATGTTGGCTATCTAGTTTTGGTATAAATCCACAAGTTTTAATTAAAATAGCAAGAGGAGTCATTGTAAAAACTTTTGATACCAATACTGTTGGTACCAACACGCGCAAAAAATTCTTAGAAATTAATTTTGTCAGAAATTGTCAGAAAAATAGCCGAAAAATTTTCAAAACCTAAAATTATATCATTTTTTTTTATGTTCCCGTCTTTGTCAACCTATGAAATTAATAGGAAAGTTGGCCATATATGTCCCGTGTTTGCATGCAAAATTTGGTGAAAATTTGAAACCGGTAACATTGTCAAATAATGAGAATTGTGAACAACGGCACCTTAAGATGCTCCCGGATTTTAATGGTTCCCGTCCAGCAAAAGCCCAATTTTGCTTACCTAGTTTTGATATCAGTCCAAAATTTTAAATCAGAATAGCAAGAGCAGTCATTGTAGAACATTTGGTACCACATTGTTGATACCAACATGAACAAAAAAATTCTAAGAAATTTATTTATTCAGAAAAACAGCCGAGAAATTTTCAAAACCTAAAATTCTATCAATTCTTTTGTATGTTTCCGTCTTTGTCAACCTATGAAATCGATAAGAAAATTTGCCAAATATGTCCCCTGTTTGTAAACAAAATTTGGTGAAAATTTGAAACCGGTAACGTTGTCAAATAATGAGAATTGTGAACAATGGCACCTAAAGATACTCCCGGATTTCAATGGTTCCCGTCCAGCAAAAGCCCAATTTTGCTTACCTAGTTCTGATATCAGTCCCAAATTTTAAATCAGAATAGCAAGAAGAGTTATTGTAGAACATGTAGAACATTTTCAGACCAATATTTTTAATAGCAAGATGCCACATAATTTCTCAGAAATCTATTTAGTCAGAAATTGACAGAAGAATAACCCAGAAAATTATATAAAACCCAACAGTCAATCAAACTTTTTTGTATGTTCCCGTCTTTGTCAACCTATGGAATTAATAAGAAAGTTGGTCATATATGTTCTCTGTTTGCATGCAAAATTTGGTGAAAATTTGAAACCGGTAACATTGTCAAATTATAAAAAATTGTGAACAACAGCACCTTAAAATGCTCTCAGATTTCAATGGTACCAGTCTAGCAAAAGCCCAATTTTGCTTACCTAGTTTTGATATCAGTCCCAAATTTTAAATCAGAATAGAAAGAGGGGTCATTGAAGAACATTTTGGTACCAACAATGTGGCTGCCAACATGCAAAAAAAGTTCTCAGAAATTTATTTAATCAGAAATTGTCAGAAAAACAGCCGAGAAATTTTCAAAATCTTCCATTCAAATAACTTTACTTGTATGTTCCCGTCTTTGTCAACCTATGAAATTGATAAAAAGATTAGCCATATGTCTCCTAGTCGTATGCAGAATTTGGTGAAAATTTGAAACCGGTAACATTGTCAAATAATGCGAATTGTGAACAACGGCACCTTAAAATGCTCCCGGATTTTAATGGTACCCATCTAGCAAAAGCTCAGTATTGCCTACATAGTATTGATATCAGTCCCCAATTTTAAATCAAAATAGTAAGAAGAGTCATCGTACAACATTTTTGTATCAATATTGTTGATACAAACATGCCAAAATGATGCATGATCTTCTCAAATCTGCGATTATCAAAAAGTTAATATGTCAACAAACAGTGGCTAGTCGGCATTACAATAGAAATTTTAGCAATTTTGCATTGAAAGGCACAATTAATATACAATAAAAACTGCTTTTGTGTTCTTTTTATTATCTTGAGCAGTGTAGTAAAGAAAAAAATGTTTGTATTTTTAGTAACTGTGCGAAAATGCTCTTGTAAGGGCCCAGCACTGTAACCGGAAGAAGAAGAAAGTAGTCTTAGTGCTGATAAGCCACAAAGGAAAGTTAAAAAGGGCGACATAATATATTATATATGTAACATTATGCATCTCCTTTATTTTTCATCCCCACATTTCATAATTTACTCCGCTGTTTGGGATTTTTTTCTACCATTATATTATTGGTGGGTGGGGTACGACAGTGTGCCAATTATTCTTTAAAATCATGTTTTTGTGTGGCAAAAGCTAAAATTAATGCCACGTATAAGTTGGTTATGTTAAATAAAGACACAACAAAGCATAATGAGCTAATTACAAATGTATATTAAAATAGTTAAGCAAAATCTTAGATTTTACATTCTTAGAAATCTGCACCCTTTACACTTAAATTCAAAAACAACACTGTTACCGGTTTTATTTTTTCTTCATATTTTACCATAAGCATGGGCATATATAAGGGCAATTTTAATGTAAATTTCATAGGTTGACAAAAACTGGAACTAGGTGAAATGTAGACCTGAATTTGGTCGAAATATCTAAAAACTAAAAAATTTGGGGATGATGTCATACAAAATCTTTTGGAAAATTGTTTTTGTTGAGTAATACATACTATACTGGGTTATACACAATGATAAATTATTAGACATTATTTTTGGGGACAATGTGGCTCGAATACAAAAAAGCTGGGTGTAAATGGCCTCTTTAAGTTAGGATACCCCCCATTTTTAAGCAAAAATCTTAAAATTCTTAGAAAATTTTTTCCAGAATAGATTTTTAAAAAATATTTCGGGAATAACGCCGTAATAAAGAATACTAACTTCATACCAAATTTCATGAAATTCCGAGCGTGGGCACAACCCTATGGGAATTTATGATAGGGTGAGACCCCCCCCCCCCCCCCCTTTTAAAGAGCATTAACGTAATTCACATTTACTGCTCCTTGAGCGAGCGGGGTAGCTTCCTTCATTGCAAAGTGTGACTTACTCCAATCTACTGCTACCTTCAAGAGTAATACAATGTGTTTGCACATGCTGTTGACTATTTATAAATGATATTTAATATCATGTATTCAAAACATGGTTTCGTTTTAGGATGTGTGTAAAACTGAATATCGTAATTCACACCAGACCATTGGACATATGCATAATTGTTCACAGAAAAATGCATTTATCTTAAATATCTTTATTTCACCACTAAAAATAATTTGGAAAAGCTACTGGTTGGGATACTATGTATACTGTATATGTATTATATATGTACTCTCCGTACAAAAGTGATGAACTGGACCACCCCTGAGGTGGGACAGCTGTTTTTTACCCCTTTTCCGACTTATCGAGACATTACTCTCACATCAGATATATGGGGTTTTGTTATTATTTCTATTTGACCACCCCTATGACATTATGTTAAAGACGATTCATCAATATCATTGTACGGACATAGCTTCTTAGGTCCATGGGACAGGTATTTCTCGTATTTGGTACATTTAACTCGTTTTAGCTATAAATCGTCTATTCGCACCATACAGATTTCATTGGTCACATAGCCCGTTACCTTACCTTAAACTGCAGGGGATTCCTTTTTATAGCTAGTAATGTGTCCTTCGGCCTGCGCAAATGTTCGTATTTAGTTAAGTAGACATCATAAAGAATACTTTGAAAATTGTTTATTTATAAGGGGCATTACTTTGTTCCTCCACCTTAAGGATTTTGACTGGGCCAGGCATTAAATCTGAGAGTTTTGACCGAATAATTCAAAATCCTGGCTAGGTTCTGCAGGCTCCCAAGATAAAGTGGCGAGTTCATGTACGGGAATGAAGAGTTAACTTCTAATCCACTGCGAAATTTGAGCATATTGATAGGAGCAAATTTGGGTGCTGGTCTGACTAAAGCCGAGTAAATATCTTGCCCTTCCTGGTCGGCAAGGTAGGACAAATTCTTAAACCTTGGGTAGAGAGCAGTTGAAATATTACGAGCATCTAATTGACTTGCATATCTGGACTCAATGTCGTTCTTATTAAATATTTCATTTCTGAGCATTGTCGTTATCATATCTGCTAAACTTTGACATTGATTAGGTCAGGATTGGCTTTACTCGTACAACTGAAATTACTGGTTCACACTCCGTGCAGAGCATTGTTAATATTTATTTCATTTTTTCAGACAAGTAATAAGATCCTCAGCCATTGAGATACCTTCACCAGAAAGTGTGTTCATATCCTTCTCCTTGACAGAGGAAATATCCTTACTAATCAAGTTAAGTAAACCGCGCACGGCATATCAATGGATATGAATAACGTGTTATAAGCGCTATTTCAACGAGTGACTGCATGTACATCAATGATCAATTTATAATTTGGCAAACCGAGAATTCTAGCTTTTGTTTGTAACAGTTTATTTGCTTCTGCACTTCGATGAAAAACGTAACGATTCTTTTCACGTCAGAAAGAGCGCTTGACTTTCAGTGACTATTTTAGTGCAAGGTGTATAGTATGTACATGACAGGTCATGTGAAACATGGACTGTGTGAGTTGAACGGCTATGGTCACGTTGGCGACATTGTCGGTTTCAAAAGTAAAGTGGTCTATAGTCTCATTTGACGAACTAGTTTATATTCAAGCGACTTTACGCTACGATCATTGAGTTTCAAGTCAGCGCCACTAGCAGCCACAGCACTTTGGTTTTCAACTCTGTTGTGTACCCATTTATAAACCTGTGTATAAAAAGGAGCAACGTGGGGAAACTTTTTTGTTCAGAAAAAATCCCTTGGCTTTGGCGGGATTTTAACCCAGTCCGGTCCCGAAGCCCGCGTCCTTCCACTTGACCACGGCGTCCCACTAATTGATTGAACTTGTCTCATCAATGCGATACTAGTGTGTACCCACAGCAAAGGGTTTAGATTTGAAATAATAAATTTAGAATGCATTCACCCCCTCTTATCTGTAGCTGTTTCAGATTATCAACATGTTCCCCGTTTCCTCTAGTACAATGTACACATGTCTATCTTTTTAATTAGGACGGGGTCATAGCGCAGTTGGTTGCCATCTGTCTCTCACACTAGAGGTCCCGGGTTCGATCCGCGGCAAGTGTCCTTTTAGACATAAACGTCGGTCACCAATGGTCTGATATCGTTTATCTATGTGGGCGAGTAGCTGGATGTTTGGTTAGGGTTTTGTGGTAGTCTGGTATGAGAAACAACAGGAATTCTTGGTTTGGTGCTCTAACAGTGCGATATGAACTAGAACTGTCGCAAAGCGGACGAATACCCCCCACTAGGGCACTGGCACTGAAAAAGTGCTATCGGTCAAAATGTTCTTGACTTGGCATGGAAACGGATTTTAAACAAAGTCCAACTGTGACTTTGACCTTGGTGACCCCCAAACAATAGGGCACCTCCATTGGTCATGGGCAACAACTGTGTAAAGTTTCATGATACTAGGTCAAATGGTTCTCAAGTTAGAACACGGAAACGAAATTGTAAATTTTGACTACTCCCCCCCCCCTCATTAAAAACTTCAAAGTGGCATAACTCTGAAACTAATGACTGGATCAAGATGAAAATTGCAGATGCACAACTTCATATGATAGGAAACATCCTGATAAAATTTCAAAACAAGAGCTGTCACCGTAAGATGACAATGCCCCCGACACCGCTTTGATTTTAAATTATGGCCAATCTATGTTCAAGGTCAAGGTCATCCAGGGGTCAAGGTCACCAAAGTATGTGCCTACAGAAAGGTAATGTACCAAGGAATGTTGTGGTAAAGTATGAAGCGAATATGTTAAGTAATAAGGAAGTTATGGCCAATGTTAAAGTTTTTGGACGGAATGACGGACAGACGGACGGACAGACAGACAGACGGACGGACGGACGGACAAGTCAAATTTATGATGCCTCCCTATCGGGGGCATAAAAATTGGTCAAAAACTGTGGGAGGAGAAGAGGACACAAGATTATATCCACCCCCCCCCCCCTTAAAAACTTCAAAGTGGCATAACTCTGAAAGTAATGACTGGATCAAGATGAAAATTGCAGGTGCACAACTTCATATGATAGGAAACATCCTGATTAAATTTCAGATAAATTGGTCAAAAACTGTGGGAGGAGAAGAGGACACAAGATTATGTCCACGGACGGACAGACGGACGGACAGAAGGACGGACAGACAACCTGATTCCAGTATACCCCCATAACTTTGTTGTGGGGGTATAATAAAGCAATTGAAGCGGCGTAGAACCCCGATAAACTGAGCTATCATTTTAATTAATACACTAAGATATACATATAATTGGGTCAACCGGGGTCAAAAATTAGGTCACGGGTTCTAATCTCGTTTGCATTCTAGAGGTCCACTTATTTGCCGATCAAGCTAAGTTATTGAGAACGGTTATCGTGACTATCTCTGAAGAGTCTGCGATTGGATCAACTGGGGTCAAAACTAGATCATTGGGTCAAATATTATAAAATCTGTGTATGCACTGCACTCTAAATGGTTTGCCCGATAAACCTAAAAGATTCAAGACAGTCAACCTGATATTATGGACAGACAAACGGACGGACATCAGACGAAACTGGGCGCAATAGCTTATTTGTAGTACTATTAGCTGAGGCTAGCTATAATTTAGGCTAAGTAAACATTTCTGCGTTTCCGTAAGACGGAAAGTCAGAAAAATGCATTTTGTTATTTATTCCAAAATTTGTCATGGGTTTTCGTGGATTCAAGGGCCCGTAACTCATTTTCCTGACTAGCTATAAAAAAATCCCTCATAATTTTGCAATGACTAATTATTAACAAATTCTCACCTAAAATATTATCCAAATATGTAGCTTTTTAAAAACGTGTTGATGTTTTCCTACAAAGTTTGGAGATGAAAATGTACAAAAAATACATAAAATAAATATTTTAATATTTATCGTAAGCAAGCCAATGGATTTCATGTCATATTAACATGGGCTCATATACAATAAAATACAATAAAAAATGTTTTAAAAATTGCCAATGTTTACATTGGTGAAAAAGAACCTTTGGTAGCGCCTAAATAGAATTACCCAAAGGTCCGTTCAATTCAGAATTTTCAGCAAAACACGTCACTTTTATGTATCTATTTGTACTAAAAATATTATTGGAAAATTTAGGTCACAGGAAAATTGCCTTATGAAAACCCCCCTTTGTTGCCACATCCGGGTACTGTCGAGGTAGTGGAAATCCCCGTATTTGGATAAGCAGTCAAAGGTGAGCTCTCTCTTTTAATTGGTTTTTCTTTCAAAGAGCGCATTACTTAGAAATCTGGCAATGCACTGCAATGTAACTATGTTTTAGCAATGCATGAAGAACGAAAATTCCATTTAATAGTTGAAAATATGAGCAGGACGACTTAAACCCCAGGACTGGCGAATTGCATTTTTGCACTGTGTAGACATATCGGCCGGCATCTCGAGGCAGATATTGTAGCTTATTTTCGCGTTTTGGACCGCTATCATATATTTTGATGAAACACATGGTCAAGTTGACTACAATGACGTAAAAACATCAGATGTTCTGTTGTCCTGAATAGATTACCTGCCCAAAAACTCAGTCGTGTTATTCCCAGACCATCGAGGTAGCGATAATCTAGCGAGATAGTTCCCAAGCGTTCCAAACATCTAGCCGTTCTGTCGATATAAAACGCAATGGATTAGCTGTATTGCATAAAATGTAAACTCAATGCTTTATGCCTCTTTTTAACCCTTGGATATATCAGCAACAAAGAAAAGTTACCGGAAATTGACATTAGATATTTGGAAATTATCAAAATATGTTGATGTGTTGTTGTATTTTAATTACCCTGGACATCGATCTAATGCCTAGTTGGTGATAGACGTACCCATACCGTGTACTGAATAGTTTATGGCACTCATCACATTTGTTAACATTTCTCTTTTCTCCGCACCTTTTACTCTCATTGCTTTTTCCCTCCATATTTAAAGATCAAATTGTAACAGAAACAAGAAAAATAACTGTTAACAAGTTAACAATGTGTAAAGCGACCCCATGCGTCTACTATGATGCATACATAATTTTCTTACACCATCCTTTGGAAACTACATACTCAATACCCTCTCACCGTGATATTTCTCAGTACAACTAAAATTATGCCATCCTTTGCATTCGAAGAGTCATAAAATGTGCCGCAAAAATTTTGAAAATCGCGAAATGAAATGGTATGCCAAAAAACTCTCTTGAATAGGGCTTTTGCATGTTAAGGGAGATAATCCAAAAACCTTAAAAATTGAAATTCCAGCAAATCTTTGGCGTTCTGATCAATTGATAAAATTGCATTTAGGTTATTTGATCTTGGTTCATTTGATCTTGGTTTGTACCATTAAAATTGAAAAATGAAAACTTTCAGTTTTTGCGATGGACGAAATGCTTGTATTTTTTACAATGGAAACCCATATTCAAAGCGATTTCTAGCCATAATTGTTATTTGTGAATTGATTCTCAATTTTTTGTGGCACATTTTAGGATGTAATGGGATGACGGCATTTTAGTTTTCATGAAAGGTTTCAGAAAAGCATGGTATTGATAAAGGTGGTTTCCAAAGGAAGGCGTATGGAGAGAGAGTATGTATGTGTGTATTAGAGAGCCAGAATGGAATTGGAAGTCGATTTGAGGAGCTCTCGTTGTATAGAAGACGGGCAGTCTTTTTATGATTATTTGCTTTAAGCTGATGTTTGCATGGCAATTTTGTGATTTCCAACAACGTTTACACAAACCGCCACAAATCCTTTTCCTTAAAGGGACATTTCATTTTCATTTCAATTTTTTAAAGTATGTCTTGATGGCAAGATTGGTTATTCTTATGAGCATAAAAGCAATCAGTTTATTGAAGTTGTTTCTGATAAGCGAAAAGCACGCCTTTAAAGTTAGAAATAGAATACTATGATCGCCAAAAACACAATCGTCAACAGTGACGTCAGTATCAGGAAGAAGAGATAGAAATGACAAATTCTACATAAATCTGAACTGTTGTCCACAACAATTTGTTTAATGTTAGCATAAGAATATATATTTCACCTAAACGGTCCAATATTTTGGCTTGAAATTTTCAGAATTTTCATAAGAAAATATGCTCTTTCAGATAAGATTTAAAGTAAAATTTATTAAATATACATGTGTAATGTCACTTTATGGTGAAGAAGTACAAAAAGACGCGTTGGATACCTGCGCTATTTTGTGGAGTGCGGAACTAAATCGCTCACCTGAACCAAAATGGCACCAGACACGTGAATTCATATAAAATATTTAAGGTTGTAAGACTGAAAACAAACTTAAATTCAACAACATTGTATCAAAGTTTTGTCTTGTTCGGTCAATATTTGTGGTTGCTATAGTAAAAACTATTTCAGAAAAAACGGCATTTTTTAATTCAAGGGCAGATAACTCACTTCTAGTCTAATTATGCTGAAATTCAAAACATCCAAGATCTTATGTTAACCAACATTATGTCCAATTTCCGTCTCAATTGGCCAATTCTTGTGGTTGTTAGCGTAATAGTCCAGTCAAATTAGCCGATTTTTTTGCCCAACCTCAAACAAATTCCAACAGAAATGAAATTGTTTCCAGCATCAAGTATGAACCTTGGACCATCCCAGGAAAAAAGTCCCAAAAAATCCGATGATCGGAAATTGGTGAAATCGACCGATGAACTAAGGCCCCGTTGAAAAAAGGTTTTGGCAAAACTATCAAAGTAATATGTAGAGATCACATTTTTAATGAACAAAATACATCGTATCCCCTGTGTATCACAAGCAATGATGATAAATATGATTTTGCTATCTTAATTACAGATATTTTAAACAAAAAAATCCCAACATGGGTATTTTTATCTACAAATCATAGCTATTTACCCCACCCACTTTTTATATACACGAATATTTAATATTTTCAAATTTCGATTTTGCCTTTAAATGATTTCGGCACTGATTTTTATGGTAACGTATTCTAGACATGTCAAAGTATATATTTGAGACATATTTGCCATGTCATGCCAAAAGGGGCCATCTAAAATTCCAGAAAATGTCGACCACCGTAATAATATGCGGATTTCAAAACCGATCGCGTCTTCGCGCAGCACAAAAGCCGATTTTTGCACCCAGCCTCAAACAAATTCCAACAGAATAAAAAAATGTTACCAGCATTAAGTATGACCCTTGTGCCATTCCGAAAAAGAGTTCCAAAACATACGAAGAGGGAAAATTTGTTTAATCGGCCGATGAATTTAGGCCCTGTTGAAATAAAGTTTTAGCGAAAAATGGTAACCCCATATAAAGAGATGATATGTAAATTTACAAAAGCAAAATACATTTACAATTCATAAGAATTATTGAAATAAAGTCTTATGAATGAAAATTAGATCCCCCAAAAATATGTGAATTATAAAAGAAATTGAAACTTACCCCACCCACTTTTTCATAATTATACAGGTGTAGATCTATAAAATTATATATTTTCAGTGTTGCTTTTCGATAAAAACCTTAAGTTTATTTTGATCATATGTTGTCATATAATGTATTCTAGACTTTTCACTGCCGAAATTTTGAAAAAATATGTTTTGTCACGAAAAAAGGAGCCATTGAAAATTGCTGCAAAACGTACCGAGTGTGGTGATAGTCCGTTTGACGCTACTCTATGTCCTAAATGACAACCTTGCAATGTCGAGTACAATGTAGTTTTATGTTTTCTATGCATTGTAAAGATGTTGTAGAGCAGATCTAGCTTTGTTGCCAGAATGGCAACCTGGGACAACGTCCACAATCCGTAAACATCCAAAATGGCCACCAAACGCTACTGGAGAAATCAACTTTTATTTTATTAAATTGACCTAAATTTCGTAAAAATGTCTATCTATGGCTTCTTTGGAATGCTGAATCAGAATCTGATGCTAAATGCAGTATACAAAAGTACCAAAAATGGAGATGGATGTCGGAAACCATCTTGAAAATCACAATTTTATAACAAAACTTGAACTTCAAACGGATCGTGCAATTTTTGATAGACTTACTGTTGAGTTATATTTGAGATACACGTACTTACACTTTAGCTATTTAGATAATTTTGGGTGATGTTTTGTCACTTGTTTGCTTATGATCAACCAAAAGCCTTGTCTTATATATAAATAATGTGTCTTATCCATAAATTGATATTGTCATAAACATAATTTGTATGTATACCACCGGGTTTCCCCAAAAGGTCTGTGTTTTATCTAATGGAAGTGCATGTTAAAGAGACAAAATTCCGTTTCCAGCCACATGGAACCGTCTTCAAAAAGGCTCCAGGACAATGGTGTATTCAAGTGCTACACATTTATTTGATATTTGTTCCCCGCACCATTCTAACGAAGTTGAGTTTCTTAATCAGGTTTAAACCTGATAAATAATGTGTTGTCGCGTTAGAGGAAGTTCTGCTATGCATGTTATTGTTTATGTCGTTACAATATAAAAATTGTTACTTGCATTTAAAAGGTAACAAGAGTTGTCGGAGAGCAGATTTATAAGAGCTAAAAACTCTGAGTCCAAAAAGGTTAAACTTTCACTAAATTAAATGCCAGACTAATTGATATTTGCATAAAAGCTGATACTATGGTAACAGAAGCATATACAAAGTTTGAAAGTAATAGCTGTACAGAAAACAAGAACACAGATATATGAAAGCTGCACGTACAAACTTAACCAAGAATGTCTAAGTCCGAAAAGGGTAAAAACATCCATTAAATTTAATATCAGAGTGACAAGTCCTTGCCTAGAGACTGATAGTATGGTCACAGACGCATGTGCAAAGTTTTATGCAAAAGCCGAATTTACAGAAAAAAAAATCACAGATATGTGAAAGTTGCGCTTAAAAACTTAACCAAGAATTTCTATGTCCAAAGGGGTAAAGCAAATTAACTGAATTACATGTTAGAGTAATGCATCTTTGATTAGAGGCTGATATTACGTTCACAGAGGTATGTGTAAAGATTCAAAGCAATAGCATTAATACGAGAAACAGAGATTTGACAAACTTTCGCGTAGAAAATTAACCAAAGCATTGCGCCGACTCCGACGCCTGGGTGACTAGAATAACCAACCCCTATTGTTCTAATAGTCGCGCTAAAAAGGTAAGAAAATATATTATGAGTTAGTCGATGTTTACAGGTATTCTACACTACTACATCTGTTAGGCGTGTTTTAAAAACGAAGCAGAATATCTTTATATAAGATGAATCAAAGTCTGGATACCCAGTTGATGCCCGCGGCATTCACCATAAAATTTGCAGTGAAGCCACAGACCTGGTTTACTCACTCAGATAGGCGAGATAATGTCGAACGAATTACTTCGACATTAGATATTTCACATTTTTACATGGTAATCTGTAGCAATATTGGCTGGGAGTCGGAAATATCTTGTGGCATGCATTTCATACAATGTAGGGACTAATTTGGTATGTATTCTCGTAAGCTTTAATGCATCAACGTTTAAAAGTCAACGTCACATCAATATTTTCAAAGTAGACCTTTTGTCAATCTTGCAGCAGCCTTACAGTACATTAGATGCGCTCTTCGAAAAGCAAATAACAACAACAGCAGATGAATTAAGTGCGTTGTCGACACGTTTTAGGTAAAACATGAATTCCTTTAACGTTTTATCACCGTTGATGAGATTTACAAATGTGCCTTATTATGAACAGGACAGTGAATCACAAAGTCGCCAGTAGATAGTGTCTAGGTCTCAAAAACAAAAGTCATAATCATTTTCAGTGATAGTAACGGTATTTTGGGACGCTAATGGCATTTTTGTTAGGTCTTTCTCCAAAGAAAAGTACAATAACCTGATAGGAGCTTACTATGTATTCTAAATCGCTACACCAACTGAAACGGATCATCATCCATGGAAAACTCTCTGTTTCCTACACAACAGCAGATTTGCAATCGATGTCGTCGACCGAAATGGATAGAAATTACTAATCAAAGAACCTAGATTATAGTGACTTCGTTATGTTTGCAAAATGCGAACGGGGACATGCATGGTCACCATTTCAACCTTTTTGGTCTATCTTTATCAAATATGTTGATAATGTTCAGCCTGACATAGCCCCATTGATACCCTTTTCTCAGTTTTCCAGCATATATTTAGAGGTCAGAAACTGTCATATATTGTCCTTATCAAATGAAAAAAGATCTTTGTGTGTGAGTGCTGAATAAAAAGAACAAGAGGCCCAGCAGGGCCTGAATCGCTCCACTGGTTAAAGTGGAAGAATCATCCCATGATTTCTTGTAAGCCTTACATAGCGGCAGCCAAATCTTGATATTTGTGAATAAATTTTGAAGAGAGACTCAAAGAACATTCTTGCAAAGTCTGGTTCAGATTGGCCTTATGGTTGATTTTTAAAGAATTTTCTTATGATTTCTCTAAGTCTGATAAGCCCCTTTCTCCCTGCCACGGCCACATTTTTTTGACAAATATAAAAATTTGTGAACAAATTTTAAAAAGAACGACTAAAGGCACATTCCTGCAAAGTTTGGTTCAATTGGACACACTGGTTGATTTCAAAAGAATTTTCTTATGATTTCTTTAAGTCTGATAAGCCCCTTCCTCCTTGCCACGGCCACATTTTTTGACAAATGTAAAAAATTGTGAATAAATTTTGAAAAGAGAGACTCAAAGAACATTCCTGCAAAGTCTGGTTCAAATTGGCCCTATGGTTGATTTTTAAAGAATTTTCTTATGATTTCTTTAAGTCTGATAAGCCCCTTTCTCCCCGCCACGGCCACATTTTTTGACAAATGTAAAAATTTGTGATTAAATTTTGAAAAGAATGACTCAATGCACATTCCTGCCAGGTTTGGCTAAAATTGGTCCAATGGTTGATTTTTAAAGATTTTTTTATGATTTCTTTAAGTCTGATAAGCCCCTTTCTCCCTGCCACGGCCAGATTTTTTGACAAATGTAAAAAATTGCGAACAAATTTTGAAAAGAATGACTCAAGGCACATTCCTGCCAAGTTTGGTTCAAATTGGCCCAATGGTTGATTTTTAAAGAATTTTCTTATGATTTCTTTAAGTCTGATAAGCCCCTTTCTCCCTGCCACAGCCACATTTTTTGACCAATGTAAAAAATTGTGAACAAATTTTGAAAAGAATGACTCAAGGCACATTCCTACCAGGTTTGGTTCAAATTGGCCTAATGGTTGATTTTTAAAGAATTTTCTTATGATTTCTCTAAGTCTGATAAGCCCCGCCCTGCCACGCCCACATTTTTTGACGAATCAAAAATTCACGAACAAGTTTTGAAAAGGGTCACCAAAGGAACATTCCTGCCAAGTTTGGTCAAAATTGGCCCACTGGTATAAGAGGAGAAGATGCTTAAAGAACAAGAGGACCATGATGGTCCTAAATCGCTCACCTGAATCAAGATGACAAGAGTGATAATGGCAATTTTGTCAAATTCAAAGGCATGAAACTTATAAGGACTTTCTGTTTGGAAACAATTAAGAAATAATTTTGTTCCAATCGATCCTGTAAGGTTGGGTATGAATTAGCACAATTGTTGAGTTAGTTAATTTTCAACAATTATTTCATGATTTCGCAATATACAACATAGGGCTAATTTTCAAAGCATACTGATCTGTTAGAGATTGATCATTTATGATAGGCTCAATTAACAAGATTTTGTCTGTGATTGATAGAATTTAGTGAAAGATTACCATTCTGATAAGCTAAAGCTAATCCCTTATTTGTTTACATAAGATAAACATGGGGCCAGCCTGAGAGCAACAGATAAGGGAAATAGAAAATTGGCCCGTTGGTTTATTTTTAAAGAATTTTCTTATGATTTCTCTAAGTCTGATAAGCCCTTCCTGCCATGCCCACATTTTTTGACCAATGGAAAAATTTGTGAACACATTTTGAAAAGAGTAATTCAAGGAACATTCCAGTAAAGTCTGGTTCAATTGGGCACAATGGGTGATTTTTAACAATTTTCTTATGATTTCTTTAAGTCCGATAAGCCCCTTCCTCCCTGCCACACCCACATTTTTTGACGAATGAAAAATCCGCGAAAAAGTTTTGAGAAGGGTCACTCAAGGAACCTTCCAGCAAAGTCTGCTTCAATTGGGCACAATGGTTGGTTTTTAAAGAATTTTCTTATGATTTCTCTAAGTCTAATAAACCCCTTTCTCCCTGCCAGAGTCACAGTTTTTTACAAATGAAAAAAACTGTGAACAAATTTTGAAAAGAGAGACTCAAAGAACATTCCTGCAAAGTCTGCTTAAAATTGGCCCATTTGTTGATTTTTAAAGAATTTTCTTATGATTTCTCTAAGTCTGATAAACCCCTTTCTCCCTGCCAAGGCCACAATTTTTTACAAATAAAAAGATTTGTGGTCAAATTTTGAAAAGAATGACTCAAGGCACATTCCTGCAAGGTCTAGTTCAAATTGGCCCAATGGTTGATTTTTAAAGAATTTTCTTATGATTTCTCTAAGTCTAATAAGCCCCTTTATCCCTGCCACGGCCATGTTTTTTTTTTTTTCAAATGTAAAATTTCGGAACAAATTTTGAAAAGAATGACTTATGGCACATTCCTGCCAAGTATGGTTCAAATTGGCCCGATGGTTGATTTTTAAAGAATTTTCTAATGATTTCTCTAAGTCTAATAAGCCCCTTTCTCCCTGCCACGGCCACATTTTTTGACAAATATAAAAATTTGTGAACAAATTTTGAAAAGAGTGACTCAAGGAATATTCCTGCCGAGTTTGGTTCAATTGGGCCAAATGGTTGATTTTTAAAGAATTTTCTTATGATTTCTAGTCTGATAAGCCCCTTTCTGCCTGCCACGCCCACATTTTTTGACAAATCAAAAATTCACGAACAAGTTTTGAAAAGTATCACACAAGGAACATTCCTGCCAAGTTTGGTCAAAATTGGTCCAATGGTTTAGGAGGAGAAGATGTTGAAAGAAATTGTGAACGGACGGACGGACGGACGACGGACAAAAAGCGACCACAATAGCTCACCTTGAGCACTTCGTGCTCAAGTGAGCTAAAAAGTTAACGGACGGACGCACGGATGCACACGCATAACGCCATGACAATAGCCCGCTGGCCTTCGGCCAGTGGAGCTAAAAATTGAAATTGGAATGAAATGTCCCTTTAAACCCTTTCCCAAACAAGAACCACTTGGTGGATTTAGTCCGATTTTCTTGGTGTCCTATTAAACGTTTTCATTTGTTCCAGCGAGATCTCCCTGGAACCTATCAGATGACTTCAACTTTTCAACTTCAACTTTTTCAGCCATAAAATCAATTCTGATTACTGTTGGCTAGCGCTGTCTGGAGCAGCTGTTAGGTCTAAAAAGTAAAATTGTTAGTTGTGATGTTAAATGTGCAATAAAGGAAGATAAAAGATAAAGAGTGCATAGTCTTAAGATCTACTTAAAGAGGGTGGGTGTATAAAAAGAAGAGCATTATAAAACTTGCCAGTAAAATATGGGGGAAGAT
This sequence comes from Fragum sueziense, assembly GCA_963680895.1. Taxonomy (NCBI): domain Eukaryota; kingdom Metazoa; phylum Mollusca; class Bivalvia; order Cardiida; family Cardiidae; genus Fragum; species Fragum sueziense. The sequence continues at coordinate 3,675,915 of OY804601.1, read as the reverse complement.
CTAAGATGAAACTAAAGGATATTAAGTTGTTTAAAAATAGGGGATAAGACTAGCCTTAAAAATAAGAACTCTACTTACACGGCCACCAATCCCTCTCATTCATTGCAAAATGCTATGAGCGTAATCTCAGAAGAGGGACTTCCGGCTATGAAGAAACGGGACCCATTTTGAGTAAGTAAACACACGTTGTTACTTTAAATCGGTTATTTTGCTACTTATGGGTTGAATCTCAAAAATCGGGGAATGCTATTCGATGGGGTAATGAATAATGTGTTATATTGCCAAAGCGCTTTGTTCTAGCTTACCGAGTAAACTTGCAATTACTTTCGAAGTGAGTGCACACACTTATGTTTACAAACAAAACGACACATAAACGACACATAAACGACTCCTACGGCGCTATCATATGCATTTTTCGAATGAGACATGTTCACTTTACTATTTTATGGTCTCTTTTAGTATTTCGCACGTACGATTATGAAAACCTTTGTTTATTTATGAGAAAAACAAGTATGCAATGAAGAAGAGCAGTAAGCTATGAAGAAGCGAGAGTAGCTATGAATAAGGGGGACCAAGCTATGAAGAAGCGCGGATTTCATAATTCTTTCTTGACACTCACTTATACTGAATGAATGTAGGACGTTTTGGCCACTGACGTTTTGGCCAGGACGTTTTGGCCACGGACGTTTTGGCCACAATATCTTTCAAGGTAGGACCTTTTGGCCAAATATGAATTAAATTGAAATATTAATAATTGAGAGCATTCATTCTTATTTTTTCCTTATAATGAACTTTTATATCAATTTTATTATCAAACTGTCTAAAATTACAACTATGAAATAAATTTAATTGGTTCAATTCCTTTTTTCCTTCAAAAAAAATTTTGGCCAGAAGGTCCTACATTGTAAAATATTATGTAAAAATTATGCGTTTAGGAAGAATTGAGGACAGAAATTCCAATATTTTTTTTTTACAAATTTCCAATTGAAAAATCAAATTCTAGACGATAGAACGATATTTATTGTTATACAGCTTAAACATGTATTTAATGCCAACCGGTAACTTACAGGTGTGTAGGACAGGAAACATTTTAATGGGAAGGGGGAGGCTAAAGCCCCTCTGGCTATTGTCGGAATTTTGATATTATACACAAATCTTTCAAATTGGACCAGTCTAAATTTTGTCGTGAAATAGGCTAAATGACCTTGACCACACCAAATGACATTCTCCTGTTTTGGAAGCAGATTTTGCCAGTTCTAATGAAAACATTTTGAGAGACTTTCAGACAATGCGAAGAGTCAAAAAAATTTACAGGACAGTGGGTCCTGTAAAGGTCCTTTTTTTACCAGACCGGAAGATGTTTTACAGGACCGAAAAAATACAGAAAAATATTTCGAATCGTCACTATAAACACAAATGTGTCTGATAGTGTTTTTCCAAGGATCAATTTTTGGGGGGTAATTTATGACCCCCCTGTCTCCATTTTTTTTTTTTTTGGGGGGGGGTCATTTAGAATTTTAGAGGGTCAATTTTGTAAACGAATAAATCAGATTTTCAAACATTTTTTCTGAAATGGCTACACTATAATTTATCTAAGGACAACATAATAATATTTCTAGGAAAAAAAGCAAATAAACAAACACAACACTTTTCTCATCTTAGTAGTGGTAAGCCTTAATTTATGATTTAATTACATGTTTATATTACTTTCCTAGTTGTTTCATATCTTATTTTGTTCAAACTGTCCAAGAAATGGGAATGTAGAATATCAAATTAATTTTTGGGTTGAACTATTTTGGGTACGAATCATACAGAAACAACTCCCTTTCTTTGTCTCAAAAAAAGTATTAGAATTTATTTTTTAACAAAATAATATCATGTTTAGATAACAAAATCAGATTCTATCATGAATATTTACCATTTGGTCTGCTTACTATGTTTTCTTTCAAAGAAATTCCATTTTTCTGACTGAGAAAAAGATCGTCAATCCAGTAGGGGTGAGCACCGGTACTTGAGAACCGGTTACTCCCGGTTCCACGATGTCCCGGATACTCGGAATCAATTCATTTTGAAGGAACCGGTTCCTGGCATCCGATTCCTGACTGGTTTAATTTTGTTTGTTTTGCTTAAAAATCAGCGTAGTCGTTAACTGCACTTTTTCCTCTTTGCGAAAAACATTTGATGGATTAGTTACGCTCATTCTTTTTTTTTTTTTTTTACTACAACCATTTGGAGACAGACCTTGGTTAAGTCAGCAGTTAACAACAACAATACTCGATAGGATCCAAAAATCATCAAGCAGTACTGCACACTTCACGTGCATCCAGAATGGAAAATTACTAAACAAGGAATCATTCCGACTTTGTTTTTAAAAATTCTACCACTTTTATTTAAAATCCATTGTTTAGAACAAAATATCAGTCCAGTGGTATTCACACATATCCTAATAATTCTTCGCGTATCACAACTGATAGAAATTGCACTACATTATTCTCCTTTTTTCTAACACAAATATTTCCTTGTAACATTTTCCCTTATACCGTTAACACATTCAGTCCAAATTCTTAAGAAATCAAAAATCTTAAATCAAACAAAGGAATACGCTTCAGATCTAAATTCTCGAATTTCCATTGATGCAGAAACTCACACTTATCATTTTGTCTTTTTTCTTCTGCTTTGAAAATTAAGAGAAATAAAAACGTAATTCCAATTTACAAGCTTCTATTGGGTAAAGGTTGAAAATACTTCGCTATTTATAGCACTGTAACTGGGGCTTAATCAGCTGTTTACATGGCAAATTATGAAATAGTGTGACGTCACTGCTAATGTACATCACTGCTTATGTCACACACTGGGGTCTGTTTTCACTAAGATCAAAGGGAATGTGATTAACTGGATTTTTTTCTGATGGGTTAGCTTTGGTCTACAAAGAAGGTATTAACACACGTTTTTCTCTCTCATAATTATGCAGATTGCATTTTAAATCAAATAGTTGAACAGATTACCTTTTTATTTCCAAAGTTGTTTTTCTAAACATTTGCCAAACTACAAAATTTTGGACCGGATCTAGTCCAATGAAATAGTCCTTGGGCCAGATATGGTTGGAGTTACCACTAAAATGGACAAAGGGACACCTATATATCTTGAAAGACCTATCCAAAGGAAGAACAACAAGAGGACCATGATGGTCCTGTCTCTCACCTGAGTGTTACTTCCTTCTTTATTTCTTCATAAACCAGAATGTAAACAGAAAAATCATTAAGACCCCCTTTCTTAGTCTAGATCTGCCCAATTCAAGACAAGCTTCTCTTTTTAAGTGACAAACACTTTGACTCAATCAAATTCAGTGTAAGAAAATGTCATAAAGACCCCTTTTCCCATGTTTTAACACAAAACCTTTCCATGTTCAAAAAGGTTCATTCTGTATGCTGAAACAATTATTTTGACCAGTTGTTTTTTCAGATTGAGCTGAATTTGTGGCCTTCAGTATATAAACATTGGAAATGTCATTAAGATCTCTGTATGCTTAAACAATTATTTTGACCAGTTTAATTATGACCAAGTTTCAATAGGATTGAGCCAAATTTGTGGCCACTAGAGTGAAACAGTGAAAATGTAAATAAGGCCCCTTTTCCTGTGTTTTCAAAAGGAATAAAATTCCTTTTAAAACTTTGGTAGAGCTTAACCCAAAGAAGATCCCTGCAAAGTTTCAGGTCGTTTGGCCTTGTGATTTAGGAAAAGACTTTTAAAGCAATTGTTGGACGATAGACAACAGACAGACGGACAACGGACATTCACCGATTACAATAGCTCACCTTGAGTACTTTGTCTTCACGTGAGCTAAAAGTTGAACGCACGGACGGACGGACGCACGCACGCACGACGGACACAACGCCATGACAATAGCTCACTGGCCGAATAATGGAAAATAAGCCCCGCCCACAGTGGCCATGTTTTTCGAATTATCAAAATTTCTTCAAGGAATCTGAAAAAGGGTCACCAAAGGAACATGCCTGTCAAATTTCAAAGAAATCTGATAAGTTGTTTGGGAGAAGAAGATTTTTTAAGTTTTTTCTAAAAATTCGTATTTGTTACCATAGCAACCAGAGTTTTCAATGGAATTGAATTCTTTGAAGGAATTTGAAAGAGGGCTATGCAAGGAACATTTCTGTGAAATTTAATTAAAATTGGTCCAGTAGTTTTTGAGAAGAAGATTTTTTAAAATTACACTATGCGCCATATATGGAAAATAAGCCCCGCCCACAGCGGCCATGTTTTTCGAATTATCAAAATTTCTTCAAGGAATCTGAAAAAGGGTCACCAAAGGAACATGCCTGTCAAATTTCAAAGAAATCTGATAAGTTGTTTGGGAGAAGAAGATTTTTTAAGTTTTTTCTAAAAATTCGTATTTGTTACCATAGCAACCAGAGTTTTCAATGGAATTGAATTCTTTGAAGGAATTTGAAAGAGGGCTATGCAAGGAACATTTCTGTGAAATTTAATTAAAATTGGTCCAGTAGTTTCTGAGAAGAAGATTTTTAAAGAAAAAGTTAACGGACGGACGGACGGACGCACGGACGGACGGACGCACGCCGGACACAACGCCATGACAATAGCTCGCTGGCCTTCGGCCAGTGGAGCTAAAAACCATGAATCGTGATACATTGTTATAATTGCATAATATGGATTTGAGGTTTTTAACTGTTGTGCTGATGGCATTTAGCCATGGTTCAATTATGATCTCTGCATCGCCCTTGTACTTAATTGTTAATTTTCAATACAAAGAGCATGCATTGCTTAAGTCTTCTTCGAATCATTATTTAATGCATGGAAGATATTGTAAAACCCAATCTGTCACGACAGCGTTGAATATGTGACCAAAACTACAACACAATGAGAATATTCTGTATAATTACCCTAAGTTTGCATATTTTCGTGTTTTACGTCACTAATAGGCTTCCGTAGTTTTAAAATTCACAGAAAATGAACAGACCGAAGAATCTTCAATTTCATGTAATGCTCTTTTTCCTGGGTAAATAAAATGTATTGCATTGCATTATGAAATAAAAGAAGTCTATTAGAGACGATTTCATAGAACAATTATTTTATAAATGACATTTCGTGCGAACAGAGCCGCAAAAACGGTGATCATGTGTTACTATTTCGAAGAATTTCTTAATAACTTTTATGTTATCGGGAAATATAATGGATACCTGCCATGTTCAGATTAGCTACAAAATACAACAAATGCTTACATGTAAGTTCAGGCTAAAATTTCCAACGTTTTAACACGTTAATTTCGCCATCCGTAGTTGAAACTATCCGAATACTATGATACTTTTTTACATTTGTGACGTCATCATTCTCTGTCATAGCAAAATATCTAAGTACGGTGAACAGAATGGTCATCTTCAATTTATTGAAATTACGAAATTTAAATTGCCATTTATGACCATTTGGCAAGGTATTTCCTTTGGGACTTTTTATGTGTTCATCAGGAGGTTATTTACTGTGTAAATATCGCAAAAAAGTTTCTGTTGGAATTAGTTTGACCTTTCATGCTATTTTGACTGGACTATAAAATCAAAGTCTAAAAACAGAAATTTGTTAAATTCAAGGGCACATAACAACAGACATCCGATCAAACCAAAATTCGAACTCATCTGAGATTTTATTGTAACAAATATTGTGTTTTGTTTTAATAGGTGCATATTTGTGGTTGTTCTAGCAAAAACAAAGTCGAATGCAGCAATTTTGTCAAATTCAAGGGCAGATAACTCATGCCTTTCTTATCTGATCGGTCCGAAATTTATACTCATATAAGCGCTTATAATCACCAACAATGTGTCCAGGTTTCATCTTGATTAGTCAATAATTGTAGATGCTAGGGTGTAAACAAAGTTAAAAACAGGCGAAACGGCAATTTTCTCAAATTCAAAGACACATAACTCATGACTTTCACGTCCAATCAAAGTGAAAATCACACTCACGTTAGATCTTATGATTACCAACATTTAGCAAAGATTTGTTTTGATTGGTAAATATTTGTAGATGCTAGAGAGTAAACAAAGCATTGTATCCATTTTTTGTATTGTTTGATCAATATTTGTAAAAGCTAGAAAGTAAACAAAGTCGAAAATGGCCGAAAACAGCAATTTTGTCAAATTCAAGGGCACATAACTTATGACTTTCTGGTCAAATCAGGCTGAAAATCGAACTCGTCCGAAATCTTGTGATTACAAACATTTCTGGAAATATTTGTTTTAATTGGTAGATATTTGTAGATGCTAGAGTGTTAACAAAGTCAAAAGCAGCTTCTTTGACGTTTAAGAGCAGATAACTCAAGACGTCCTCGTCCGATCTGACCCAAAATCGAACTCATCCGAAAACGTTTAGTCATACATGTTTTGCATAAGTTTGATCAGGATTGGTTAATATATGTGGATGCTAGAGTGTGAACAAGAAAATGTGAAAAGACGGACGGACGGACAGACAAGAAGCGACCTTGAGCACTTCGTGCTCAGGTGAGCTAAAAAAAGAATATTGCTTACTTCCGAAATGCTCTTTTGAGCATACGTCCAATTGTTTTCTCGGTGACTTCCTCCATTTTTGTGTTTCTATAGGAGCTTAATTCTTGGAGCTTAATTTCCAGCATCAGTGTTTGAACTGCATGCAGGTATGCCAGCATTTCTTCATATAATACATTTTTCATCTACATGTAGCACGGTGGATAATCACGTGATACAACATTTTCAGAAAATCTTCAATAATTTTATTAATACGAGACCGATTTGAATTCGGTTCGAAGCTGAGAATGTGTGCAGACGCCACGCTTCAGATGCACGTGTAGCATTTTTGAAAAAATAGCTGATAAAGAAGTGATTGAAGATCAACCAAACTTTTGGTTGATCTTCTATTACTTTTTTATCAGCTGATTTAAAAAAAAAAACAACCACGTCCAGCTATTGTATGGCATTTTCCAACCTTCTCTGCTTCAAACCGAATTCAAATCGGTCCCGTATTAACACAATTATTAAAGGGGCCCATGCTAGGTTTTTATGCTTCCGAACTGTTCGGGAACTCATATCTGTGCATGGAAAAACAATTTGAAATGCATGAAAACCTCAATCACAGCGAATAACCATCTTTCCTTTGCTATAGACCAATTCTTTACAAGCGTGTTTACAGATTCTAATTTTACTTCAAAACAAGGCAAGGTCAACGAGACACACCCCGCGGTATTAACACACCGTACAACGGATGCGTTGATGACTGTGACCTTATTTGCGAATGATACGTTGAACGGTTTATTTTGTACAAGTACGCGTATTTATCAACTATAGAATACCAAAGATCCTATCGTTTATTTATGAGAGTAAATTCATTTGACCTACCATGCACATGACATCAGATGCCGAACCTCTGACGTAATTGCTTTTTGAAGATTGTAACCGTTACAAAACAAAAACAAGGACAATATGAAACGGACCCGCACGTTATTCATTGATTTGGATTTTAATACTTTATAAAGCTTGATGAGTGCTAACAAAGGACATAAATGATCTACCCCTGCAGGTTGGTAATTTCATACGTTATTTCTGGTTTGTAATTATTGTGCCATTTACATTTTCGACAGTTTAGCAGGTCCTCCTTTAAAGATTTTCTAAAATTCTGAGTCACGTGATTATCCACCGTGTGTAGATGAGTCACCATCCCGTATTGGGCTGTTTTATACTTGCCAACAGTTATTGTTTTTGTTCCCTTCTCAGTCGTAAGCGATCCATCATTATTAGTCCCCTACCGGTGTTCACACCGGAGGGGACTATAGGTTTGCCCTCCGTCCGTCTGTCCGTCCGTCTGTCCGCTCAAATCTGGATCCCGCGATAACTTAATAACTAAGCAAGCGTTTTTGATGAAAATTGGTATATGACTAGATGGCAATGTGTAGATTATGCACATCATTTTATTTTTGTTTTTCGACTTAAATTGAGGTTGCTATGGTTACAGAAATAGTGAAAATATGGCCAAAAATGGGATCCTGCGATAAGATAATAACTAAGCAAGCTAGTTTGATGAGACTTGGTATATGACTATATGGCAATGTGTAGATTATGCACATCATTTTATTTTTGTTTTTAGACTAAAATTGCTGTTGCTATTGTTACGGAAATAGTGAAAATATGGCAAAAAAAAATTGGATAATATGGCAATGTGTAGATTATGCACATCATTTTATCTTTGTTCTTTGACGAAAAGTGCGGTTGCTATGGTAACGGAAATAGTGAAAATATGGCAAAAAATGGATCCTGCAATAACTTAATAACTAAGCAAGCTAACTTGATGAAACTTGTTTTAAAATGTAAAACAAATTATAAGCCATGTTAGTCAGGGTGGTGATGCAGCAGTATTAATCACCTCCAGTTGGGCATAACATTTCATATGTTTGACAATTATTTTGATGACTTGTTCATCTTAATCTATTATTGATTACCATATTGAGTCAATGTGAAGCCGGTAGGGGACTTTATGTGTTGCATACAACACCAGATACTTGTTATTATTAACCCTTCTAAAATAAGACCTGGTTTTTTACGTCTGTACGAAAGTATGCTTGAGAAGACATTGAGGCCAAAAGAAGAAAATGCCAATAATCATATCTTCTCCTTTTGCCTCAATATTTTCTGTGCTATATTGTACACAATACATTTCCTTTTCACCATTAACTTTTTTACAACAACGTACCAATTGGACCACCATTTTTTCTGTAACGGCTTTCTATATAGGTCCAAATCAGACTGTATGATGTATCCAAGGACAATCTGATCAGGATCCTAGACACTGTTCCGAATAATATACTACAACTGAACGTCGGTCTAGATCAGACTGTGTATGCTGGACTTTTGAGAGTAGCATGGATTTAGATCACTTTCTTTTTGTTCTACATGAACATCGCCTCTTGTGATTCTTTCCCATACATCTTCCTTAAGTGCTGTGATAGTCTAACAAATTCTGTTTTGTTTTTAGCTCACCTGAGCACGATTTGTGGTCGCTTTTTGTCCGTCCGTCTGTCCACATTTTGGTGTTACCACTCTAGCACCCAGAAATATTGATCAATCTTTACCAAACTTAGTCAAAATATGTATGACTATAAGTTCTCGGATGAGTTTGATTTTGGGTCAGATCGGACTAAGAAGTCCTGAGTTATGTCAAAAATGGCTAGTTTTGACTTTGTTACCACTCTAGCATCTACAAATATTTACCAATCAAGACAGATCTTGGATGAGTTAGAGTTTCCGTGTGATCGGAGCAGGAAGTCTGGAGTTATGTGCCCTTGAATTTGACAAAATTGCCTTTTTCGACTTTGTTTACACTGTAGCCTCTGTATTTATTGACTAAACAAGACAAAACTTGGCCACAATGTTTGCGACTATAAAATCCTGCACGAATTAAATTTTCAGCTTGATTGAACAAGAGAAATTAGAGTTATTGGCCGTTTTACCGCTTTCGACTTTATTTTCCCTCTAACAAATATTGACCAATCAAGACACAACTTGACCAGAATGTTGCTGACCATAAGATCTTAAATGATAAACTTTTTCAGATTGACCGGACAAGAAAAAACAGAGTTGTGTGCCCTTGACGGTGACAACATTGCCGTTTTCGACATTGTTTTCACTAAAATAGCAATAAATGTTGACCAATGGAAAAAAAACTTTGACATAATGTGTCCTGGACTGTGACAAAATTGTTGTTTTCTTCCACTTTGTTTTTACTGTAACAGCCACAAATATTGATCATTCAAGATTATGAATGCAGTTTTCAGCTGGATCATAATTTCGCATCTAAAATCATGTGCTCTTAAACTTGACAGCATTAGGACTTTCATTCTATCTAGGTTCAGGTTAGCGATTAAGGACCATTATGGTCCTCTTGTTTTGAACGGTCCATAGATGTAGGCTAGGCTGATCAGACTCTGATCCATAGAAGTCACACGCAAGTCCTTTAAAATCAATTATTGAGCAAATCAAGACCACTCTTGGCAAAAAATATTCATCTTACTTAATTTTATCTTATTTAATCTTATTTATAATAGTTGACACCATCGTGACATTGCCATTCTGATTGGAGTGGAGATTCCTTTTAATGATATTTAACTCGCTTTATCACGTCGAGAAAGGGTTTAGTTTATATATCTGGAGTCCTGTCCTGGGCACTATTATACAGCACAAGGTCACTCGGCGTGCACCCTAAATTGAGATGTATTAAGACATATTAAGTGTTCGATCAGTCTTATTGTTTTTTTTTACAATTAAAGTACAATTAGACCATTTTCGCGAAAGAAAAGAAAATGTTCTTTAAAATTTTCCAAAACAACACCTGCTTTTTAAATGCTAAATTTGGAAAAAGAATCTGCTTACTGCCAGTAATTCCACAATATCCTTCAAATATTTGCATGGCTGGAAATTATTATGTTATCTTGAGCTTCTAAGCATTTCTTTTACCAAACGAGAAAGGATGAAAAGGGCGTTTGTTTCTTTGTTTTTTTTTTACTTACGCCTGAATACATGCATACATTGATACATATACAAACGAGACAATATCGAGATCTCTCGAATCGTTGGTATTACAGATATATAATGTACTATCGCTGCCGGTGATGATGAAAGTTTAAATTTGTCCAACTTAAAAACTGCTATAGACGACAAAATATTTGTTAAAAAGACAAGATTTTTGTACTATGTAGCAGGTATAAGTTTTTGGTCAGTTTCTGTATCAATGTTGTCTATTATGTTTTCTTTATAACCTGATATAGCCAACCCTTCAATGACAAGCGTATGATCATAAATCAACCGTCTCGGGTTATCAAAAGAAGGTCACCGATTTAACTAATTACGCTTTTCAAAACGATATCAAGTATTTTCAAGAAAACTTTGTCACGGCATTTTAGCAAAACAAGGAAAGTTTGATTAGAATCGTTTCCCCTATTACGTCCAAAGCATCTTTCCTTTACACACATCTTTCCTTTATCGACATCCGTTTTTGCCGACATGGGATTATAAACAGAACTTGTCTGAAGTTTTAGAAAAGGGATAACTGAGTTGGCTCAATGGAGCGTAATGCATTTAAATAAAATTATCCACACTGCATGTCACACCTGTCTGTTGGTTCGGACCGCATTATTTGTCAAACATGGTGTTTCAAATGTTGTTCCTTTTGTTGATAACTTTACAAGGCGGTACATGTATCAACAGGGCAAACTTTCAGACATTCCCTCCACCGCAAAAGAACTTCGACGTTCATAAAGTGAGTATTCTGTTTATGTTTTTTACAATTTAGAAAAAAATCTATTAGACCGGGGTTCTGCAATGTAAAATACGAACAAAAACTAGAAATCTTTCACTAAGTTGATACATAACCAACGTCACTACATTTGTCTGGACTACTCTCTTAAGAACAGAGCACATTCTCTCTTCATTCCATAATGATATAATGATGCTCTGTTCCCGCGGGATCATTTCACGCCACGGGGATTTCGGTATCCAATCGTTGGCTTTACACAACAAAACAATTTAAAAAGCTGATACAAGCTTTCATTGGCTGACGTTTCAAATTACCGGCTTCAGCCAAAAATAGAAGCGACGTAATGTATACGTAATCAAACAAGATAAAACTGAATGATTTTCATTCGATAATTCAAATGTTACCGGCCTCAGCCATAAATAGAAGCGACGTAATGTATACGTAATGATCATGCAAGGTAAAGCTGAATGATTTTGATTCGATAATTCAAATGATGTTCTATAATTAGATTATGACGACCAAATAGGCTGTTTGTGTACCAAAAACGGCAGAGGTCATATATGATGGTTAATCAATAGACCTCGGCTTTGGAGAGTAGTCTGGACAAGCGTATTTGTCATTAACAAAGGGCAAAAACTAACAAATTAAGCAAGGTGGAGCTATACTCCTTGAACACTTCAGAGATATGCTCCGGACAAGTATTTTGTACACAGACGGACGGAGAGACGGACAGACAGGCTGATTCCAGTATATCCCACTTTAACATTCGCTTTGCTGGGTATAAAGACACTTTCTGACATTCCCAAGACAGTCACCCAAAAGCTAGATGAACTGGTTATGCCCGAACGTCAAAAACTTAAGAATAAAGTTGACCCTTTCATCCTGTACCGCTGTAATGACTTTTACCACTATTTATCACTTTGTCTGTATCTTCTTAAATCCATTTCATCTATGTTGTTCTAAGAAGTCATTTAGTAAAACAAACATATGAACATGTTTTTTCACTTGGTGCAGTTCAACCCTTTTGCTCACAACTCCAACATTAAAAGTTATCATTACTCTAAACAATTAATGTACAATGATCTTGCATGCAAATCAGCCATTGATGCAATGAAAACTGCTTAAGGTGAGTTTGGACTTGGGTGTTCCTTTTTATCCACCAATATTTTTTTTATGTGTACATATGCTGTAATGTAACATTTCCTGAACAAAATATTTAAAAAAATCAGGGTAAGTTTTTTGACTCGTTTTCGTGTCAGAGTTATCTGCCCTTGACTAGAAATGACCATTTTCGAAAAATTACTTCTTATGTTTTATAGTCATATACCATGTTTTATAGTCATATACCAAGTTATTCTGAATGGATAATTTCAAATGTTATATAAAGAACCTAACATATGCACAAATGTGATGAAATGATTGAAAGAAATATTTTAAAGCCATTTTGTGGAAAAAAATATGGGAAAATCACATTTTTTTTTTTGAGAAAATTTTGCAACTTTTTTCAATCCTCTCAAAAATTACACATTATTTTTTTTATTTTTGGATATTTTGAAGATAAGACCAAGAGCTATCTCTACATAAAAAAAAGATGAAAATAGCAGCATGGGCATTAGGTGCCACAGAATAAATACAAAATTTGCAAGTCACATGGACGCTCTCCAAACTTACCTTAAGATATAAATATACCTCTACCATGCATTTATTATGCGAAACTGATTTCCTCAAGATGGAAATCGATTATTTAGAGCAAGACAGTTGCAAGTGTGTATGCAGTTACCACTGTTTTGCATCATTTTATTCATGTGTAGCTGATAAAAATTGCTGTAATTCTCTAATAAGTGCGCTGACCTATACATTTTCTTTTTGAATTATTACCGGGACATGTTGCTAACAATGAGACAGTTTTATCAAATTCTATTATGTAGAACTTGAAATATTTCCAAAACTATACAAATTTTGACATAAAACACTCCAGCTTCGTTGATCTAACCGAACACGTGACCATGCTGTTTTATACATTTTCGCGTTTATAATAGCACAAATTTTGGGTTTTCTGTTCTTATAAAATGTAAGCCGTTACTTTAAATCCGTTTTCAGGACTAAACGACGAATATACAGCATTTTATTAGCATTTTAGTGACCTTGGACAGGTGCAAGGAATTGTGCATTTTTTCGATGTAGAGGTATGTTATACGAATGCCTATAAAATTCAAAGAAGATCGCTGACCATCCATTTTCATTTTATTTTTCAATTTGTAATAACATGTAATTTCAACATACAAAATATAAATAAATTCTATTTTTGGGAAAAAAATTAGGAAACTGGAGCATTCCCCCTTAGAATCAATTACAAAGACTGTACATGAATATTTCTTTCATAATGCAATTTGAAGCATTGCTTCCATGGAACTAAACATGTTTTGAAACAATGAGTTAAAATCAATTAAAAAGACTGTACATGAATATTTCTTTCATAATGCAATTTGAAGCATTGCATCCATGGAACTAAACATGTTTTGAAACAATGAGTTCTAGTATAAGGATTAGTCTAAGGATTGTAAATCCAAATAGTGTTTTTGACAGAAAAATATGAGAAAACATCAGGAAAAATGATAATAAGATTAAGACAAATGATTGTTTGAATGTAGTATGGATTATTTTGTTTCTTTATTATTATTTCCACATTTCAATCTGGCCGTGAACATTTATCACTAAAGAGCAACAAGCATCAGAAAATAAAATATCAGTCGAAGCGTATTATGCTAGTAGCCGCAAAGAAAACGGGTATACTAGTAACGTTTGTAATGACGAATATCATATGTTCACTCCTCTGACATGGGTGGAACGTGGATCTGACACTAGCTTTTTGTTTCGAAAATAGATTGATCCTCCTGTACAATCACATATCTCACAAATATTACTTGGCTTTACCACGGTGAATAATCAAGTGATACAATATTTTAAGTGAAAATGAATTTATGTTAAAAAGAAAAATTACCACATTAAAAACCAAAGAGTTATTGAAGATTATCGGACATTCTAAGTTCCGTGATTATACAGCGTGTTTACTGAAATTATATTGTCTTAATCGTCAACAGTAGTTTGTTTCTAACTACCAATTACATGTATGTGAACTGTTGACGTTAAAACTAATTTAAGTGAATTGTGTATGTCTTGTACATGACACAGTCGCGTTGATTACATAAATGTTGAAATCTGGCCATATAAGCGAAGACAATTTCGCAATCTCTCTGTTCAAAACCCAAAGACCGGGCGTTTCTATCAAACCCGGTAATCCAGGTCGTCCAATAGTTTCTGCAAACATCATTCCAACAGACATAATTTAAGAATTTATTGACCTGCAGCTCAGACCAGAGCTCCAGATAAGGTGCGTTTTTGCGTAAAAACGCATAAAAAATCACAAAATACGCATTGAAAAATATGTTTGGGGGTAAAGAAACGCATTGCAAAAAAATAAATCAGCATTACGATAAATTTTCGAGCATACAAATTCATATCGTACAAATGGAACATTATTACGCAAGTCAAAAATTCTAAATTAATCGAACAAGGCAGCCTCTGCTTCCCGTGTTTTCAGAACTACAGTAATAGCGAGCCGGGCCCAAACTGATTTTCCTTCCTGAATTTCTTAATCAAACGCGAATTTTTCTTGTGGTTCCTTGCATTTCTGCGTTCATGTGTTAGTTTTAGTGTAATGCAGGATTAAAGTTTCCCGGCAAAATTCTCCGCGACCAAGAAGATTCTCAAAGAAGATAAAACATTCACCAGATACGGCGAGTTGATTTATTCAATAGAACGGATGCATCTAATTAATTAATCGTCCTCCAAATCCTTTTTTATGCGATCGACACGGTCTTTGTAAGATATGGCAAATCTGCAGAGAAACGTGTCTTCGGTGTGTCTAATAGAGTTAGAAATTGAAATATTCATGGCTTAATTTCGTCTTAGATGGACTGAATAAGTGACTAAAATCAGAGCTCCAGATAGGATGCGTATTTGCGTAAAATACGCATTGATTTGGTCTAAATACGCATTTACTTTCATGAAAATGCGTACAGATACGCATTCAAAATAAGGAATACGCGTTTGATAATCGTCAGTTAGCGTATCAAGATCGAAGAGCGCCGGAAGAAACACATAGAATAGGAAATTCCAAATATTAAAAATAACGTTTGGTCTGTAAAAATAGCTTATCGAAGCGTCTAAAACGACTCAGCCAATCAAAACCGGGATTGATTGGGGAATACCGATTACGTCACCAGCCAAGCGAATGCAGATGACAATCGGCTAATCCGTAGATCTACCGAATGCTGCCGAGTGGTGTATTTTGTTCGAATTTCAGTCAATCGTTGATTTCCGTTAAATTTTTTTTATACGGAGCAGATCATTTACTCGATTTTGATTGGATGATAAATATCAGGCCATTGCATCACTTCGTAAATAGCAACTCGAAAAAGTTTGTTTTTTTTTTAAATCGGGAAGCGAGTAAATCCACTTCTGTGCACATCGTAAAGGCGATTTTGGCCGATATTATTTCTGAAGAGGCCCTACAGTACAGACAAAGATAGCCCAAGATGGTAATCTCGTTCCAAAAAAAAACACTAAAAAGTCTTGATGGTCGGAAACATAGCGCGCTTAGATGTCCTCGAAAATGAAAGTAGGTCGTTCCGGTGGGGTGCTCCTGTTCATTTTAATCCTTTCCCGAACAAGAGGGTAAATACTCATTGCCGCCAAAAAATATCTGGAAATACGCATTGGAAAAAATTCTGAGGGGTAAATACTCCTTGTCTCAAAAATTATCTGGAGCTCTGTAAAATGTTCTCTTTGTGCTGAACAGCAGGTAAAGAGTATTTGGGCAGAAAATGGGTCCCCGAAAGTCCAAATAAACGGCATCAAGTGTCACAAATAATGAATGAGTCAAAAGTGATATCTGTTTTGGTTTTAATCTCAGCATTATAAAATACTAAATCAGCATTGACAAAAATTTTAGGGGGTAAAAACCCTTTAGGCTTAAAAATTATCTGGAGCTCTGTCAGACCACATGTTGTTCAGCTGCAATCGTACGTTGAGGACACAACTGACTACCTGAATACAGTAGAATCAGTTGCCAAGCCAAATGATACACTAATTGTATCAATGGATATAACTTCATTTGATTTTACACCAACATACCTCACGACGATGACAATGCTGCGCGCAAAGACGCTTGGGATCAAAGTGATATAAAGGACCCCCCAACCACAACTTTACATGTACATTTTACCCGAATTCTCAAATGTATCAACTCTGAATTTAATGACAAGCACTACCTTCAAATACAGGGTACCATTATTGGCACAAAAACGGCCCCATCTTATGCAAACATATTTATGGGTCGCCTCGAGGGACAACTGTAACAATCGGTCACTTTAAAACCCTTTTCATGGATACGTTTTTTGACGACATTGATATGAAGAGGTGCTTTGGCCAACAAAATCTGGATGCCGTCCTAGTCTTGGGAAACGATTCCTATCCATCTATCAAATTTACCAACGAAGCGTCTTCTTTGACACTGTATCACGGATCGAAGATAACATACTGGTGACTGATCTCTACACCAAAGAGACTGACAAGCATCAGTATCTTCTGCCATCCAAGGCACTGTTGTAGAAATGATCCATACAGTTTAGCGCTGCGAGTTCGCAGAATTTGTACGCAAGATAATGATTTTGCTCTGCGGACGAACGAACTGTCGCAACATGTCGCAAAGAGGGAATGCAAAAGTGACCGCATCACAGACGCCATCTCAGGGGCTAGTTCTGTTCAGATGGAAGCACTTCTCGCAAACAATCCCAAAAAATTCCTTTTGTTCTGACATACGATCCCGACCTGCCAAATATTAGAAACATTTTAGACCACCACTTGTCCAAGATTGAAGCATCGAGCAAAATGAAAAATATGTTCCCCCGAGACCCAATGTTGCCTACCGGAGGCCAAAAAGCCTCAGGGACATTCTGGTTGGAGCTTATCTCCCCTCCATTGCCGATGACACTCTCGGACAATCAAACCCATGTAATGTTTCGAGATGCCTAACATGCAGACTCATGCATCCAAGACAGACATTCAAAGCCAAGCAATTAAGGGCGACCGTAATTGCAAAACTGCCAACGCCGTCTACCTCATTACCTGTACAATCTGTCAAAACCAGAACGCTGGTGAGACAAAGATGGCAATAAGTATTAAGCATATCTATATAGATCTTGTGGTAATAATTAAGTCAGTCGGGGAACCATACTGGCATTCCAGTCTAGAGTACCAGTCTAATTTCCTGGGAACCAGTCTAGGGGCTTCCGGTTTCATCAGTGCAAGAGAAAGACGTACATTTACAATCGAGAATACATCCTTATCTATCGAAGATATGCACGGCCATCTTGTGTGTCAGACGACCAGCAAGGGTGCAGTAAGTGTCCCCAGATAGGTAAAATACAATATTGGCGTTGTCGGCGCTTATTTGGACGCAAATTCTGGGATTATCCGGATCACTTCGTCGGTCCAACTCGCTGCGGGCTTCAATGTGGAAATCTTAGATGCGGGCGTGATTAAGGCGAATATTGTTCGGTCTCAATAGTGTCTCCGGGTCAAATCGACATTGTGTGTTTCGTTTGTGTGTTCGCAAAAGCAAAAATTTAAAATTTCGCGATTTGGCAAATTTCTACTTTCACTTTCTAATTCCCGCGGATTTTTGGCTTACTTCCGCTCTGCGCCATCTTGATGCGCAGATTTTTCCAAACAACAAAAGATAGACTTGATGTGAATCAAAATTAATTTCTGCTTTGAATATTTGAAGTAGTTTAAGATTTCACCTTGACTCGTTCTCCTTGCTTATTCAAAGCACTGAAAGGCAAGTAATTAGCCAAGATTTTGGAAAATTAGACTAAGCAAAATTTAACGGAATTTTCATATTTTTGGAGAGATCACTCGTATGAATAATTGATTCAAAATCAAAGTACTAAAATTACTGTGAGCCTGACAGTGATTTGAATTTCTTGCTTTCAGGTTTGGTCCAATAAAAATAAAAGTGACCTACAAAGGTTTTTCACTACCATCATCTACAACATCAACAACAATTAACAACAACAACAACAGCAAAATTCAAGTGATATGAGCCCTTGGAGCAGTTTTAATTAATTCATTTGTGTCTCAGCCCCTTTAGTGACCCAAAATAAGATTTTACAAATTTTACAAAATCAAAGCACTGAAAGTCCTGTGGTGCGGTTTACAAAATATATAAACAGCTGGATTAATCCAAGTTGTCGTTCTAGTGTGTTCAAAAGGTTTCAAGATCTAGACAACTCTGTTTGACCTAAATATTTTTGGTGAATTGAAATTTAGTTAAATCAAAGTACTGAAAGTACTGTAAACTGACTCCTTTTTCAAAATTTATAAAAAAAAATGTCCATTATTAAAATATTACTTTTATCAAACAGATTTATTTTGAGGAGTTATTCCCCTTTACTGTAACTAAATCTTTTGAATAATTTTGAGTAAATTAGTTAATTTGTACATTTGTTGTTTATTTCATTTACTTGAACTGACACTTGTTAAAAATGGAAAGGGGTCTGTCTCACAATAAACCTAAAGTAAGAATTAATTACTGTGACTTTGATGATCTATCCAAGGTTTGGGGGGTTGGCGAGAAGTCAGCTCTGACAATAATTGATGCACGTGACAGACTTGACAATTTGACAGAGGACATATTTCTTTATTATACTGCAAAGAAAAGTCTGGCATTCTGATTGGTTAATGCTGATCTGATAAATATTGATATTAACGGCTTCTGCGGTATGATATCAAATTTCCCCTAAGGCGCCTCGCCGGTAACATACACAAAAAATCGAACTCATAATGGCAGCCATTTTTTCCCACGCTTCGTTCATAACGCGACCCGTGTTTACACATTATGCGACAGTAAAAAGCAAACTTTCTTAATGCGAATTTCCAAAATAAACAAATTTAACCTAAATATTGTGCGTTTTTGTATTATTTTTCTTCGATTACTTCACACAATATGTATATGCAGTACGTGTATTACAGGGTTAAGGTCGCTGCATACTTGTGTACTGAATGAAAGCTGAAGATACCGACCAAATCCTTTCCCAGACAAGACCTTGTTTTGACGTCCCTAATTCAAACTTGAAAAGGCTTAAACAATAAGAAAACATTGAGACAAAAGAATAAAAATTCTGAAAATGTGCCTTCAACATGTGACTGATCATCACAAAAGATCCTCTCTTCTGCTGGGAATCGAACCCAGGCCTTTCACTCAAGATTGGAGTGAGTGTTCTTCAATGAACCTCAAAGAGTGGTGATCTCAAAATACACAATGCAGTCACATTTAACGAAGAGATATTTAAAGAATTCTCCAGACAAATGCTCGACAAGACTATGCACGATCCTAAAAAAATCCTATGCCAATCTCGGAAAGTGTCATGCAGCCAGTGTGCACAAGTAAAATTCGTTCATTAGTTCACTTTCTTAAAAAATCTGTGTATATTTATTGGAACGAAATGTGCATAATAGGACACAAATAAATGTTAATATAAAAGATAATAAATACCTTTCAATTTTGTTTATTTATCTATTTTTAAAAATACCACGGTCCGGGTCAGTCAAAAACACATTGACCTATTTCGCGGAACTCAGTGACGTGTCGTGACGTCACTTTTGTTTACTTTTCCTTTGGGGCGCATTAGGGGAAATTGGTACTTTCGATAAAATAATAGGGAACGATTTTATCAGGTGAATCGTGACTTAAATTCGGACAAACAAATAGTATTTCGTAGGTGTTGTTATAAAATCTCGTAACTAAGGCTTGATTCGTAGTTACGACATTTTATAACAACACCGACGGTTTATCAAAACATAACGGTAAACCCAGTTCACGGCCTAACATGGACAAAAAGACAAATAAGTCGAAAACTTTGTAGTATAATAAATTCGTTATACAGTTTCTTGCCTGGGTATATGACGATTTATTCCCGGCTGGAAAAATGATGTCAACCCTCGTCTGCGACTCGGGTGACATCATTTTTCCAGCCGGGAATAAATCGTCATATACCCCGGCAAGAAACTGTATAACTAATAAAATCTTCGGATCAGAAACCCAGAAGCGCTGGTGCACAATTTTGATTTCACGCCATTTGTGTGTGATGAAGATAATTCAGAGAAGAAGAGTGTATCACGGGAGGAACATGCACCTGCTTACGAGGATGCTAGGCGTACCACAAAGCATGGCATGGAAAGTCAACGATAAAATCGACATATTGCAAGTCTTTGGATACGGGAGAAAGAATGGAGGGAAAGAAAAGCCTAGGCAGAAGGGCTGGGTATGTAGAAGAGACTCCTCAAAAGAAAATAGGGTACAGAAAATATTCCGAAGCAGATCTTGAAGAAGATGATTTTTGCAGGGTTGCAAGAAAAGGGAATCTAGGCTTGAGGTCTAGGTTTGAGGATGAAGAGTATTCCCAACAGGAAGTAAGGCGGAATCTGGGCAAAAGGTCCGGGTATGGAGAAGGATACCTTTCATCGGAGAGGAGATATCCAGGCACAAGGTCTGGATCAAGGGATGGAGACTTTCATGAAAGAAGATATTCAAGCGGATTCAGGAGAGAACAACAGATTGAGGACTCTGATGATGATGAAAGGCACAACAGCAGGAACGTCGTCGTGGGGATCGAGAGCAAAATTAGGGATCGTGACCAAAGACGAACCAGTAGACAACCGCTACCAAAGTCTATCTCCTTTGACGGGAAGGGAGATTGGCAAGCATTCTCAACGAAATTCATGATGTTTGCCGAGGAACAAAACTGGTCAATGGAAGAAAAGAAGAACAATTTGTGTTGGTGTCTGGAGGGCGTCGCTAGTGATTTTTTTTGCAAATCTCGTAAAGCGAGAACCAAGAGTTGACTTTTACGAGGTCATGGAAAGATTGGAAAAAAGATTTGACATCAAAGACCTCCCAGAAACCACCCAGATGTTTTTATGTATGCTTCGCAAGGACCAAAGGAAACAGTGGTAGAATGGGCAGACCGAGTGGTACAGTTGGCCATGCGCGCTTACCCAGATCTCTCGGATGCACACATCTACAAACAAGCGATTCTTCGCTCTTGTCAAGGTTGCACGGATAAAGACGCTGGGCATTATGCCCTGACCAGCAGACCGGAGTCTATGGAAGATGCCGTTGACAAAGTAAGGTGGTACCAGCACTCAAATCGGGTCATGTACGGGAAACCACGAAAAGAGGTGAGGAAAGTCAAAGTAAATGAAAGTTACCAGGCGGATGATGAGGATGAGCCACAGATAGCCAAAGCAGCTGCAGTTACTAATGCAAAACCGAAAGTCCAAATTCAAGAAGATAAATCAGGTCGGATAGACAAACTCGAAGCTGGACTACAAAGGGTACAGAAACAAGTCCATGACCTGGCAGAAGGGTTTAAAAAGCTGGAACTTGCGGTGACTGGAATAGCTTCGTCTGCAGGTAGATCAATGCAACTGTCTCGGTCTCCTGCAGGGGGATGTTATAAGTGTGGAGAGCCCGGGCATTTCATTAAGGATTGCCCCAAGGAGAAGAAAGTGGCTAAAGTGGAGGAAACCGAAGAGGATTTAAACTCGTCGGGGTCGGGGCTGTAGGCTAAGTTCCGACCAATATTCCAAGAACAACGGGCCTTGAAAATGAAACATTGTTGGATCTTATGGGGAAAATGTGCAAATTAAATGATGCAAAAGACTTTCCAGAACAAGATGAGCTCCCGTTTCTCGAGTCGGAGTATGAAGACCCAGAGGAGGCAACAATGATCTTCAATTCAACAATGAAGACTGAAGTTGAACACAAAGAGGAAGCTTGGTACAGATTTTAGACAGAACTTCAACATCCAGAAATTTTCCTTGAATCTATTACCAAACAACAAGCATTGGTTTAGACAGTCTGAAAGAAAGGCTTTATAAATACATAGTGAGAGAAACTTTTATTTTTTTCCGACCTTTTCCATCAATTTAAATTGCATACTAATGAATTTGAACCAGCTTAAATTTTGTCATTGGGAAAGATTTAATTGAAATGTCAGACCAAGGTGACCGTGTTTTTAGTATTTCCCTTCGGACAAAGAATACAGTAGGGTAAAATTAGTGAAAGTATTTCAATGGAAGGTTTGAAAAATAGACAGGCCAGTGGAAAGACATCATATAAATATTGCTATTGAACAAAAAGGGAGATCAGCCAAGGATGTGTGTTCTAAACCTCAGTGAACGAAATGTGGTTATGAAGACCGAAGAAGTAGTGGGAGAGGCATATGAAGTCTCTGCCGTATCACAGACGGGACGGATAGTGCTTTAAACAGTCCAAGTGAACGATAAGCGGGGGGAAGATGCCACTAAGGAAATACCCAGTCATTTAACAGAGATGTTGGCAAAATCATTGGTGAATCTGGACAGTAATCAAAAGCGAAAACTCGAGGACTTGATTCTTGAGTATCAAGGGGTGTTTGCCAAAGACGAGTACGATCTCGGTGATTTTAAAGATATTGAACATCAAATTGACACAAAAGATGCCAGACCTGTATAACAGCGCATGAGGAAAACACCGCTTGGGTTTGCTGAAGAAGAAAAGGCTCATCTGGAAAAGATGCTCAAGGCAAAGGTTATTGAACCTTCAAAGTCTGAATGGGCATCAGCACCAGTTCTGATCAGGAAACGAGATGGGTCTGTAAGATGGTGTGTAGATTACCGCGCTGTTAACAAACTTACTGAAAAGGATTCCTTCCCATTACCATTGGTAGAGGACTGCATTGACACCCTGGCAGGAAATGTATACTTCTCCAAGCTGGACGCCAACTCAGCCTACTGGCAAATTCCAATTAAAGAAGAAGACAAAAAGAAGACCGCGTTCATCACTAAATATGGTCTGTTCCAGTTCCGTCGCATGCCGTTTGGATTATGCAACGCGCCAGCAACTTACTGCCGTGTGATGAATCTGGTGCTGCGAAGACTAAATTGGGATATCGTGCTTGCTTTTCTGGATGATATTTTAGTCTTGGGACATGATTTCGAGGCACATCTAGAAAATCTAAGGAAGGTGCTCCAGCGATTTGAAGAACATGGTTTGCATCTGAAGCCCAAAAACTGTGAGTTGCTTCAACCAGAGGTCGAGTTTCTTGGAAGAACAGTTATTAGTCAGGGTTTGCAGATTTCAGACAATGATGTGAGGGCTGTACTGGAGTGGCCTAGACCTTCATGCACTCGTGAGGTAGAGCAATTTTTAGGCCTTGTCAACTACCACCGACTTTTCTTAAAGGACCTAGCCAAAGTAGCTGTTCCATTGTACATCACTGGGAAAAACAAGTTTAAGTGGGATGAAGAGCAAGAAGAAGCCTTGTCCACAATCAAGGATATGATGACCACCACTCCTTTGCTAGCACTTCCCAACAGCTATGATTCTTTCGTCCTGGACACAGATGCTTCAGATTTCGCTGTTGGTGCAGAGTTATTGCAAGTACAAGAAGGCGTGGAGAGGGTCATTGCTTATGGCAGCTTGGCATTGTCGTCGGAACAGAAACGCTACTGTACCACCCGAAAGGAGCTACTGGCCGTGATTACATTTACCAGACAATACTGTCACTATCTGTTGGGTAGAAAATTCACGATCCGGACAGACCATCATAGTTTGTTGTGGCTGCTAAATTTTAAGGAACCCACAGGACAACTGGCCAGGTGGCTGGAAGAATTGGGCCAATTCGACATGGTTATACAGCACAGACCAGGAAAAAAGCATCTGAATGCCGATGCACTTTCACGTTTACCACAGGATATCCAATGCGTGAACTACAAACTTTGATTCAAGCTAGAGGACTTGCCATGCTCGGGATGCAAATACTGTACCAAGGCACATCAGAATTGGGCAGAATTTGCAGAAACAGTGGATTATGCAGTGAAGCTTCCCACAAAGCATCACACATTAAAAGAGGTAAAGTTTGCAGGGACGGTGCATGGCAATACAGAGGACAGTGAGTCGGTGATTGGCCATAGTAAACTAGAGATAAACTTCAAACCGCACCTGGTGGAGGTAAACGTTAGAAATACAACAGTTGAGAGAGATAAGGATTTGACATTGGACATTGGAAGTCATACAAAGAATGACCCAGATTTTCAACTTATCATTCCATGGTTAGAGAAAGGAGAGATACCGCCTGAGGGGACAGGGTTTCTATCCAGCCCTGCAGCTAAGTATTACTGGATACACAAGGACGAGATAAGCCTAGAACATGGTGTTTTATGGATAAAGAGACCAGAAAAGGTGTGCAAGTGCTCGTGCCCAAAACAATGAAAGAGACAGTGATGCGTGGTAATCATGATCTGCCATCCGCTGGTCACCAGGGATTGATAGAACTAAATCTCGTATCAAAGACAAATACTTTTGGTTTGGTATGTCCACGGATATCAAGAACTTTGTTGCCACATGCTCAGTATGCAACAAGAAGAAGAAACCGACCCGGCATCCAAGAGTTCCCTTAACTCTTTACCAGGCAGGGTCCCCAATTGAACGAGTCCACTTAGACTTTTTAGGGCCATTACCAAAGTCAAACAAAGGCAACGAGTATATTCTTGTTATGGTGGATCAGTTTACGAAATGGGTGGAATGTGTTCCTTTACCTTCGCAGACAGCTGAAGCTACTGCACATGCTGCAATATGTGAATTCTTTTCAAGGTTTGGATACCCATACTATCTGTATACAGACCAGGGAAGAAATTTTGAAAGTCAGTTGTTTAAAGCCATATGTGAGTTATTGGGAATACACAAGACGAGGACGACAGCTTACAGACCATCAGCGAACGACCAGGTAGAAAGATTTAACCGGACGTTGATGGACGCGGTCAGATGTTTCCTGGCAAAGACTGCCAGCTGGAATGAACATCTAGCTCAAATAACGAGAGCTCTTATGGCGTCAGTGAATAGACAGACAGGATTTACCCCAAACCAACTTATGCTAGGAAGGGAAGTTAAAGGCAGAATAACACTTAACATCTTGCAAATTTTCCGAGAACTTCGTACAAAAAAATAAATATATATTATTAAAATATGGTTTTTAAATTGCATATATGCCAAATCTTAGCTTTCTACCTTGTGTATTGGCTTAGATGTCGACGGATTTAAAACCCTATGATTTGTTGTCCCGGGGATAATATTTACAATAATGGAACATATGGGGTTTTAAATCCGTCGACATCCTAGCCAATACACAAGATAGAAAGCTAAGATTTGGCATAGATGCAATTTAAATGCCATATTTTCATAATACATATTTATTTTGTACGAAGTTCTCGGAAAATTTGCATGATTTTAAGTGCCATTCCCCCTTTAATTTACCGGCTGACTTGATGTTTCCCCTGAATGAATCCAAGAAGTGGGACTCCCAGGATGAGTATGTAGCAGATTTAGCCATCAGTATGGAAAAGGCCCACGAGTATGGAAAAGGCCCACGAGACAGCAAAACAGAACCTGAAATCCAATCAACTCAGGATGAAGAAGGATTATGACCTGAGAACACTGGTGAAGTCTTACCAAGTGGCTGATGTGGTGTACATGTTGGATAAGGCAGCAGGCATAGGAAAGTGCAAGAAATTGTGTGCTCCTTGGAAAAGACCAGGGATAGTGTTGGAGAAGATGTCATCTTCCTTCTTCAGAGTGAAAATTGGTAGTGCGGTAGAAACTGTGAACCATGATCGATTAAAGCACTGTGGAGACCGGGAACTGCCCATTTGGATTTCCAAGTTAAAGAACAATCCTGAAGCATTACAGGAAGCCTTGAAAGCAGCGCAAGGTAAGACGGACGCGTTATACTGTTGGTGTAGGAAACCAGATGACGGACCAATCACTCATCAGAGATGCAACATCCGAAATCACCCCGGAGACTCAAGAGGCGATGCGCAAACTGTGTCGGCATGCTGGATGAGAGGCCCCAGAGCAGTTCTCATTAAATCCAATTAATTCCCCAGCAGCTTTGATGCATTGGAGACCGATGTCATTCATTATGGAACAGTTGGATGGAGATGCTGCAGCAATGATCTTCGATCAGTTTGGACCACATACCAGGCGATCGGCAGATCCAGACCAGGAAAGAGAATTGCAGCCAATGGAGACATCCCAATCTGCGCAGCAAACCGAGTTGGTAATTTTACCAGAGATCTCGGTAGTGAGTGAACAAGGTCAGGTGGATTGCTCATCCCTAAATGAGTTTGAAGAGATACGAAAGGAGGGCAGACCGTTAATTCTTCGATTAGTGTCACCGGGTAGGGCCCATCAAGACTTAGACTATACTGGCAGCCCGAGTCCGGAAAAGGGACTGTCAATCACGGAAAAAGAGGAAGACGCTCTGCTAATATCAGATTTGGCAGCGTCGCCAAGGGTTACCCTTGGTAACATTGGGGCAGGTGACATAAAATCTAGCTCCCAAGTGGCTACTGGTTTCACTTATGCAGACATCGTGACTGGAAACATGGGAACAGGGGCAGGTATTCCAAAATCTAGCTCCAGGAGTGCAACTTGCACAGTCACCTATGCAGATGTGGCAAAAGGGAGAGTTGGCATAGTGAAACCAACTACCAGTCCAAAAGCTACCACAAAAGAACGGACAGATGGCACAGCTGGAATGGCAGCTTTTGACAGTCATTTCCATCCCGACAGATTAATGACGAGACTAGGGGTAGCTGCACAAGGTCCTGAAAGCTTAGTGCAGGTAAAGGATCCAGTCCCTGAGAACCGGTCAATTTAGTTGGAGGGGTGCTGGTGTATTGTGACCCGGAGAGGTATTCGGAAATCTCTTTGGGTATCAACGACAAGTGGAGGATCGCTGTGGGAGTTCACCCCAAGAAGGTTCACCAGCTGACCAAATCACAAGAAAGGCAGCTTATTTCTTTCTCACAGAATCCGAGAGTGACCGCATTTGGGGAGATTGGCCTAGATTATAGTGTTGCGGTTCCCTCAAGACAGCAACAGAGAGAAGCTCTTGACCTTCTACTACAGCTGAGTCAACCAGAAAAGGTGCTGGTTCTCCACTTGCGTGGATCCAAGGCAGGGATTTTGTTACCTGCGAGTCCCGAGTCCCTGACTCACATTTTTTTCTCATGACTCATTGAAAAATATTCAGTGAGTCCCAGAATGCTAACATTTTCAATGTATAATCGACATTGCCTTTGAAGGACTCCTATGTTTCAATATTGGACTCATTGTTTTGGGAGCAAATGGCTCTTCCTCATAAATTTGTAACAAAATCACTGCCAAGGACGACATTTGTTCAGCGGAACCATCCAGGGATCTTCTGGAGGCCTTAAACCGGATGTCAGACAGGCCAAAAACTGCATCTGCACTGTTTCGCTGGAGGTATGGAGCGGGTTAGGGAATGGCGTAGGTCTTTCCCTGATTGTTTATTTGGATTCACTGGGCGAGTGAAAAGCTTCAAGGGTCCCCGGAGGGAGGCATTGAAAAGTATCCCTCTTGACCGTCTACTGGTAGAGACAGATTCGCCGTATCTGGTGGTGCATAAAGAACAGAAAGTGAACACCCCAGCTTACATTGGAGACGTGGCAGCAGAAGTGGCAAGGATTCGACAGGAGCCAATCCAGGTTGTGCTTGAAGCCACGCTGTCGAATGGGCAGCGATTGTACCAATAGACAAGAGCGGCACACACTCTCTCCAAACTGGCCCGTAAGAAGTCTGGAACATCGTTCCAGGCACGCATGGGGGCATCTCATAAAACGGGGGAGAGTGTGGTAATAATTAAGTCAGTCGGGGAACCAGACTGGCATTCCAGTCTAGAGTACCAGTCTAATTTCCTGGGAACCAGTCTAACCAGAATGCAACGGGCCTTCCGGTTTCATCAGTGCAAGAGAAAGACGTACATTTACAATCGAGAAGACAAATCCTTATCTATCGAAGATATACACGGCCATCTTGTGTGTCAGACGACCAGCAAGGGTGCAGTAAGTGTCCCCAGATAGGTGAAATACAATAATCTAATAGGAACCACAGGGAATTTTAGCGATTTTTATGTAGACCCTTTCTTAGTCTTTGATAAGAAAGAGTCTACATAAAAATCGCTAAAATTCCCTGTGATAGGAACACGCGAAAATTCAATTGGTCCCCTGTAGCTGAAAAATATTTCTGACAACAATCACGATTTCGAACACATGACATTGATTTGTGCGTTATTGAATCGAACTCGATGTGCTCAGACAGGCAGCGTAATGCATGGGATACCTATCGGATTAGACGTCTCAATACAATTTCGCCATACGGAATCAACTAAAATGACATTTAGATAGTTACAAGAACACTTTCCCAAACGACACAGTTCAGTCCCGCCTAATTTGCAAATAGTTCAACCACACCTTTCTAGAAAATCACGTAGGCGGGACATTTATTCTTAGCTAATTTGTATGGAGATCAACCTCAATTCATGAATAATAAACATGGAACGGAAAATCATGGTTGCCAGTATTCTCTTCTTTTCATTCGATGTTTAAATCTCCATTCTGAGATAGGGTTTAACTCAGGATGCACAAAGATATCGCATACAGTAAGGTCAAGTAAACATAGATATGGCCTATATAATTTAGGTCAATCAAAATACGTCATTTTGATGTCACAATGTAGATTGTTCAAGATTTAGGTCAACAGCCAATATCATTTTGAAAAAGACGTTTTCGTCAAAAGTAAATGTTTACTCGGGTTTAATTTATTCGAATAATGTATCTTTTGAAACAGAACCTCTTAGTACTGCTTAAACATATTTTTCTCGCACCAATATCTTAGAAAGATATTTCGTTGGTGTTTGACCTACTGAAGTTTCACAATTTTTCATACAGTTCGTATCTATTAGATCCGAAATTGTTTCTTTTTTGCACCAATTAATGATTGATTCTGACAATGTCATCCACAAAGCAAACGCTACTCAACATGGTAGCCAAAATAACGACAGTCACCTGGAATTAATCACTGGTTTAATGTTAATCCGAGTCTTCTCTGATGTAAATACGCTTTTTGATATTTTGGTTTTTCGCTATTTACATCAGAGAGCGTTGCTCTTTGAAAATATCAAGAAGTTCGCAACTCGATGTTGCGCATCGTTCACCGTCCGATCTTCAACGATATCCTTAAAACGCCTGATGATATCGATAAATGAACCATTTATTGTTATGGCTGCTGAAAAAATTACGACCAAAAAGTATTTCCAAAAGGTTTTTAGGCAATGTTTTGCAACAACCCTCACCTGAGCAGCCTTTGCTTACCTTGACCTTCCATTCAAAACCAAAGGTTATACTCTTCCAGCAGGCCGATTTGAAATGAAATTTTTGGTCAGGTATGACAAAAAATGATTGATTGATCTATACCCTACAGTGTTTTACCGAGTGATTCGATATGATACACAAAAACAAAGCTTCACTACTTGTAACGTTACCGAACTTTCCGCTGTTTTCAAAGAGCAACGCTCTCTGATGTAAATAGCGAAAAATCAAAATAGATCTATCAAAAAGCGTATTTACATCAGAGAAGACTCGGATTAGTTTAATGTTAGACTTAGAGAAATTGTTATATAATTCTTAAAAAATCTTCTTTTCATTAGCCATTTTGTCAATATAAATTTACCAAACTTGGCAGAAATGTTCCCTTGGTGATCTTTTTTCGAAACTTGTTTTCATATTTTTGATTCGTCAAAAATGTGGGTGTGGCAGGGCGGGTTTTATCAGACTGAGAGTAATCATGCAAAAAATCTTTAAAAAATCAACGATTGGTCAAATTTGAACCAAACTTGGCAGATCTGACTGTTTCTTGAGTGACTATTTTCAATGTGTGTTCAGGAATCTTTGATTTGTCAAAAAATGTAGGCGTGGCAGGGCGGGGCTTATTGATGCTTGGAGAAATCATGAATCAATTCTTTGAAAAAAATTTTTTCTCCTTAACCGTTGGACCAAATTATACCAAATTATCCAGGAATGTTCCTTGAGTACCCTTTTTTATTATTATTTTACAAATGCCCGATTCGTCAAAATGTGTGCATGGCAGGGTGGGACTTATTTGACTAGGAGAAATGATAAAAGAATTCTTTAAACTGTTGGGCCAATTTGAACCAGGGATGTTGCTTTAGTGACTCTTTTTAACAATTATATTGTTTGTGAATTTTTGGTTTGTTAAAAAAATTGAGTGTGGCAGGGTAGGGCGTATCAGACTTTAAAAAAATCATAAAGAAATTCTTAAAAAAATCAACCATGGGGCAAATTGAAACCAAGTTTAGAAAAATGCTCATTGGGTGACTCTTTTCAAACACTTGGTTGTAAATTTTGATAGGTTAATCAATGTTGACGAGGCAAGGATGTGCTTATAATAGTAAGCGTTTAATGCTTGTAATGTATGAAATCTGATGTTTCAAAATTTAATTGTAAAAGTTTAATCTTGATTATATATAAAAATCAAACTAGAACAGCACATGATATTCAGTATTAAAGATGTATGCAAATGCTACTACAAATGTAGTAACTACATGCATTGCATTCATTGTAAATTATAAAACTTTCTTTAATACTTTTGGATGGATTATCGGGAAATAACGATAGATTATCATTTTGATAAACTCACCGCCTATCCAGTGAAATTATCAAAAACTTGTGCCCCGCTTTCGTTCATTTCACCCTATTTGACGTTTTCTAAGCCGGGTCAAATAAGTGACGTCATCGTGAGCGTTACATAGCAGTCACGTGCAAAATGACGCGCTTCAAGAAAATGTGGAATATTTTTTTTGTTTAATTTTCGCATTAAAGAAATAGAATAATCGTTTGTTTGTCGAGTAAGATCGATTGATATTTCATTTTGTGAACAACGAAAGCTACATTTACAAAGCTTTTGTTGTTCACTCAATGAAAAATAAATCGTTCTTGCACTATCCTCTATTCACAATACATGTAATTTGATACGACATATATATTTGTTTACAATAAAATTTATATTGTACACAATCAAATACACGAAGAACTCAGGCGAGCGATATCAGTGCCTTTCAGGCACTCTTGTTTTCAGTAAACCATTGTTGGGTGTTGTCAATCTTCCAATATCTGGCTCAATTGTCAAATCACCTGATTTTCAAAACAGGCAAATATGGAAAATGTTAATCCTAGTGCTACGAGTATAATTGAGAGTCGATGAATACTGATTTATCGACAATAACAGAGTTTAGTTACAGTTCCGCAGCCGTAAGGGTTGGATTGGACCTCAACGGACTTTCATATTGAATATGTGTATCGAGACATTTACCTGAATTACTAGGCTAGGACGATGTCGGATATCAATGTCATCTTCATGAACATAGACCTTTCTTATTAAAGATTTCAAATGCTCGACAAAATGACCTTGTAAAACAACTAAGGTTTTCCTTACAAGTTGGAATTCTGAAAAAAAAGTAACAAAAGTCAGTTAATAACCAACTCAGTTTTTTTTCAGTACATCGGTAATTGGTATTATGCGGCTAAACTGCCTCCATGTAGCTTTGTTGGATCATTTGACTTCACGAACTCTGTCACACAGTATAGCCTACAACCAGACGGGGTGCTAGATCAGAAATGCACGTATAGGTAAACAGTACTTGATATGTACTTTATAGAACCATTCAACGGAAAGGAAATTAAACATTAATGCATTTAACTAAAGAAAGTAAGAATTAATACAGGAAAAGAATCGCCCTGCTTTCAAAGTAAGGACAAAAATAAGGACAAAGGCCTTTCTTACTTGTTAGGACATTATTAATACAAAATAGAAAATATCTTTCATGGCGATCACCAGTTGGAGATGTCAAGTTCCTGAATCGTGCACACCATGTATAGACGAATTACTGGCTGACGCCGTGTTTATTGTTTGCATTTCACCTATCCTACAAATAACACGTAATACTTAACGGTAATTACGAAAAATGAACATATTATGTCGACGTTTGATTCATTGTCGCCGGTAAAGTAATTGTTTAATCTGAAAGCAAAAAATTCGCTGCCCGACACACACCGTACAACCGGCTGCGTCGAAGACAGATGAGAGTAAGCGAAGACAGATTCGGCATCTAATGTCAGGTACACGGTAGGTCAAAATAATTTATTCTTGTAAATAAACGGAAGCATCTATGGAATTCTCAAGTTAATTAATACGCGTGTTAGTGTTCAGGGCTTCTACAAAATAAGGCCACAGTCATTGATTATTTCGGTGATTTCCCACAAAAAGTTACGAAATTTGACTGTGCTCGAATATTTCGCATATATCTCAGTATGTGCCATTTTTAGCTCGCCTGAGCACGAAGTGCTCGAGGTGAGTTATTGTGGTCACTTTTTATTCGGCGTCCGTCCGTCCGTCAACATTTGGGGTGTTTACACTCTAGCATCCACAAAAATTATGCAATCTTGATCAAACTTGGCCAAAACAAGTAGGATCATAAGTTCTCGGACAACTTTGATTATGGGCCTGATCCGGGCAGAGCTCCAGATAGGATGCGTATTTGCGTAAAATACGCATTGATTTGGTCTGAATACGCATTAACTTTTATAAAAATGCGTACAAATACGCATTCAAAATGATGAAAACGCATTTCATAATTGCCAGTTTGCGTATCAAGATCTGAAAATGTCGAGAAAAAGCATACACTAGGAAATTCCAACAATTAACACAAACTTTTTGTCTGTAAAAAATAGGGTACGGCAGTCAGCTATCCGATATCTATTACAACTTTAATCAGCCAATCACAGTCTTGAATAATTGGGGAATACCAATTACGTCACCACTGTGACCAGCCGAGCGACAATCGGCAATTCTATAGATCTTCCGAATGATGCCGAGTGTTGTATTTGTTTGAATTTCAATCAATCGGTTATCTCCGTGAAAGCAAATCGTTACCCGATTTAACAGACCATTGCGTCCATCCATAAATCGTAAATGACAACTCGAATGTGTTTGTTATCTTTTTAAACCGGAAAACGAGTAAATCCACTGCTTAGCAGATCGTAACTTTAGGCGATTTTTGCTGATATTCGTTCTGAAGTGGCCCTACAGGCAAAGATAGCACACGATGGTAATCTTGTTCAGAAAAAAAAAACTTGATGGTCAGAAACATACCGCGGTTAGATGACCTCGAACCCGAAAATGAAAGTGGGTCATTCCGGTCGGGTGTTCTTGTTTATTTTAGTCCTTTCCCGAACAAGAACGTACATACGCTCTGCCTCCAAAAATTATCTGGAAATACGCATTGGAAAAAATTCTGAGGGGTAAATACCCCTTGCCTCAAAAAATTATCTGGAGCTCTGGATCGGACCAGAAAGTGCGGAGTTATCTGCCCTTGAATGTCACAAAATGTTGTTTTTAAGTTTGTTTACACTCTAGCATCTACAATTATTGATCAACCAAGACAAAACTTGACCATAATGTTTGAGACTATAAGATCTAGGATGAGTTCGATTTTCAGTCTGATCTGACCAGAAAGACGAGAGTTATGTGCCCTTGAATTGGGCAAAATTGTCATTTTTGGCTGTTTTCAACCTTGTTTACACTTTAGAATCTACAATTATTCACAAATCGAGACAAACCTTGGACATAATGTTGGGGAGCATAAGATCTTGGATAACTTAGATTTTCAGTCTGATCTGATCAGAAAGACGAGAGTTATGTGCCCTTGAATGTGACAAAATTGACGTTTTCGGCTGTTTTCAACCTTGTTGAAGTGCTCGAGGTGAGTTATTGTGGTCACTTTTTATCCGGCGTCCGTCCGTCCGTCAACATTTGGGGTGTTTACACTCTAGCATCCACAAAAATTATGCAATCTTGATCAAACTTGGCCAAAACAAGTAGGATCACAAGTCCTCGGACAACCTCGATTATGGGCCTGATCGGACCAGAAAGTGCGGAGTTATCTGCCCTTGAATGTATAAAAATGCTGTTTTTAAGTTTGTTTACACTCTAGAATCTACAATTATTGATCAATCAAGACAAACTTTAGACACAATGTTGGGAACCGTAAAATCTCGGATGAGATCAATTTTCAGTCTGATCTGACCAGAAAGATGAGAGTAATGTGCCCTTGAAGTGGGCAAAATTGCTATTTTTGGCTGTTTTCGATCTTGTTTACACTCTAGAATCTACAATTATTAATAAATCAAGACAAAGCTTGGACACAATGTTGGGGAGCATAAGATCTTGGATGAGGTTGATTTTCAGTCTAATCTGATCAGAAAGTCGAGAGTTATGTGCCCTTGAATTTGACAAAATTACCGTTTTTGGCTGTTTTCCACATTGTTTACTCTCTAGAATCTACAATTATTAATCAATCTAAGATAAAACTTGGACACAATGTTGGGGCCGTAAACTCTCAGATGAGTTTGATTTTCAATCTGATTTAACTAGAAAGACGAGAGTTATGTGCCCTTAAATTTGATAAAATTGCCATTTTCAGCTGTTTTCGACCTTATTTACACTATAGAATCTACAATTATTAATCAATCAAGTTAAAAAAAATTGGACACAATGTTGGAGACCATAAGATCTCGGATTACTAGTCTGATCTGACCAGAAAGACAAGTGTTATGTGCCATTGAATTTGATAAAATTGCCATTTTTGGCTGTTGTCGACCTTGTTTACACTCTAGAATCTACAATTATTAATCAATGAAGACAAATCTTGGACAAATGTTGGAGAATAGAAGATCTCAGATGAGGTTGATTTTCAGTCTGATCTGACCAGAAAGACGAGAGTAATGTGCCCTTTAATTTGATAAAATTGCCATTTTTGGCTGTTTTCGACCTTGTTTACACTCTAGAATCTACAATTATTTAAGAAAAAAACAATGTTGGGCACCATAAGAGCTCGGATTAGTTTGATTTTCACAACGTTATTGACCATAATGTCATATTCAGTCTTAAAGTCATAAATATCAATTGAATTGAACACAATCGTTGCTCATATCATTTTGGTTCAGGTGAGCTGTATAGGACCATCATGGTCCTCTTTTAACTTGTACATGATTAAAGTTCAATCATCAAACGAAATTCATTCAAAATCTGAAGCATAATCAAACTTTGTGTCCTGAAATACGACATGTAGTCAAAAAAAGTTGCCTCTGTGGACAGATTCGATTTAAGGAGTTGCTGGAAAAGACGGACGTCGACGGATCTGCATTCACATATACACAGAAAAAGTGGTTATTTCCAATGTGCAATCAATTTCTAATATGCAAACAATGTAGATTGACATACATGCATACATACCATTAATTTTCCAAAGGAATCCGGGACATCGGGTGACACTTTTCTGTGATTTGTGATACTTTTTTGGACTAAATCCCCAAACGTCCCCCCGCTGCTCGTTTGTTGATCACCCTCCCTATTTCTTTCTCCGAGCGAGACGTTTGGCGTTATTAGAATTAACGCGGTCTTGAAATGCATTAACATAAAATGCGGGATATCTGTGCATCATTAAAATATTCAATTTTGCTTAAATCACGCCATAAGATCGTTGCTAATTAAGTATTGATTTTTTAAATTGACCGCGGAATGACCTGCTTCATTTGCATACTTACTTGGACGAGTTTATCCGACAAAAGGTATGTCGGGATTTTTCAGATAACTTGCACGATATTCTGTACTCTCAAAAGTGTACGTTTAATGTCGACTGCTAGATAGCTCAACTGGTAGAGTCATTGGTTTGGAAATCAAGATGTCCGAGGTTCAAACCCCCTCTTAACGAATGCGTCCATTTCTTTTCATTTTTTATCTTTTTTCTTCAATGTACTATTCAGTTCATCTAATATTCCCTCGTTGGTGACATGAAGACGCTATCGACGACCGAGCTCTTTCTATATTTTAATGATAGGTCATGATTTTACTGACCTCAGAGCCTTCTGGACAACGTTTGGTCTACAAAGGCCGAAGATAGCTTTCTAGTGTAGTTCTGCTGCTACTTCACAGATTTTCTTGGTACATTCGAAACTATTTCTTTTGATCTTGGTCCAAAGGCCTGTGGCTTTTCTTTGTGACATTGGTCGTCCATGGAGATTCTTTACATGTCTATCTACGGCTAACAATATTTAAGTCAATATTTATGAATTATGCTTATTTTATTGTGCAAAAGCATAACAAATTGTGATCCTTATGGTTCCAATAGGATATCATGCACAGGAAATATAAAATAGAAGTCATTCGAAAAGGTAAAAAGAAAGAATCTTGCGTGGGATTCGAACCTGGGTCCAAAAGGTCTCAGATCCAACGCGCAACCTATTGAGCTAACCAGATAGGTGACATCACAGGTTACATTTTAAAGATTCAAGATAACGTTATTCGATAATTACATGTTTAACCTGATTTACCTGTTTTGAAATGAGCAACTATTTAAATGAGTTAGGTCATTCCGGAGTCAAGATAAATTTATAATATAGGTGTATAAAATGGTTTTGAAGAATCATCGCCACAGAGAAAGGATGCGTGACACCCCTTTCTAAAAAAACAACTACAAAAAACACTTGGTTTTGATTGGTCATATTTCAAAGACAACAATCCTTTTGTTATTATTCATTTTTATCAATGCCATCCAGGGTTTTATTCTTGTTGTTTTTCAAAAAGAAAAGAAATGAACGAAAAGAAAATTCGAGAAAGATACACTATTTTCGTAACACACTATACCTTCCCAAACACCAACTTCACATGACTGTCATGTGACTTTTTGAAGCAGACGAATGGCCGGGTCATTTGGTTAGTTGTCAAATATTATATTTTTGGTCATTTTAACCCTCGTCCTACCAACATAAATTATTTTACATACACATCTTACCAACTGGGGTCCATTGGACTCCACACGTAATTTTGAATTTCATGACAAAAATAAGTTTCACAAAAGACATGTTCTTTGTTTAAATGTTATATTGGTTACTAACAAATGATGATAGCACAAAAACATACGGAAATGAAAAACTAGAAGGCCTTAAGGGGCTTGAATCGCTCCATAGGCCTGTATTTATTTTACTACTTTATGCATTTTTTTTAATAAAATTCAAGGGCACATATTTCAAGATCAAAGATTTCAATCAAGCTGAAAATTTCAATCAGACAAGATATACTTACCAACATTCTGTTTACGTTTTGTTTTGAGTAGTCAAAATTTGTTGATGTGAGAGTAAAAATAGTAAAAGATTAGTCAAAACCGCAATTTTGGACAATCAAGGGCAGATTACTCGGATTCTAAAATTCCTTGAAGGAATCTCAGAGAGGGTCGCCCAAGGATTAATCCTGTGAAGTTTGTTTGAAATGCATCCAGTGGTTTTTTGGATGAAGATTTTAAAAAAATCAAATAAGTTTAAATAGTTGTAATAAAGAGTAATTACGACCCCAGGAAAAATCTATATTACAAACTCAAACTATGGTAAAATCTGAAAATGTTGCGGTTGTGGTAGACCAACAAAGTCCTTAAAGGTAGGTTTTGACGCCAAACGTTCTATGATGCATTGTAGTGTGTCTGATTCCATGTCACAATAGTAACACACATATTGCTTCATTTTGGTTATCTAGGAATGCTGCGCGCGTCTTCACGTAGACCTTGATGGCTGGAAGAGAAACAAAATTACTGGAATATAGAATTTTATAATCAGACCGAACTATTTCCAAGTTGACAAATTTTAGAAAAGGCCATTGTTAAGTTTTCACCTTTAGTTTCAGACTGACAGGCAGTCTAAAAAGTAGCTGCTACAAAGTTATTCACAACGATAATGAGTTGGAAATTGCAAGTGCCTAGAGTGACTTGTAAACCTATTCCATTTGTTAACACAAAGAGAGAGAGAGGGGGTGTCACGCATCCTTCCTCTGAAGCGGTGATTCTTCAGATCCATTTTATAGACCCATAACTAATAAGTAACATTCATGGACGCGATCTACGCAATATTGAATATTTATACCCCCGCAAACGAAGGTATACTGGAACCAGTCTGTCGGTCCAGTGGTTGGATGGATTGTTGGTCTGTCACCAAAACTTTGTCCGGGAAACTAAACTTCTCCTACAGTTATTGACCGATTCAGTTCATACTTGGCACAAGTGTTTATTGTGACGTGTAGATGTTCAAGACGCAATTTTCACGGAAATCGGACCGATACTTTTTGAGTTATGGCCCCTGATTTGACCCAAAAATGCTTGTCTGGACAAGTCCTCCTACAGTAACTGTCCGATTTGCTTCATACTTGGCACAGGTGTGCATTAGGACCTGTAGATGTGCAAGACGCAAATTTTACGGAAATTCGACCATTACTTTCTGAGTTATGGACCCTGATTTGACCCAAAAATGCTTGTCCGGATAACTCCTCCTACACTTGTGGACCGATTTGCTTCATACTTGGCACAGGTGTGCATTGTGACCTGCATATGTGCAAGAAGCAAATGTCACGAAAATCGGATCGAAGTTATGGCCCCTGATTTGACAAAAAATGCTTGTCCGGACAACTCCTACAGTTACTGTCCAATTTGCTTCATACTTGGTACAAGTGTGCATTAGGACTTGTAGACGTGCAAGACACAAATTTCACGGTAAACGGAACAATACTTTCTGAGTTATGACCCCTGATTCGACAAAAAAATGCTTGTCCAGACAACTCCTACAGTTACTGTTCGATTTGCTTCGTACTTGCCACAGATGTGCATTACCACCTGCAGATATGCAAGACGCAAATTTTATGGAAATAAGACCGATAATTTCTGAGTTATGGCCCCTGAATTCAACATAAAATGCTTGTCCGAACAACTTCTCCTTCAGTTACTGTCCGATTTGCTTCGTACCAATTCACGGAAATCGGACCAATACTTTCTGAGTTATGGCCATTGATTTTACAAAAAAAAAATGCTTGTCCAGACAACTCCTCCTTCAGTTACTGTCCGATTTGCTTCATATTTGGCACAGTTGTGCATTAGCACCTGTACATGTGCAAGGCGCACATTTCAAGGAAATCCAACCGATAGTTTTTGAGTTATGGCCCCTGGTTTGACAAAAAATGCTTGTCCGGACAACTCCTACAGTTACTGTATGATTTGCTTCATACTTGGCACAGGTGTGAATTAGGACCTGTATATATGTAAGATGCAAAACTTACAGAAATTGGGCCGATACTTTCTGAGTTATGGCCCCTGATTTGACTAAATTTCAAGAAAATCGGATTGACAATTTCTGAGTATGGCTACTGATACAATAAAAACGCTTGTCCGAACAAAGGTTGTGGCGGGGGTATTTTTATCACCTTCAGTGATAGATTTCTAGTTTAATGATGCACAGATATTCCGCGTTTTGTGTCTACATTTCAAGACCGCGTTAATTCTAATAACGCCAAATGACTCGCTCGGAGAAAGAAAAAGGGAGGGTGATCAACAAACGAGCAGCGGGGGGGGGGGGGAGTTTTGGGGATTTAGTCCCAAAAAAGTACCGCAAATCACAGAAAAGTTTTATCCGATGTCCCGGATTATTTTGGAAAATTTATGGTATGTATGCACGCATGTCAATCTACATTGTTTGCATATTAGAAATTGTTTGCACATTATGTGAATGCAGATCTGTAGCCGTCGACAATCACTAATATTTCCATATCTGTCCTCTCTAGCAACTCCGTAAAGTCGAATCTGTCCACAGAGGCAACTTTTTTGATACTTGTCGTCTTTCAGGACACACAGTTCGTTTATTGTTTGGTTTTACGGCTTCAAATTTGGAAGAATTATCGTTGAATGATTAAACGTTTATCGTGTACAATTATAACTGGCACATATGGGAGAGAGTTGCGACATATTCGAGCACGAAATCAAATTTCGTAACTTTTGGTGCGAAATCTCCGAAATAATCAATGAATAAGGCCTTACTTGCGAGGGATACGTGGAAAGGTTTATTTTGAAGAAGCACTGAATACTTACACGTGTATTTATCAACTTTAGAATTCCATGGATCCTTTCGTTTATTTATAGGAATAAATTAATCTGACCTACCGTGCACCTGACATTAGAGGCCGAATCTGTCTTCACTGACTCTGGGACCATCTGTCTTCAAAGCAGCCGGTTGTACGGTGTGCGGTAGCATGGGATACTAATATTACATAATAATAATATATTTCCAGTCAGTCTGCATGCATTTAGTTAAATATCTAAAATAAGCACACATCCCATTCAGCCAATTAGGACTCGTAATCCTTGACATAACGGTTGTCGTAAAGCTACTTGTATATTAGCTCAGAATATGTCATCGCTTTTGAACGGAAACCTCGTAACTGCAGCTGGTTCAAGCTGCAGTTACGAGGTTTTCGTTCAGAAGCAGCGATATCAAGTGTTGTTATATGTGACGTTTTATTTCAGGAGTACAGCCTGTACCGTTGTAGAACTGACACAAACGCCCACAGACAGTCCCGGTATTTACGAGACAAAGGATCCTATAGGTGAGGTGACTGTGCTGCTGCTTACTCGACCAGAAACGTTATAAATGTTATTACTAAATATGGGTTGAGTTGTAGCTAAACCTCACGATAATTGACCTGGCAGAGCAGCCCATGCTAATCGAATGGGATGCTCTGCCAGGTAATTTATCGTGAGGTATACCATATTTTGTTTATAAAGCTGGTGGTTCATTAGCAATTATCGTAGGCGACATAAAATTTAATCAGCCACACTACTCAATTAAAGGAATGCGTAAATTCAAGAGTTCACGTCTATTGTTTCTTTGAATCTCGTGTAAAGTACAATATCTTTAGGCTTACCAAGTTTGGAATATGTAAACAACTGCAAATATTCGCATGTCAATTTTGTCTTCTGCAGCAGCTTTCAATTTGGACTTGTCTGAAAATTCTAATATAAATCTCTTTCTGTATAACATCAAAGGAAACAATCAATTTGTCAATTAAGCACTTGTTATTTATCACATTCTAGGCAAGATATGGAACATATGTACGAATGTTACTTATTTAAACAAGGGGAGAAGAGTTCTTAATTTTCGATACAATTTTGCATGTGTTCATTCCAATCTTGCAGGTGTAAGACATGATCCGAATCATCACATTCTAAATTACAGTATTTTGACGTTTGATATTTTGTGTTGTTTACTCATGTAAAGTTGGCTAACACGTGCCATATTTTCTTGACCTTGCATTACACCGTTTTTATCCTGTTTCAGGGAACCCAATATCTGGTCCCAGTGTTATCATTGCGACTGATTATAAGAGGTTTGCCATTATATGGGGCTGCCCAAAAGCTGTAGGAAAGAGCTGCCAAGATCCTTCACTTTACATCTTGTCTCGAAGAAAGGAGCCAAAGCCAGCAACTTGGAAACTAATTGAGCAGATTATACAATCATTTTACGAGATGAGCCTGGAGGATATGATTAGAGTTATTCATGACGAAAACGGTATCTACCTGAAATCATTTCCTACAATATGTATCACAAGATTTAAAGGGTGTAAATGCATTCTAAGTGTTAGATAGTAGATTCTTCGCGAAATAAACTTTCGAATGTGCGCAGCGAATTGAATGTTTCGCATTGAATGTTTATACCGCGTAGAATGTACTACAAAGACTATCGGACTTGGTGTTCGCTAGCGGTTCATTGGAGACGGGAGCGTTGCAATTGCTAGACGTCACATAAACCAGCCGGCAGTCTCTTTTATGCGATATATAGCAGCAAAAGTTTAGAATATACCGCCATTTCAATGGTCCAAAAAGTAGATCGAAGCTTAA
The DNA here is from genome assembly GCA_963680895.1 of Fragum sueziense. Lineage (NCBI taxonomy): Eukaryota > Metazoa > Mollusca > Bivalvia > Cardiida > Cardiidae > Fragum > Fragum sueziense. The sequence continues at coordinate 3,633,805 of OY804601.1, read as the reverse complement.
TTGTGATTTTTAATTAAACTATTTAACTAAACTTTATTCATTATAATCCTCTAGAGGGGGCGATTCTAATGTCAACATTAAGGGATTCGATTAACAGTATCATGTAAACATTTCAAGAAATCGGCATTTCTTCATGCCTTCATTGCTTTCAAAACTCTCATACATGTCGAAATACGGGCTTGTTTTCGAACATTTCTCGGAATTATTTTCACCAACGGATAATTTAAAGATGTATGTAGGACTACTCTCATATCCGTTGATGTTAAATGATACGTTAAACAATTGATAGAAAGAAAATTACTTGAAAGTTAAAGTTGAAATGATTGGACTTTGCAGATTTGTATGGCTGATGACGATCAGTATCGAAACATTTCTTGATAAATTTCGATTAATTGCATTTGATGTATTTTTAGCTCACCTGAGCACGAAGTGCTCAAGATGAGCTATTGTGGTCGCTTTTTGTCCGTCGGCGTCCGTCTGTCTGTCTGTCCGTCCGTCCGTCTGTTCACATTTTGTTGTTACCACTCTAGCACCTACAAATATTGACCAATCTTAACTAAACTTTGTCAAAACATGTATGACCATAAGTTCTCGGATGAGTTCGATTTTGAGTCAGATCGGATCAGGAAGTCCGGAGTTATGCGCCCTTGAATATCCAAAATAGCTAGTTTTGACTTTGTTACCACTCTAGCATCTACAAATATTGACCAATCTTAACCAAACTTGGTCAAAACATGTTTGACAATAAGTTCTTGGATGAGTTTAATTTTGGGTCAGATCGGATCAGGAATTCCGGAGTTATGCGCCCTTGAATATCAAAAATCGCTAGTTTTGACATTGTTACCACTCTAGCATCTACAGATATTGACCAATCTTGACCAAACTTAGTCAAAACATGTATGACAATAAGCTCTTGGACGAGTTTGATTTTGGGTCAGATCAGGAAGTCCGGAGTTATGCGCCCTTGGATATCAAAAATAGCTAGTTTCGACTTTGTTACCACTCTAGCATCTACAAATAATGATCAATCAAGACAAAACTTGGCTAGAATGTCTATAACCATACAATAATGAATGAGTTTGATTTTCAGAGTCATCGAAGAAGGAAGTCCGGAGTTATGTGCCCTTGAATTTGACAAATTTGCCGTTTTCGACTTTGTTTACACTTTAGCATCTACATTTATTGACCAATCAAGACAGAAAATGTCAACAATGTTGCTAATTATAAGCTGCTGAATGAATTAAATTTTCAGCGTGATCGGACCAGAAAAACCAGAGTTATTTGCCCTTGAATTTCACAAAATTGTCATTTTCAACTTTATTTTCACTTCAAAAAAACACAAATATTGACCAATCAAGACTTAACTTGGTCACAATGTTGGTGACCATGAGATCTTATATGATTTCATTTTTCATATTGATCGGACTAAATAAGCCAGAGTTGTGTGCCCTTGATGGTGACAATATTGCTAATTTCGTTTTTAATTTCACTCAAACAGCAATAAATATTCACCAATAAAAAAAAACAACTAGGACATAAGGTTGGTGTATAAAGGTCTTAGAGATACCCTGCCAGTAATACCCGAAAGGGGAGTTGGGCAAGATAGATAGATAGAGAATATCTTTATCAGAACAGAGTTATGTGCCCTGGATTATGACAAAATTTATGTTTTTTATCGACTTGGTTTTCACTTTAACAGCCACAAATATTGATCATTAAAGATTAAGAATGCTGTTTTCAGCTGGATCATAATCTCGCATCTTAAGTTTCGTGTTCTTGTCTTAGAGATACCTAGGTCATGTAAAAGATGGGTCTTGTTCTGCATGGAGAAAGTTTCAAACTTCTATCAGGTGAGCGATCCAGGGCCATCTTGGCCCTCTTGTTTTCAAATAGCGTGTGTGACATTCGAATATCAACCCAAGTACCCATAAATGATTGGACTTTGCAGATTTGTATGGCTGATGACGATCAGTATCGAAACATTTCTTGATAAATTTCGATTAATTGCATTTGATGTATTTTTTTCAAATAGCGTGTGTGACATTCGAAGACCAACCCAAGTACCCATACAGTCCGTACCACCTGCCGATAGACCACCTGAAGAAAACGTACTAGACACCCCTTGGAATGCAAGGTACCAGACATCTCCATGTGGGATTTCTCGAATTTCATGTTACCAATATTAGAAGACGATTTGAATAAACATAAAACAAAAAAAAAATGTTCTTGATCATTATAACATTTTTCTATGAAGAGACATTTTTATACGCCGCCGGAGGCGGACGTATATTGGCGCCATCTTCTCCGTCTGTCCATCCGTCCGTACGTTCGTCCACTTTTCTTGTCAACGCAACTCCTCCTAGGTTTCTGGATGGATCTTCTTGAAATTTGGTCAATGTTATCACCTCAATTGGTAGATGCACATGAAGGAATGATTTTATAGTTCATCGATTTTTGCCTGAGTTATGCCCCTTAAACACTTAGTCTCTGGGGCTTATTGAAATTGCAGCCTTGTCAACGCAACTCCTCCTAAGTTTCTGGTTGGATCTTAATGAAACTTGGTCAATGTTATTACCTCAATTGGTAGATGTGCATGAAGGAAGGATTTTATGGTTCATTGATTTTTGCCTGAGTTATGCCCCTTTAGAACTTAGACTCTGGGGCTTATTGAAATTGCAGCATTGTCAACGCAACTCCTCCTACGTTTCTGGCTAGATCTTAATGAAACTTGGTCAATTTTATCACCTCAATTGGTAGATGTGCATGAAGGATTTTATGGTTCATTGATTTTTTGCCAGAGTTATGCCCCCTTCAATCTTAGTCTCTGGGGCTGATTGAAATTGCAGCCTTGTCAACGCAACTCCTCCTAAGATTCTGACTGGATCCTAATGAAACTTGGTGGATATTATTACCTTAATTGCTAGATGTGCATGAAGTAAGGATTTTATGGTTCATTGATTTTTGCCTGAGTTATGCCCCTTCAATCTTAGTCCCTGGGGCCTAATGATATTTCAGCCTTGTGAACGCAATTCCTTCCAGGTTTTTGACTGGATATTTATAAAAACCTTTTTGTGAACACAATTTTTTTACAGGTTTTTAAATGAATATTTATAAATCCTTGTCAATGTCATTTTTTTGTTTTAAGTTTTATAAGTGGCGGCGTATATTGTGACCATGGCACTCTTGTTGAATAATATGTATGGTAATAATCTGTCAATGCAAAATTTTGAGGGATATTGTATGGCTAGTCGGGAAAATGAGGTACACACTATTGAATGCACGAAAACCGATGGCAAATTGTGGAATAAAAATCAATTTTCTGATTTCCGTCTAACAGCAAGACAAAACTATTTACTTAGCTTAAATTATAGCTTGCCTCAGCAAATAGTACTTAATATGGGCTATTGCTGTCATTTTCATCTGTCCGCCCGTCTGTCTGTCTGTCCGTCTATAATACACGGGTGGTAAACAGAGAAACTAGCTCCAAAAAGAGGTAGTTGCATAGAGTGATAATTTGTAGGTCACGAACACATTTTCTCAAATTATTTTTTTAAAGCGAGATTTTGAGAAATTAGGCGATGCTGTAATATGAAGAAATGGTCTAAGTTTGTTGTGCACGAGAGTAGACGGTATTAGTAGCAGGGTTTCAATACAATCGTTGAAAACATTTCAAAATCAAAAGTAAAAAAGTTTCTACTTCCGATTTTGAAATGTTTTTCAACGATTGTATTCAAACTCTGCTTACTAACACCGTATATTCTCGTGCACAACAAACTTCGACCATTTCTTCATATTACAGCATAGCCGGATTTTTAAAAAAACTCGTTCTAAGAGAAATAATTGTAGAAAAAATGTGTTCGTGACCTACCTTTGTTTACAGATATTTGCTCTATGCAACTACCTCGGTAGAGGCCGGATGTCACGAGGCAACGAAATACTGTTGACTCTTTTTGGAGCTAGTTTCTCTGTTTATCATCCGTGTAATATCGGCTTTACACTCTAGAATCCATAAATATAATCTGATTTACTATAACTTGGGTACGACCATAAGTTCTTGAGTAAGATTGTTTTTGGACGAAATAAGTGTAGAAGGTGTTTAATTATGTGCCCTTGAATGTAAAAAATGCTATTTTTGACATTTTTTGCATTCTAGCATTTACAATAACGCAAAATCAATTAAAATTGCAAATTCTGGGTTATCTGCCCTTGAATTCGGCGAAATTGCTATTCTCGACTATATTTGTGGATGCTACAGGGTAGGGAAAAGTCGAAAATGGTAATTTTGCCACTGTTCTGCACGTTATATCTGTCAGTGAATGGGTTTCAAGATATGGATCTTTTCGCGCCTATCTCGACGCAAGGAACTCCATAAGTACAGCCTTCTGTCCAAGGTAGCGCTATACAGTCGAAACTGCCAGTCAAAGGACACACCAAAATTGGCTGCATACGACAGTTGGCTGCTTAACACAGAAAAGAATATTCTAAAGGCTGGATGTAAATGTCTACTTTAGATTTTCCATTCTTCATCTTTGCAATGCACTGTAATAGTTATGTAACTCTGTGTAGATCTAGATGCTGTGATCGCAAGTATCTCCTCATGTTTCAACTTCTCTTTCAGTTGATTGTATGTCTCATGATAAAGACAATAAATGTGTTTTGGCCGAATGTTAGTTAATAGTACATTGCATCTTGGTACTAGCCACTCTGAAAGGGTATCAAATTATCGAGGATACTTCTATTGCACAATGTCTTTAAATAGGCATAACATTCTCATTTCATCTTTGAATGTGTACATGGTGATGCCAAAATTGGTTAATCATATGGGTTTATGATATGTATTTTGAAATTGTTGTTTTTAAGCCAAAAAATGGTTGTATAGTTGAAACGAAAATGACAAATTCTATTTGCTTGTGAACTATTGCTTTCAACAATTCATTCAATGTTAAGGAGAAGAAATCATATTCCTTGTAAATGAAGCAATGCTTAGGCTTGAAATTTTCAGAATTGTCATAAGAAAATGTGTGCTATTTTACATCTTACAGAAATAAAAGTGAAATTCCTGAGAAAATATCTATGGAATGTCTCTGTAAAACCTGTTGATAATCTAGACATATATATCTTACAAAGTGGTAGAGATAAAGAGTTATACTCTGTCTGTGCATCTCCAATCAAAAATTGGTTTAAATGCAGTTTTATGTCCAGTTTACAAACAGCTCGCATTGAAAAACACTTGTCAAAGAACGGCTTCATCAATTTTTTATCTATCCCTGTGCAGAGTAATTTCGATGATACATCGATTTTTGATTTAGACATTCAATAAGTGAAACATCAATCGGTGAAATTATACTGAACAAAAATGAAAACGCTACACAGCAACATTGTTTTGTTTCTGGAAAAGTATCAAACTAAAAGCCTGAAATATGACATTGCTTCCCAGGCATTCAGCTATCGTTTTGTAAAAATGTAATTGCCTTGTCTCATTTGATATCAGTTACAGCCATTCATGCGTTAAGAGCTAATTTCATAATAATATAATATATATTAATAAAATATAATAGAATAAAGAATGGTGGTACTTGTCCAGCAGCATTCACGCATCCTATCATACTTAAATTGTGGGATTTTCCGACTGTTTGGGGCTTGTATTTTTACCAGCAACTATCTTTGGTGGCTTGTGCTCCGCACTAAGGTCTTTTTCGTCTAAATTGTAAATATACTGAGGCCCGTCAGCTAAATTGTATTTTACTTAAATCTTCTCGAGTTCTTCGAAATAGTTCTCGATTGCTGGCTCTGTTGCTGATTTTGCACGTGCAGCCTGAATACTTTTCGGCTTCACGACCTTCCGTTTTGACCATCTAGATAAAAATCCATGTAACCAGACAAATCCTGGACGACGTTCTTTATCTCTAGTCCCCAAATGTAACGCAAATTCAGAAGCTAAAGTAACTGTCTCCTGCCTAGAGTACCCAAACCCTACTTCTCCCATAACTGTCTGATGACGAGCTAGAACTGCTTCCTGCTCCTGGGTAAATATAGTCTTGGGGCCTGAACGGTGGTTTCAATATCGATTCTCCCCCTTGCACGGTCCTTCAAAGTTGTTACAGGAACATTATACATTTACGCCAGCCTCTCTACATGTAACCCCTCTTCCGTAACCATTCTGTATGCCCCTGTCAAGTCCTGATGGTAATAGGACCTATAGGACCCACGATCTATTGAGTTTTTTCTGTAAATAAATAATGATTTTAACAGAGTGTGCATTCAAGCTATTTTCCCAATTTACACTTAAGAATTGCTTTATGTTTGCAGCGTTTCTCTATGCTGCTGAGTATACATTATGTTTACAAAAGTCACATGACCTATGTGGGAGAAAAGTAGGTCGTCTGCATACGAACTGTCAAAAATTCAGATGATGGAAAATAGATAAAACCATGGAAATATGGAGCCGTATTCTTGTAATAGTATAAACTAAATTAGGTAAAATAAGTGCATGTGTGTATAATTAATGATACGAGTAAACTCGCCATTCTAACTTCCATTTTGGCGATTTTAGTTCCGATGTTTTACTCCGTAAAAATCACGTGGAGGTCGCGTAGCATGTGTAAAGTTGTTTTACATTTAAAAACGACGTAATGTTGAAAACGCTCTTGCGTCGAAATTACGCTGCTTGAGAATATATCCAGTTCGCTTTTTCTTCAGGAGAGATAGCATGACTAACAAAGTGGCATCGGTCATTTTACTGTTTCTGAAATCGTCTATAGAGGCTACATTATCGGCCCTAGCCTTTCCGCTCGTCTATTTTGATCAGAGTGTTTACATTACTATGGCAGGTGCGATTTATCAATAATCATTATGCTCATATTGGGCAATTAACTAGGCCACAAGGTCAAACCTTGGTAAAAATGAGCACTGCATAGCTAAATTTTCAATCAAGAAAGTAGGTAAGAACCCTTTGCTTATATCATACCTGTGTCAGTTGCTGACTGTTGCTTAATCAAAGAAAATGCTTGATCCTATTTATATCAATTTCATGTCATGGCGTTGTGTAAAAACCTAGGTCACGGAGTGAAATCTTAGAAAAAACCTTGTATGCACTCCTTGTGCCACATCTTTTGTCCGATCAACCTTAAATTTACTACGAATGATTGTTGTGATAAAATCTCAGGTTAATGCATCAACTGGGGTGAATAACTAGGCCACGAAGTCAGATCTAAGAAAAGCATTGTATGTACTCATTAGGTCACATTTTGTGCACTAAACTTTTAAGGATGGGTTGCAAAAGGGGCTCAAAATCGCTCAAAGAATAGATTTTCTTTAAATTATGTGAATTGATAGGGTTACATAATATCTTTAATTTGTATGTGTAAAGAATCTGACGAGAGCTTACTTTTGGAGATAATGGCTAACAAAGTAGATGGGGTAAATTGACACGAGGAGCAATTTTTAACTTTGATACTGAATAACTTTTTCTGTATAGACCCGATCGAAATCAAATTTTGCATATACTTTCAATGTACCAAGGACAAACCATGTTAGGAATCATTAATTATATTCATGAGTTTGACGATTTTCTGTATTTGTTCTTCTTCTAATCTCAGATTTTGCTTATTATTGTTTTACTAACTTTACGAAACTATCTATAACTTTCATTTTTGTATGAATTAACATGATACTTAGTGAACATGATTCCATACGATGTAACTAAATATGTGTACACTTTTGGTTAAATTCATTGAATAGAACCAAAGTTATTTGACATTGACTTGACCTTCAAAGATTATTCTAAAATATTTAATTGTAAAATTTTGAGCTAAATTTTATATTGAAAATTAGTATATGAAGATATTTTTTTAGAAAATTAAAGTCATTTTCATGATATCCTAGTTGTAATTACTTAGTTCAGTGGAAAATTCACAATTGACACTGACCTTTATGCACAAAATAAGAATTCGTGAGGAGGCAAGTGGACAATTTACTTTTCAATAGACATTACTGTTCTGTATGTCAAGGTCAAAATCTGCTGTGAAATTAGCATTGAACAGCAAGAATATTATATCTGTGACTTATTGAAATATACTGTGCAAGCCCATTTTTATATCAAGATATAGTTGGATATTATAATAAAGTGATTTTTAGAAGGACCTTTCAACGTCAAGGTCAAATAACCTTGTTTCTATGAAATGAATTTGACCCGAAGTTTACACATTTTCAGCTTCATCATATAGGGTCCTGTTCACAAGATGTCATGACAAATCATACTAAAGTACAAGAGGACCATGATGGTCCTTAATCGCTCAGCTGCACCTAGATATAATGAAAGTCACAATGTTGTCAAGTCCAAGAGCACATAATTTAAGATGCGAGATAATGATCCAGCTAAAATTACTTTCATAATCTTGAATGATCAATATTTGTAGCTGTTACAGTAAAAACAAAGTGGAAGAAAACAACAATTTTGTCACAGTCAAGGGCACGTTCTGATAAAGATATTTTCATCAACATTATGTCCAAGTTTTTTTTATTGGTTAATATTATTGCCGTTTGTGAATCGAAAGTCGAAAACAGCAATTGTGTCATCGTCAAGGGCACACAACTCTGTTTTTTAGTTCGATCAATCTGACAATTCAAAACATTTAAGATCTTATAGTCACCAACATTGCAACCAAGTTGTGTCTTGATTGGTCCTTATTTGTTTTAGTGAGAGTGAAAATGAAGTTGAAACGGTAATTTTGTGAAATTCAAGGGCCAATATTTAAAATTTAACTCAACCAAGATCTTATGGTCATCAACATTGTGGCCAAGTTTTGTCTGGATTGGTCAATAAATGTAGATGCTACAGTGTAAACAAAGTCAAAAACAGCAATTTAGTCAAATTCAAGGGCACATAACTCCAGACTTCCTGCTCCGATCACACTGAAAATCGAACTCATCCAAGATCTTATGGTTACCAACATTGTGGCAAAGTTTTGTCATTATTTGTAGATTCTAGAGTAGTAACCAAGTCAAAACTACCCATTTTTTGATGTTCAATGACACATAATTCCAGACTTCCTAGTTCGATCTAACTCAAAATTTGAATCATTCTAGAACGTATTGCCATACGTGTTTTGACCAAGTTTGGTTAAGATTGGTCTATATTTGTAGATACTAGAGTGGTGAAGTCAAAACTAGCCATTTTTGACGTTCAAGGGCACATAACTCCGGACTTCCTTGTTCGATCTAACTCAAAATCAGACTCATCTGAGAACTTGTGGTCATACACGCTTTGACTAAATTTGGTAAAGATTGGTCAATATTTGTAGATACTAGAGTGGTAACAAAGTCAAAACTAGCAATGTTTGACGTTCAAGGGCACATACCTCCGCTCTACCCCGTCCGATCTGCTTCAAAATCGAACTCATCCGAGGACTTACGGTCATTCTTGTTTTAACCACGTTTGGTCAAGATTGGTCAATATTTGTGGATGCTAGAGTGGTAACACCGAATTGTGGACGGACGACGGACAAAAATCGACCACAATAACTCAACTTGAGCACTTCGTGCTTAGGCGAGCTAAAAAGCTGTACAGATAGTTTCGTAAAGTTAGTACATCGAAAATGAGCAAAATTTTATATTGGCAGAAGGATGAATACAGAACATCAACAAACTGATATACATGATTAATGATTCCCGAAATGTTCTGTCCTTGGCCTATTTAAGCTACATGCAAACTTTCATTTTGATCTGATCCATGTAGAAAAAGTTATTTAACTTCAAAGTTAACATTTGCTTCTCGTATCGATTTACCCCACCCACTTTGATAGCAATTATTTCCAAATATAAGACCTTCTCAGATTTTATACACATACAAATTAAAGATATTTAGTAACCCTATCAACTCAGAAAATTTAAAGAAAATCTATGTTTTGAACCATTGTTGCAGCCCATCCTTTAATCTAAATAATTGTCTTGGTGAAATTTAAATGTGATTGAAATGCATGCGTGTAGTGACAATTACAAACAGCTCATCAATTTAAAAGTACAAACAGATGGTCGTACCCTTCAAACATGTGAAATGGATCTGTCTAATTTAAAATTTCTTTTTACGACATCAAAGAGGATGGTAATAAAGCAACTATTTGCTGATGTTAATTGATGTATCGAACTGTCAATTTAAAAATACATCGTTTCATGCAAGTTAAATCCCGCTGGTTAAAGATGGATGTTAGGATTTTTTGCTTCATGATAATGGTAAACACTGTGTATTGTGTCAACAGAACCAAATTACAAACGTTTCCTCCGGCGCAGAAGAATTTCGATGTTGAAAGGGTAAGTTTTATTTATTAGCTTGCGCTCTGATCAAGCTCCATCTGTAATGTCACAGTCTATAAATCCAGTAGTCGTTTGTTTCAACTCTGACCAGTATTTTATCTGACAGAATGTTCGGTTCTCACGTACTGATGAAATGTGTATAATTATATAATAGGGATGAGCAGCTTAGGGCTCAGATTAGATGTTGCGATAGTATTAGTGACAGAAAGGTCAAAGTAAAAAAAATCATCAAATTATATATCAGAGTAATGAATGCTTTTCTAGTTGCATAGACAAACTTAACCAAGATTTCGTTTGTCCGGAAAGGGTAAAAATTACACTGAATTAATTGTCAGAGTAGTAAATCTTTGTCTGGAGGCTAATATTATGGTCACAAAAGGATGTACAAAATTTGCAAGTAAGATACTTGACATCATGGTTTTCTATTAGCACACTTATTAAAGTGACATTTCAGACATTTGTCATCAATTCTATTTTTATCTGAAAGAGCATATTTTCTTATGAAAATTCTGGAAAATTTCAAGCCAAAATATAGCGGCGTTTACGAGAAATATATATTTTTGTGCTTAAACAAATTGTTGTGGACAACAATTCGGATTTATATTGAATTTCCCAGTTCTGTCTCAATTATAAAGGCGTATTTCTAGCTTATCAACATCAACTTAAAAAAAACTGATAGCATTCATACTCATTTGAATAACCAATCTTTGTTATCAATACATACTTCAAAAATTGAAACGAGAATGAAATGTCCCTTTAAAGTCCCTTAACAACCTTGATAGAAACATTTTGAAAACAGCAATTAAATAACTGATGAAAAAGATGAAACAATTCGATAAATATGCACTCAAATTTATGTTATTTTTGCCAATTTACAGTTTCTAGGTTACTGGTATTCTGCGGCCAGACTACCCCCTTGTAGCTTTGAAGGATCTCATGACTTTACCAATTATGTGATACTCGCAACACTCGAGCCAGGCGGTATATTGAATCAGCAACATACAGTCAGGTAATATCAAAGAAAGTTATGCTAAAATAGACTGGGTTTAATGTTATGTTTTGGTAAATAGTCGGTTTTGTTTCAAAATTTCGTAACTACGGTTTGATCACAAATATTGACCAAACAAGACAAGACTTGGTCAAAATGTTGTTTTCACTCAAACAGCAACAAATATTGTCCAAAAAAACCCTTGGACATAATGTTGATGAGAATATCTTTATCAGAACAAAGTTATGTGCCCTTGACTGTGACAAAATTGTTGTTTTCTTCCGCTTTGTTTTTACTGTAACAGCCACAAACTTTTTACTGTAACAGCCACAAATATTTTTCATTCAAGATTATGAAAGCAGTTTTCAGCTGGATCATCATCTTGCATCTTTAATAATGTGCTCTTGAACTTGACAACATTGTGTCTTTCATTCTATCTTAAGTTCAGGTGAGCGATAATGGACCATCATGGTCCTCTTGTTATGAGATTAGACCCCGTGACCTAGTTTTTGACCCCAGCTGACCCAATTTCACAATCGTCCTATTTATCAAGACAATCATTCTTATCAAATTTCAGGTTAATCGGCCATGTGGCCTCTATAGTACATACACGGTTTTACTATGATTTGATCCCGTGACCTATTTTTTTACCCCAGTTGACCTAATTTTAAACTCCTTTGAGATACCGGTAATACCAAGACAATTATTCTGACAAAATGTCAGTGCATACAAGGTTTTTCTAAGATGACCCCATGACCAAGTTTATTTTACAAAATTGTCATTTTCGACTTTTCAAAACACATATCAACCAGAGACTCAATGTCGATGACCAGTAGAACTTCCTTGAATATAATGTTCGGCTTGATCAGAATTTCACATTCGGAGATATGTGCCATTGAAAATGCCATTCTTGACTTTCTTTCAACCTAACAGCCACACATATTGATCACAACACTGATTCTACGTTAAATGTACAAAGTAGCGGTTCAAAAATGAAAAATATCAACCAGACTCGAAGTGATATATTTTTTCGTAAATGAATAGACTATTATGTCAAGTTCATTAATCAATTAAAAGGGGCCTCAAATGTTTATCAATTTCCAGGAAAAATCACGCATATCAAAGGTCCCTATTTTTCATACGTCAGATACGTTAGGGTATACCATCTGCTTATACACATGTATTATGCCTTTCTTTGTGAGAAAAAACGACTTAACTTTAACAAATTATGAACGGTCATACTTTTTTCGCAGAAATTAGCAAAATAGATTATAGCATAATAAGTAATAATCAAACTATCAAGCATTTTTCAAAGCAGGAACTGTTGTATTGTATTTTGAAACAAAAACACTTTTTCCAATTAAAGGTAGATCTTCAAAATGTTTGTCATCTTCTATAAAATGAATGCAATTTGAACACTTCAGTCATATTAGATTTTGGTAGGTAGATATCATAACACTGTATATCAAAAATATGTTTTTATAAAATATTTTAGATCATTTAACGTATTTGATGACTTTAAATAAACTCGTATTGCCGGATGTATATGTATTGCTAATCATTGAAAAAATATTTTTTTGTACTTATTTTGACACTATAAAAGACGAAATGTCATATGTTTCGCTAAATATTACTTAAATCACAAATGTTATTTTCATCAAATACGTTAGATTTTTTCATCAGATACGTTAGATATCAGATAGTGTCAAAGTTAAGCACTACACCTTTCGCCACGATCATCATCATGTAAAATATATGTTATATTGTATAGTATTAAGTTAAGCAGGAGGTAATAACAACAAAATCAAAGAGAATTGATACACTTTTAGCCTTTAGATGTTATTGAACTGCGTGCACACTTCGCACGTACACAAACATGCTGCAACTATCAGGCTATGCTGATCATATGGTTTGAAGTTCTCATAGAACAATCACAAAACAACATGACGTCATGATACGAAGATATTTTTCAATTTGTTGGATTCAGACGGGGTTGAAAATTGAATGATAAAATTTAACTAACGTATCTGATTTTAACGTATTTGATGGTCGAACTGTAACAATGGCAATAAAATTCAACATGTTATCCATTTTTGTTTGTAAGAGAGTGTTTTTACACCACTGGCATATCCATGATGAAATTATAATGGAATTTTGTCTTCGGGATGAAGCTTTTGCTGCACAGCGACGAAAAACATCTTAACGTATTTGACGATATTTTTTTATATTTCTTAAAGTTATGATTTCAGACACATTTTTTTCAAAACTTATTCAGCTTAGGCAGAATAACATTTTTTCTCCAGCCTTTCTGCATTTACAACTATGTTTCTGTCAATAATATGTTACTGTTTCGTTGCTATTACACTTTCCAGTATCATTTAAATCTGTCTAACGTATCTGATGTATAAAATGAGGACAACACTCTTTTGAGTATTTTGCTCAAATAATTGCTTTAATCGCTTACTATTTGAAGGATTTTAAGTCTCGAGTTCATTCCTGTTGAAAACAGACCTCTCAGAGTGCCAAATGTTCACTAACAAAATTGAAAATCGGCTTTGAAATAAGACATATGGTGTGAGGACAAGCAAATTGTTGCATAATCCGGCATGCTTTGTCCTGTGCCAAACATTCAACTTTCATATTCAGCAAAGTAATTCAGGTTCAATAGTTAGACACGATGTCAGGGTCATCAAAAAAGCAATTAATGTTCACCTCAGTGCCTGAACATTAACATGCATGCAAAAGGACAGCTATTTTATTAAAATAGGCACTTTATCGTAGAATCAGTGACTAAGACGAAATATGAACGCAATACTGTTTACCTAAAAGTGACATTTCACAAACATTTTTTTTATAAATTATACTTTCATTTTTACCCGAAAGAGCATATTTTTATAACAATTCTTAAAATTTCAAGCCATTATACAGCACCGTTTACGAGAAATATATATTTTTTGTGTTAAATTAAACAAATTGATGTGGACAGCAGCTGAGATTTATATGGAATTTACTATTTCTGGCTCAACTTAAAAGGCGTATTTTAATGTTTCGAATTTGGGTCAATATTTGAGGTATTGGTTTGTAAATATTCGACATTTTAGTAGTAAATATTACGGTAATCCGAGTTTTCTCTGGTGAAATTTGCTCATTTACTAATGAGCGACATCAACATATCAAAGAGCGAGTTTCATCAGAGAAAACTCGGATGTTACACTACGAGTACAGTCGAGTTACCTCTACTTTACAGGAGTACAGCTTGTACGACATTTGAGGTGACCAAAACGCCTACCGACATTCCTGGTGTCTACACAGCAAAGGATTCAATAGGTATGTTTGATTAATCTAGCGCCATACTAATGTACGGAAACTCCAGAGGCAGAGCCAATGACTCCGCAATTGAAATTCTCTGGGGCACTTCCGACCATATAATTATGACTCATTCTTAGGGATCACGATCTTTGGATCCAATAAGTTAGTTTTCAACTTTCTTCTCAAATTTCTTTTCGTGCTTACATACGAAGAATGCAAAGTCAAAGCTCCCCTAAGACTATTTACTTATCTTCTAATTCTGTCGTTAGGGTTTTCACAGAATCAATGTCGTCAGTCAACCTGATGTGATGTTTGGGTCACCTGACTGACATCATGTACATCTTCGAATTCTTCTAAAATCCATTGGACGGATTTCAACAAAACTTGGAAGGAAGCCTTCCTTCCCATAGAAAGGCGCTTCAAATTTGTACAAAACATGATGTAACCCTCCCCCATGAGTGTCAAAAATTGTGGTAAGTAGGGTACATATTAAAAATCTTCTCATGAACCAGCTGTTGGGTTTGATATCTAGAGTTTTAAGTGCAAGGACTACAAAGTTTGTACAAGCGAGAAAAAAACTCATCAAGAAGTGGAGGGGGGGTGTCGCATGATAAGTTAAATTTTAACATTTTTGTGGCCATATTTCTTCCAAACCTGGTATGAAGCAATCCCTTGGGAAGGCGGTTCTGATTTGTACAAATCATGGAGTTATCTCCAGTTGGGCCCCATAAGTGGTCTAAAAGGCGACGAATATGGTACATTAAACAAATCTTCTCATGAACCAGCTTTTGGATTGGACTTACATTTGGATTTAGAGTCTTAGCGGCAAGAATTACAAAGTAAGTGCAAGCGAAAATCCACCAAGGAATGGATTAGTTAATTTTTAACATTCTTGATTTTTTTCTTACAAACCATTGAATGAAATTAAACCAAACTTGACAGAAAAGCGTTTCAGATTTTTACAGGGGCATATTGTTCTACTCGTGTTTGTCTTTCCGAAAAGTTAACATTTTCCATTAATGTTTCACAAACAAATCTTGTTTTAGCTTTGTTTTTACTAAAGAACTGTCGTTTTCCTCCTTGTTCTCACTCAAAGAGCAACAAATATTGACAAGTTAAGAAATACTTTTTCATAATATTGCTGCACAAAAGATCTCTAATGAGTGTGATGATTTGTGAATTATCTGCCCTTTAAATTGACAACATTGCCGTTTTTTTACTTTGGATGCACTTTAACGGCTACAAATATCGACAAAACTAGACAAACGTGTACACAATGTTGCTGAACACAATATAACATGTGAGTTTCATTTTTAGGCTGTCTTGTTATACATTTCTCCCTGCGAAGGCAAAAAAACTGTTTCATGAATTTTGCTTATGATATTTCTGAAAAAATATCAAAGTACGAAAAATGAAGTATAATAAAAGGTTATTGCATCATAATGGGAATATATATCGAGCTCGGGAAACTCTGCCGTATGAACTAGATCGACACAATTATAGCAATAACCTATAATATTACTCATGTTGCAGGTAATCCTGTATCCGGAACAAGTGTGATTTTAGCGACAGATTACAAGCAATTTGTTATATTCTGGGGATGCGTCAAAGTTGTCGACAAAGTGTGCCAGGACCCTTACCTCCATGTAGCGACAAGGAGAAAGGAGCCAGATCCATTAACCTGGAAGATTGTAGAGGCAATTTTACAGCACTATTTCGAAATAAGCTTGACTGAAATGATCCGAGCAATACATGATGAAAATGGTAATAACATTATATTTTTTGCAATCTCCGGAACATTAAACAAATGACGTTCTTTTCTTTGTACTAATGGTTCTGCTCTACTTCGTACATGGTATTTCGTCAATTCTGAAGTTCTGACCGATATTTTGTTTTAGATAGGCGCATGCTAGGGTTTTCAGGGATCAAAACAAAGATACATAAACAACATTGCGACAGTCAGAGTTTTCATTGTTTTGTAGTACATTGCATTGTATAGGGCCTAAAAGAAAGGAATTTAAGCCCTTGAACCAATAGTTCAACAATTCATTTACTTGTAAATGCAAATCAAAAAGGTTAAACTGCAATTAAATGAAAATGCCACAAAGCATCTCCATGGTCTCTACTTGTGCTTGCTACTTTTAAAACTCATTACTAGCATTCTTAAATTATTCTGCCCTGAATTTAATAAAAACAAGTGGCCAATTGCACTGACAAGCCCCTTATGGATGTATATGCGCCGCTAAACGAAACTCTTTTGCTAAATCTTTTTTGCAGTAGTATTTAATGAGAATGGTTGATACTTTGTTATTAAAATGTGGATGTTTTTATTTATTTTCAGCGTGTGTTACCATTGACGAAATGTAAAAGTATTTACGCAGTTAACATCAGTCGTCACATGGTGCTTTAACCCTTTCCCAAACGTCAAAACTTTTGGGCGATCCAATTTAAAAGCTGATGCAAATGACAAAAGGAATGATGGTACAGATAGAATTTGTGTAGTTGAAGGCACAAAAATATTGAGACAAAAGTAGAAATTGCTAATCATCAGCAATTTCTTCTTTTGTCTCAATATTTTCCATAGCTTTTTCTTTTAAGGACGTCAAAACCAGCTCTTGTTTGGGAAAGGGTTAACTAACAGTGTAATTGTGCGAGGTTTAGCCAAGGACCCATGCATTACCTTACAGACATACCGCGGTCCCGTAATATCAACGATCTTACGGCCACGTTTTTTTGCGTAAACTGTGTAACAAAACATCTGATTGCACGAAAATTTTCGATTGGGTTTGTTGTTAGGAGTAGTTGTGCAAAAACAATCGTAAGATCGTTGATAATGCGCGCCCTTGATCTTGAATGAGAGAAGTTAAAACCTTTTGTGTCGGTCATGAAATTAAAATGGTAATACTTATAAAGATGTATAAGCGTTTCCAATATGTAGCGTTTCGATGATTTAAAAAAGATTAACATGATATGTACATTCGCGTGAAGAAAATTCTTCGCTGGCCTATGTGAACAAAGGGAGATAATTCGACTATGTAATTTTGCCAATTTTTGTAAGCGCAGCTTTTGCCAATTTTGTATGCGCAGCTTCCTGCGAATGGCTGGATTGATTTGATGAACATTCACAGGAACGATCACTATGACATGGACATTCCCATACAGAACATTCAGAATATGTACTATTTATGTTAGTACGGCCATCCTCCTATGTAGAATCGTTTTGATATTTTTACTTTTTTGGTGACTGATTGTTTCATATAAAGGTGTGGCTTGAATGGTGACCTTATTGAATTCTTTGTAAATGTCCATTTTGTTATATATCGTAATGTAGCACCTACGTGTACAATAGCTCTTTGATCTACATATTATATATCTTGGTTGTAACCGCAGTAGTAGTGGTAGTAACTTGTTTCTTTTATTATTCATTACTTGCAACATTAACTTCTTTGTTTTAACAGGAGCAATATTATCACAACTGGTTTCAGTGTATAATTGTATTTCCAGGGCACAACAGGAGAATACATATTTCTGTAATAGAAAACACATGCTTAAAATGTCATTATAAAAAAAGCTGACTCGCTCTTGTTTTGCATTCAGTACTAATGAATAATACAAATTCAATAGTAACATAATTTTGGAAAATAATTCGGACCAAAACAGTTCCTACAAATGCCAGGAAGTGTTCAAATAATGTTCAGTCAAGTTTTAATGAAGATACGTTATGTTCGTGTACAACAATCTATTTAAAAGAAATAGGTCATAGTAGTCGTATTGTGCTTTAGAAAAAATCTTGTTGAAAGGCAATGGTGGGAAGCTCAATATTAAGG
Source organism: Fragum sueziense (assembly GCA_963680895.1). NCBI lineage: Eukaryota > Metazoa > Mollusca > Bivalvia > Cardiida > Cardiidae > Fragum > Fragum sueziense. The sequence continues at coordinate 3,615,370 of OY804601.1, read as the reverse complement.
GGAAAGTATCTGAAATGATCTATTCTACAAAAACACTTACCAAGCGTGGGCGTGTTCACGTTTTTTTCACATTTTTTTTTATTTTCGTTTACAAAGATTAAGAAACAATATCATAACAAAGTCCCATGATTAGGCCTAGCGCCCCTGCTTTTGGTGTTTCTCACCTTTTCCCGATCCGCACGCCTGGTTGTAAATTCTTTAACAGGATTCCATGGATGCAGAGCTTCAGATTTATTTGAAGAGTGGTGGGTCGAAATGACCCATGGCAGGGAAATTGATGGGTCATTTTTGGAAATGATGAGCCATTGCAATGAAAATAAACATAGTGATATAAAAAATTTGTAAAAGCTTGGGCCGCTTGGCCCCTGGAGTTGAAAAGTGATGGGCCATATTTGCAAATAGTGTGTCAAATGGCACGGGCCCACTGTCAATCTGAAGCTCTGTGGATGTCTATTTTTGCCTGACGACTTCCATTCAAATATAGTTCATTCCGGTCTAGACAGAAATCAAGACGTGAGTTTTGTTATTAGAGACGTGTCGATTTCGTTCACGACTTCCATCATTCGTCAAAATGACATAACGAACAAAACCAATACTAAAAATGTACACTGATATTTAGTCGGACATCGATGGAAACTATCTGTAACCGCTAACCACGGTGCTGACAGAGTTATTCATGGTGGGGAAACACGTGACAGTTACCGTTACAGTCACGTTTCGGTTATTTTGTTAATATATGACCGATCTAAAACGGTTTGAGACAGAGAAGGTGGGAATACGCCAGATGATGAGCTAAATGCTAGCGTTCTTTTAAAAATTCAGATGAAACAAAGTTACTTACGACTATCTATTAATCCCGCTGATTTAAGATCTATCACATTGTCCTCATATCTGACGTATTTCTGTCTTCTTTGCCTCAAACCGATTTGTTCATTTATTTTCGGAGTACGTAACTTGCCGACAGATGTTATTCATTGTAGGCAGATTGTAAACCCATAAAGTACATTGGATAATACATGTGGTATGTTCTCTTTTTCGCTAGTCTTGGCACAAGGTGCTCTCAGTGAACTATTGTGATCGATCAATGTCCGGCGTTTGCCCTATTGTAGCAAGCACAATTTCACGAATTGAATTCCCTTTGTCAATATTTTCCAAATCATTCTCGCCCTCATTAAAAAAGTAGCCATTGTTCAGTAAGGCCAAAAATTTACATTCTTTACGATTTAGTCCAATTTGTTCAGCCGCGGGCAAAGGGCAGTTGGTAGCCCGTTTGACTTTTACTCATTAGGTCCCAGGTTTGATCACCGACATCGACAAATATCCCTTCTGACAAAATTATCACCTACCAATGGTTTGGGTATGTTTGGCGAGCAGCTGCAGATGTTGTGGTAGCGCTGTTTCGAGAAATGTCATGAATCCGTGGTTAGGTGCTCCAGCTGCCGCACCGATAATTCTAAACGTTTTGTTATATATTTCTAATGTTGAAGCCAGTGCCATAGGCGTTGTGCGAGTACCGGCGCGAGCGGGGGTTATAAGAGGTTGGGAGGTTTCCTCCGAGAAGATTTTAAAACTTGGTACGATTTGGTGGCATCTAGTGAAATCTGATCGAGTGTGTTGCTATAAAAATTTTGAACATTTTTCTCAGATGAAGAAAATATATAGAAGCCAAGAATTCCTAGCGTCCGGCTGGCTACGCGCCTGCATTGACAGTGTCGAAACAGCAAAAAAAATTCAATATATTTTTGAAGACTTTATTAATTCCATTGAATTTCAGGATAACAGCTGTAAGGTCGGCCAATGACAAACATATTTTCAAAACTCTCCAACCAGAGAATTACGTTAGCTATGACAGCTTTAAATACCTTTCGACTGCGTGATCCGCTATGGATGAACTTGATCCGAACCAAGGCGAACCATCGTACACTAGAAAAAAAAAACCGTGGACGGTTGCTATTTTCATATTGGCATCAAAGGTACACTGTATCTTCGAGCGTACATATATAATATTCTAAATCACTAAAACCAATATCAGCACTTAGGCGCTAAAGATTCTCAAAAGTGATTCGGAATTGACGAGTTGACTAAAATAGTTGCTAGTATTTTCCTATTAAAGCTACTATTTCCCAGATTTGGACCCAAAAATTGTCAAATACAAACGAAATGTACACTTTTTAAGCTTTATATGACCTGATTAAATGATTACGACAAACTATTGAAGCAACGACTCATTTTTTCGCAATTTGATACCAAATTCATGAAGCGATATCGAAAGTAGGTCAAAACAGTAGGACATGCGACTTTCTTAAATGACGTCACAACATACATGATGACGTCATATTGAAATTCAAGTATGAATCTCGTTTGAATCATGGTCCGCGCTGTATGCGCATGTGCAACAATTTCAAAATAATTCTAACCCCATCAGTGATGGGGTTGAATTTAGGTTTGGATTCTCCCTAAATTCAGCTATCTGTCTTGTAATTTCGGCTAATTCTCTGTCTGAATCGCATATTATTAACCATCCCGAGGTTGTCAACACAAAAGTTTTGCATATTTTTTCAAAAAATTTCATTTTTTGCAATTAGACCATCTGTTACCGTCGCCCTTTAATGTATTGTTTGGGAAAGGGTTAACCTACTGCTTTATTATATTTATCCCATTTCCATTCATAACATTTACCTAATAAAGGGGTAACCTAATAAACCTATCTTTATTCGGCAATTCCGGTATACATGTATTCATACGCGACGCTTCAAGTTCCAATCTGAGGCGAATCCCGAATTCCTGTGAGGGGGTTTGGCATACAAATGGGTGAATGTTTACCTGGTATTACACAATATTGACTGGATTTCTACATGAAAATGAAATAATCAGGCTTAAGATGGGATCTGTTTGAACCCCAAATCCCTCTGGATCCGCCAATGTCAATGTGATAAGATCTTTATCAAGCCAACACAAAGAAGAAATTTCTAGTCTTATACTGTCTATATGCATTTACTCAAACAGGACACATTAAATTGTCAGAGAAAATTTGGGAAAACATTGTTCAACAAAGAAGAAAATGTTTATTGGGTACCAGCATAGTTCTCCCTTTGTCTCAATATTTTCTGTGCTATTAAACACAAATTCCTATGTGTCATACAGATCAAAATATTTGAAAAGAACAATGGACATCATTTCATGTTTAGTGCCAAACAACACTAAGTCTTGTTCTGTGGTTACAAATATTAAAGGAAAATAATTGTTATCATTTGTCATTCTGTAACAAAAATTGAAAATGTCATTGTGATGAAAATAAACTAAAATATCATTATAAAATATTGACAGGCCTTAGATTACATAAACTTGCATGCACATTAGTTTATTTGGATAAATGTACATGTAATTTGTATAAACATGTATTATGGACAATTTTGTCTCATACAATAAAGAAACTTGAACTTGAAACATGCAGTCAGAAATTGAACTGTGCTTGGGAATTTAAAAGACAGCAAACATGAAAAATAATCATTTTTATGCAAATACATGTACATGTAGGCCTACACCAACATATACTGCACACACAGAGAAATTGACCATGATGTTTCAATTGAAAAGTCTATTTAGAACAATAGGAAAGCAGAAAATGCACATATATGTCTCATAAAATGTTGAGCAGTATCTCAGACCACACAATTTGTAAACAATCCCAAATTGAAAGTGGATAAAAATGACAAAACAGCTTTTTGTATTTTTGCTAAGAAAGCATTGGGGAAAAAGAAGAAAAAATAAAATATAATTTCAGAGAGTGGGAAAGACCTGGGTCATGGGCACTTTACTTAATAGAGACATTGAAATCTAAAATGACCTATTGCTTTAAGTATTGGGTAGCCCTTGTAACAATCAAATTTTGTTGTTTTATTTGCAGTAGGAATCTGCATTGAAATATAAAGTAGCCTAGATCTACTGATCTTTAGAAAAACAACACATTTTTAAACTGACATTTAAAGGGGGAATAACACTTAACATCTTGCAAATTTTCCGAGAACTTCGTACAAAAAAATAAATATATATTATTAAAATATGGTCTTTAAATTGCATATATGCCAAATCTTAGCTTTCTACCTTGTGTATTGGCTTAGATGTCGACGGATTTAAAACCCCATGATTTTTTGTCGGGGGGATAAAAATTATAATAATAAAACATATGGGTTTTAAATCCGTCAACATCCTAGCCAATACACAAGATAGAAAGCTAAGATTTGGCATAGATGCAATTTAAAGGCCATATTTTCATAATATATATTTATTTTTTGCACGAAGTTCTCTGAAAATTTGTAAGATGTTAAGTGTTATTCCCCCTTTAAGACATTTTGATTTTAAACTTGTACAAAAATACCAGGGAAAGGTTGCAGGAAAAGATGAACATTCTGCTAGATCTAATTCTAGATCTAATTCTAGATCTATTTACGTTTCCATCAATGTTTTGACATAAACATGGACCTATTTAACCCTATTTTTTTTTTCAGACAGTTTCCCCAAGTCATTTTTCACTGACAGATCATTTCCAAATTCAAATGCAGGCTGCAGGGTAAGATAGAATATTTATGGAGAAATGCATATGCCTATAAAATTTAGAATTAAAAAATAAATTTAAGCTGTTGGATTACCTGATTCACAATCCACTTCCTTCCTAATGTCCATTTTTTCACTAAATCTCACTCATCTATTCATGATTCCAGAGTTTACAAGCTCATTTCAATGACAATTATCACACAGACTTTAAAATTTTACCTCAAGGAAACTTCTAGTCCATTATGTCATTTAGTACACATGTAGACTTTAGAAATCTAAAAAAAGCATTTGTATATCAGATGAAACATGTATTAAATGTGTATTGAGTGATAAATGGATTTAAAATGGGGTCAGCAATACACAAAATGTCATGGTCGGTTCAGTGACGTTTATTGTTTACATCATAAATCTTGAAAATAAAATTCGGTAAATATGACAATTTTCAGGATTAGAGTGAAAATTTGTAAATGAAATAAAAAAAATCTTGAAGAAATACTGAAAAGGGGTCCGATTTTCAATTTATATTTTTATTTACGTGGCGGTGAAACACGCACTATTTCCTTGACAAGGCGTAATGCTAAATGCGTGAGCGGGCTCGGAACAGCTGATTTTGTTATTAAAAATGTGGGTCAAGAATATGTAAATAATTACAGAAAAATCGTCCAAAATCTAGAAATACAGTTGGAAACAGGATAAATAGAATATATGGTTGGTGCCGAGATGGATAAAGTTTATTCGGCTCGGCCCGAAACCTGAAAAAGGCTCGCTAAAGCTCGCCTTTTTCAGTTCTCTAAGCCTAGCCGAATAAACTTTATCCATCTCGGCACCAACCATATATTCTCTATTTCTAATGGCTATTTGACGATTACAAAATTGATACATAACAGAATGTGCAATGTGTGTATTTTTATTAGACGAACGAAAACCACTTGTTACACCAGCCTACTTCAATGAGTACATTGTACTAAAATTAAGTAACACAATATTTATTTCGGAGCACGTGTGAGGTTTTACGATTTATTTAATCTGACGTTGTAGACAGCTCAAAAGGAACACGTTTGATCAATCTGAACTCCCACTATCATAACTTCCAATTATCAAATCAAGTATTGTGTTTTTTTGTTTTACTGCTGATCGTTGCAGCGAGTGCTTATTTTTTCCCTTGTATCAAAAGTTAGCGGGCATTTTGTTTTACTCATGTGTGTGTCTGTCCGAAAATATTTGCCTTTTCTCCAAAGCTATTCGACATACAATGCTCAAATTTGGTTTGTAACTTAACTTTAATGATATATACCCCAGGGTCATCCTTTAACCTTTATCATCCCTTTTCATGAAAATTTAACATTTTAGAAAAATGGCCCTTACAGGGACAATCGTGTTTGACAAACAGATCTTGTTTTTTTTTTTTTTTTTTTTTTTTTTTTTTTTTTTTTTTTTTTTTCGTTTATTTAACGGCGGAGAATCACGTTACACAAAAAATGCAAAGGATCTAAAGATTAATCTAAAAAATCATTCTGATAGAAAGTTACTGATTTCATAGGGGTTTAAAACAGAGAATGTTTAAATACGTCAGTAACTAGATAAAGATATAGCCATACTTTAAAGATCTACCATATTCAGAAAATCTCATGGGATGATCATCACAGACTCGTTTTTAGCTGCATGTTCTTTGTCACTATCTTTTTCGCGATTTGCTAGATTTTTCCTCTGAGGATAAATATTTTACTCCTCAGAAAAATTAACGGCTTAAAAGTTGCGGCATGTCTCATAACTATCTTTCTTTGGTTTATGTAAGATCATATTATTTTTTTTTATTGTATTCCTTAAATGATGCCTTTGTATTTTCTCCCGTTTTGTCCATGATACTTTTATATTAATTGTAAAGAGCCTTACACGTGTCGAATACTACTTTGTTCTAAATGTATCACAGAAGTGGAACTCCATTTTCGGCAGTACGTTCAATAAATTTGACAAAGTTCTTAGTGGCTATTCACAGTTTGCCCGAACTTGACCTCACAGCAATACCTGCAATTACTCGAGCTGTTTCAATCTTCGGGTCTGTTTCATCGATAATTGGTTTACTTCGTAACATGGGCGGATCTAGGGGGGGAGGTCGCGGGGTCCGGACCTCCCTCTCCCGGAATTCGAGCGGCCGCCTATGAAATACGGAGAAATCAAATTTTTGACTTAAAACTCAAAGACAATTCAAATTTGTGAGTTTTCTTCCCATGATAAGATCTAACGTTTGCAATCCCGGCTAACATTCACGTATAAAGTTAGCTACATAACACGTATGAAGTTGTCATTTGGACTTGGACACCCCGGAAGAAATTTCTGGATCCGCCCTTGGATAAGACATACTTCATACATTCATGTAGCGTTTGAAAGCGCTCAAACAACAAAATCGGTCTTATCCACGCGGACAAAAATATCATAATTGTCTAAGTTTCTTGTATGTAGTTTTCACTCATCCGTAAGCAGTAAACTCCGAAAGTTAGTACCCTCAGCCTTTTTTTGTAAGCATTGGAAAATCGTCTACCGCCGAGGTTATTACGCTTTCCCACACTTTCTTCCGTGAACTTTTTCTTCACGAGATCCCTCAATTCATTGGTTTTGATGCTCCAAGTCGGAATGACTTTAGCGATTTCTTCAACCTCTTCAGCATGTGCTGGGGCACTAATTACCGTCCACTTAAAGAATAATTTTCTCGTCAGCTGAACCAAATATGTTTTATCTAAAGGGCCAGTATGTAATCTGATGATAGCTTTTTATGCTCCCCGAAGGGAGAGCATATAGTCGCCGCTTCGTCCGTCCGTCCGTCATTCCGTCCGTCCAAAGCGATTTCTCTATAACCCTTGGGCCAAATCAAATGAAACTTACCATGTGAACTCCCTATGACATAATGCCGATGTACTTTTCCCAGTTTTGGATTTGAGGCCTCGTCATGGGAAAAGGGGACTTAAGGTCAAATACACTTTTTCTCTAATTTCTCATAGTCTAATGGTCAGAATTTGATGAAATTTCATATTTGAGTAGCAAATCAGATGCCCTTGACAATAAACTACTTTAAATTCGCGTATAAAAAGTATGTCATGGAAAAAGGGGGCTTAACGTTTGTTAGCTAAATCTTAGCTCTGCATGGCATACATTTATTGTGACAATGCCTTAATCGGGGAGCATTGTCCGTCTCTGACGGCTCTTGTCTCGTAAAGCTTTCAAATCTAAGATAAAGTGGGACGAAGCTGAAATACTTGTCTCGACAACAGCATATTTGATATACCAGCCGAGAGTTCCTGAGAAAGTATACCAAGACCAATTCTTGAAGAACGGTTAGACGTGTTTTTTCAATTTGTCTGAAAGTTGGGTGAATACATCGTCAAACCGAGTACGAGTAAGTCGTGAGAGGGATGGATATTCCGCTTCATTTCAGTGTATATCAAACTTCAAGGAGTTGTTCTGCTGATGGCTTAAAAATCTTATTTGTTGGAGAAGGCAATGTACGGAAGTTATGTTAAGGTTACTTGATTCTGTAATTGTTTGGATATTATCTACAACTGCTTGTTTCAGCCTGCCTTTATTGATATGAACAGAGGAACATCTGGAACCTGCTGGTATTACGTATTAGATAGAGGCTGCATAGTAGATTCTACGCGATATAAACGTTCAAAAGGCGCAGCCTTTGAACGTTTATGTCGCGTAGAATCTACCATACAGACTCTATCTGACTTAGTGTTCGTCAACCTATGAAAACAAACGCTTCTACTGGCACTCAAACCACGCCTCCGACCGGAGCTACTATCAAGTGGATCTTACTGGAATTACATCATCTTCCCAAAAATTACATCATTTTCCCAAAAATTACATCATTTTTCATAACTGCACAGGAAACGGGGCGTGGCTATTTATATCCATGACAAAAACTGACCGGCAGTGCGTTTATGTGAAATATAGCGTCGATATTTTCAAATATACTGCAATTTCATTGGTCCAAAAACTAAGACGAACACTGAAGTGTTATGCTCCCAGAAGGTAGGCAGACGGCCTTCTGTAGACAAAATGTTGACGTTTGCAGACATAGCACATTGAATTGCTTCTACTCGTTGATGAAAGGAAAAGAAAAAAGCTTGCAATTTTCAATTTATTTTACCTCAATATTGACTGTACTGTACAATCTCGTATTATACATGAATACGTCCTCTGATTACGGAACAAATCCGTTTTACCGTTTGGGAAATAGACAAGTAAGTATTAACGAGGACAAACACTCGATGATGACCACCAGACATTGTAGGCGGACAACAAGTGACAGGATTCCCAATTGGCTGTCAGTTTTGATCAAACAGATACGCTTATTATACTAATTATTCTTTGTGCTAAGATTTCTTCGTATGTTTTACTTTCGCCCGCGTTCTAGCATATTCTAATGAACGTAAAATGTAATGCTTTCCTTTACTTATGTCTAATTTTTATAACAGAGTTATTCGACTTTTAGAACGAAGACCGCCATTATATATGTCACGTGATCTAATACCAAATTTGAACAAGCCAACTGTTAATCCAATATGTTTTGTAGTCATTTTACCCTCGTCTTTAGAATCTCTTTAAAATAAATGTGTAGAACTGAAATATTAATATGACCGTCACCGTTTGTACATTTAATGTATGTGTGTTGTTTATGTGTAATTTGTGCGTATATCATGTTGTTTATGATTTGAACAATAAAATGATTTGATCTGATCTGTTAATAACGCAGCTGATCTAAATGTCACGTTACATGTATACAGATTCTGGTCGGTTTTGCAACATGTATCTTTTCTTTGTTAAAATTATACAAATATAGAAGGCAGTATTTAACCCTAATCCTTAAACGAGTTTTAATTTGGCTTATTCAACCATACCCGCCGTTGCGGCCACGCCTATCTCTTGGTCGAGCAGTTGACGCACGAAATGTTTAGTATTTAAAGATGGATGTTATATCCCAACTTTATTTGTTCAACCCAACTGATTAGTGACATTACTTTCCTATAGATCTAAGTAAAATTAAACAAATCCGGGATCGGATGTTCAAATTTTTATCGCCATTTGTTGACAATGAGATAATATTATATAATTATTCATAAAACCAATTTATGAATCGATACAGGCATTTGTATTAATGAGTTAGCACAATGAATGTATAGGTACACGCTATGATTATTTCTATAAAACAAATGAAACAATCTTGAAAAATGCAAATGCCGGGTGTTTAAAGAGACATCTCATTCCCATTTCATTTTTAAAGTATGTTTTTATGACAAGGTTGGTTATTCTAACGACTTTAAATGCTATCAGTTTTTTAATTGTTGCTGATAAGCAAAGGAAACGCCTTTACAATTGAGACGAAGATGACAAATTCCATTTACATCTGATACTGCTGTATACATCAATTGGTATTATTGTAAGGGGGAAAAATCTCGAAAACGGCGTAATCCTTTGGTTTTGGGTTGAATTTTATTTAGAATTTCCACATGAAAAAACGCCCTATCTGATAACGATAAAATCTATGAGAAAATATTTGTTAAATGTCTCTTTAAAGACAGTAAATTCTGTGTTTCAATTTAAGTAACCCCTTAAATCAAAGACGGAAAATGCCTCTATATGGGTGAACACCGTTTGTGTACAGATTGGAGTTTGGTTTGTAGGTCGCACTGTGTAAGGTCTAACGTTTGCTGGATCAAATAAGATCCTGTTCTTGTTTGGGGCTTCACATTAAATTTGATGGTAGCCAATTTTTGATTGAGCTGGTCGACTGCCCCTTGCAGAGCGTTGTCCTGTTCTTCAAATATTTGACAGTTTAGATGACCTCTTGATTCGTTCCAAGTCCAAATTGAATAATGCGGCACATTAAGAAACTATTCCTCAGTGTTTGGGTTATTCCTTAAAACGGATGATTTAAAGTATCTGTATTTGACCCTAGTGCGTGTGCGGTAACTTCTTAGATTGATAAAGCTGTCACACTTTGTAGTTAAGTCACAAGTTCCGAGCCATGTTGGTACGATTGGATTTTGTGTAAGTTGAACAGCATTTTTTTTTTTTTGAAAATGAAATTATCAAAAATTTAAATGGCGATGGATTAGGTACTTCCTTTTGCTTTCACTCGCTATGAAGGTTTCCCTTGAGTTCTCGATAGAGCGTCTGGTAGCGGCTTCCCTTTGGAATTTTTATGCCCCCGATAGGGAGGCATCATAAATTTGACTTGTCCGTCCGTCCGTCCGTCTGTCCGTCTGTCTGTCCGTCCGTCCGTCATTCCGTCCAAAAACTTTAACATTGGCCATAACTTCCTTATTACTTAACATATTCGCTTCATACTTTACCACAACATTCCTTGGTACATTACCTTTCTGTAGGCACATACTTTGGTGACCTTGACCCCTGCATGACCTTGACCTTGAACATAGATTGGCCATAATTTAAAATCAAAGCGGTGTCGGGGGCATTGTCATCTTACAGTGACAGCTCTTGTTCTTCTTGTTTCTTTCATTTTTGCAGCTTTAAGATGCATATGTTTCTTGAATGAGAATAATGCTCAGCACTATGATTTTTATGATTTTTCTTTATCAGGAAAAGATTCAAAACTACAAAAACAAGAGTACTACAACTAAATCCTAACTCGTTTTCTGTTTAACAAAAATAATGTGAATTAGTATTTTGAGACATTTACCTTTCTTTATTACATATGTTTTTTATCAAAATGTCTGCATGTTTTTAATCAAACTGTCTGCCTTTTTCGATCGAAGGATATCAGAATCGATTTTTATCTATCATGAAACTATGATTATTTTTAGCTCACCTGAGCGCGAAGTGCTCAAGGTGAGCTTTTGTAGTTAGGTGGATGTCCGTTGTCTGTTGTCCGTCGTCAAAGTTTACCTTGTATGCACTCTAGAAGCCACATTTTCGTCCAATCAATCTGTTTGATTAGAATGGTTGTCTTGGTGAAATCTCGGACGAGTTCGAAATTGGGTCAACTGGGGTCAAAAATTAGGCAACGGAGTCAAATCTTTGAAGACGATTAAATCAAGTGAGCGATTAAGGGCCACTATGGCCCTCTACTTTACACCAGCTATCTATTAGATTGATAGAACGTTTCTACTTGTTAGACATTTTAGAACCACTGAAAGACACGAATGCCAAAATCAGAGAAGGAATTTAAAAAAAAAACAATACCAAAAATTAAGTCATTTAAATGTTTTTGCTTAGTGGATTCTGAGGCAGCTTTATCAACTGTTTCTGTTCATCACTGATATTCTGATACACCCTTGACGAGATAGAAAAATCCTTGGCATTGGTCTACTTCGACCTGGCGACCATGTTTATAACAAAATGCTCTTCGGGAAAGCGTTGTGTTAGTAATGGTTTCAGCGTTGTTATTGTTACATTACACTTTTACAAACCTACGCCATCACTCACATAGATATGATTGTTGTAATCTCGCTTATTCTTCAATTCTCTTGGACTCTTGCTGGATATCTTTCAATGTGTCCTCATGGGAATGTTCCCTAGAAGGAATATAACCTACGAAACCAGGGGCCCTTATTACCAACGATCTTACGACCACGTTTTTGTGTAAACTGTGTTACAAAACATGATATTGCACCAGAAATCAGATTGGACCAATCATATTTGTTGTCACAAGTAATTACGCAAAAATTAAACGTACGATCGTTGATAATACGGGCCCTAGACCTTGACTGGCTCAACAGATTCACATTTGCCCACGAGTGTGTGGTGAGACTTCTACCTATGGCCATTAATACCGAACTTGATTTTGACGTTGGAATTGTGGGTAAATGTAACATGTAAGGTATTTATTTCAGTTAAAAGAGAAATTTCCTTTTTTATTATTAAGTACCGCATTTAAATATTTCATTGACGCAAATGAATAGCTGTATTTGAAAATAACACTATTTTAGTATTTTCAGTTACTTTCTACTGTTTAATTAAACAAAAGATTTATTTGCAATGCATTTTAAAGCTTGTTAATTTCTTGTTATCTGATGAACACTGATGACAAAAGAACTGTTCCTGCGCAGGACACGCACATTGCTGGAGAACCATAAGTGGGTCCAATGTGCACACTTGTCACATTTTAATATCTTAGAGCTATATATGGGTCTGCTGGATGTCATCCATGGTAAACACAGCATTTATGCCTTCTATAACTTTATCTGACTCTGTATACTCTGCTTCGTCGATTGGGACTTTTTCTTCCAACTCCCAAGTAACTAGCCCTTCTACCTTTCCTTATATGGTATTCGAAACGGAAACTCACGAGAGAATGTGACATTGAAAGACGGTGGCAATTTTTAACGGTAACGTAAAATTCCAGCAAACCCACGTGAGGCACCGAATACACTCGTCGAATCAACATTCGTAGAGTATACCGACTAACACAAGTCAAAGAATAGTTTCTCATCTGTTGTCTCAAGAACATAATAAATAAATCAATTTTGTTTCTTTACTACAAACAAACCAAATTAACTATTGTCTATTATTCATTATAGTACACTCGATATGATTTTAACAAATTGTAATATTCCATTGAGAGTGGGGTATGTTTTTGTTTCAAAGTTATACTCTGCTAATGTCCGAAAGTGTTGCGTGACCTGAAGAAGCTAACGATAGACCTGCCTATTTCTGTGTAGGGCGGACAGCTCCCATAATTTCTACGTAATTGTGAGGTACATACATGTTGTTGCTGTTTTTATTTTTTTTTATTTTATTTTTTTTTTTTTAATTTTCTTCCAATGGTGATGTGCGCTTTATCTACCTCAATGAACGTATGGCCCTTCTCTAAAAAAAATTGAGTGATAGTTATAACTATGCTTGACAGACAAATGACAGAATGTATCGAAAATCTTACTAAGTACAACCGTCAATAAGATGACAACTTGCTTTAGCTGGAGCCTTTGTTCAAAATAGGATTCGAGGTAATATGAAAGACAACTTGCAAACGAATTGGCAGTAAGGTGACCATGTCCTTCACCATCGTTAAGGGTCCATTTTCCATTCTCTTTCTTCACCCCATTCCTGAATACGTGTATTTTACCCTCCATTCGTAGACGTTTTGTGACGTTTCTCAGACCAATGTCTTTACATTTTTTTTACGTTTGGTAGATGATTCATCAGTTACTACTTCTTTGCAATCAATTCCAAATTCATCATCGGAAGATTGATCATTATTTTCATCTGGCTGAAAGTCAGTGTCATGTTAACTATCATCGTAGGTATCACTCATGTCGTATTCATATTCCTGACTATTATCTATAACTGTCTCTTGTTGTTGGAGTGCTAGCTGAGCTATATGCTTAGTATTGACCACGTAACATATTACCATGAGTTAGTAGTTTCCTTGTTCGTGTCCAGGCTCACATAGTATAAAGTGAATACTGCTTTGCATGTCTGGTCTATAAGTCAAGTTGATTTAAAGTGTCTCCTAGATACACCGCGAGTGATAATACCACTCACAGTCAGTGAATGCGCATCCGCTGTAGTACTCTGCGTTACGCAGTCTTAATATGAATGGTCTGTCTTCGATGATCTGTGCTAAAATTGCACGAGCTCACCGAACTCTGGTTTATATTGAAAGAGCTGACAGCTGGACGTTTGATTCTTCTTCGCTTATTGTTTCGCTTTCTCCTATGAAAGACATTCCAGGTTTTTTCCTTCTTTGACCAGTACCCGTTAAAAGGAGTACGGGCTCTTTCAAATTTTAGAACAAGACCTTTCCTATTTGAATCTCCATGTCTACCGTCCGTTCCAAACGATCTTAACATGTGCCGTTCCTAATGGCCAATGCATTTTAGTTTGGCTGGAAACATCTAAAAATGTTTAATTTTAATTGATAACACATCCAAATAGTTTATATGCGTTGCGGAGAAGATGAATTTCTTTTAGACAGATCCAAATTCAAATTTCTAAGCAACAGACCACACCATCATTGTTCCCAAAATAGAAATACTTATATAAGAGATAAGAAGACTGAGAACAATAAAAACAAGGTGTCAAACTGTCACAAGATACGCCCGTAACACTGCTTTATGTCGACAGGGGGAGCAGATTGGTAAAAGTTTCATGGTTCTAGCTATGATACTTTTCCAGATATGCCCTGGACAAAAATGAAGTATGAAAAATAACAAAGGGCAATAACTCAAAACATAGGCCAGCTAGAATCATGGTTCTTGTGCACTGCACTCCCCCTTGGTGAGATCTATACACCCATGAAGTTTCATGATCCTAGCTATTTTACTTTTAGAGATATACTCCGGACAAGATTCTAGTATGAAAACAGCAAAGGGTAATAACTCAAAAAATAGGCCAGGTAGAGTTATGATTCTTGTGCACTGCACTTCCCCTTCGTGAGATCTATACACCCATGAAGTTTCATGATCCTAGCAATTATACTTTTAGAGATATACTCCGGACAAGATTCAAGTATGAAAAACAACAAAGGGCAATAACTCAAAAAATAAGCCAGGTAGAGTTATGGTTCTTGTGCACTGCACTCCCCCTT
The DNA here is from genome assembly GCA_963680895.1 of Fragum sueziense. Taxonomy (NCBI): domain Eukaryota; kingdom Metazoa; phylum Mollusca; class Bivalvia; order Cardiida; family Cardiidae; genus Fragum; species Fragum sueziense. Next base: position 3,600,267 of record OY804601.1, on the reverse strand, counting down.
CGTGAGATCTATACACCCATGAAGTTTCATGATCCTAGCAATTATACTTTTAGAGATATACTCCGGACAAGATTCAAGTATGAAAAACAACAAAGGGCAATAACTCAAAAAATAAGCCAGGTAGAGTTATGGTTCTTACGCACTGCACTCCCCCTTTGTGAGATCTATACACCCATGAAGTTTCATGATCCTAGCTATTATACTTTAAGAGATATATTCCGGACAAGATTCAAGTATGAAAAACAACAAAGGGCAATAACTCAAAAAATAAGCCAGGTAGAGTTATGGTTCTTGTGCACTGCACTCCCCCTTTGTGAGATCTATACACCCATGAAGTTTCATGATCCTGGCTATTATACTTTTAGAGATATACTCCGGACAAGATTCAAGTATGAAAAACAACAAAGGGCAATAACTCAAAAAATAAGCCAGGTAGAGTTATGGTTCTTGTGCACTGCACTCCCCCTTTGTGAGATCTATACACCCATGAAGTTTCATGATCCTAGCTATTATACTTTTAGAGATATACTCCGGACAAGATTCAAGTTTGAAAAACAACAAAGGGCAATAACTCAAAAAATAAGCCAGGTAGAGTTATGGTTCTTGTGCACTGCACTCCGTAATGATGAGAAGAATATAACTGCCAAGTTTTAAGTCAATCGGACTTAAGGTGACAGAGTTATGCTCCGGACAAAGAAGTGGACGCCGCCGGACGCCGGACATCACGGGTGATCCCATAATACGTCCCGTCTTCGACGGGCGTATAAAATACATTTATAAGCATTTTTATATTTCCCTCCGATGTTTTCTTAACCTTTCCGAGGTTTTTCGAGGAGGGAGGAAAATGAAAGGAATGCAGACAACAAATTAATGGTACTTTAAATACATGGAAAGTATTGAGGGAATTGGAGTGAATGCTGGATTTCAGCATTATCTACCTTTCCAAAAGTTCAAAATATAATTTAGATCTAATAAACTGCTGAAATTTATGGTCACAAGTAGCTCCCTGCTAAAACCTAGATCTTACATTGATTTATGGTGCAGAATTTAGACCCAAAATGATAGAAAAATGCACTTTAAAGATTCCCTATTCATCAATTTAGCAAATCAATCACTCCCAATTTGAAGATTTCGCAAATAATTTTTCCCAATTTTGAAGATTTCACAATGCGAAAAATTCCATATTGTAGGGGTACCGGTACCTTTCCCATTTCGGGAGAAAAAACGCTGCACTTGTAAATTAATCTGAAAAGGAAATGCTGTACATTGAATCAACGCAATCAACATTGATATATCCTGAATAAGACATGTACCCTATACAAGATATTACTTTTCTATTTTAAACACAAGCTGAGCCAGTTTAGAATTCCTTTCAACACAAATTTTACTGCCTGACTGCAGGGTTTTCCTAGGTCAGAATTTTTGGGGGACACAGGTGTCCGCCTACCTACATCTCAAGGGGACATTGAGAAATTTTGGGGGACAAGCTAAAGTAACAACTATTTTAGTCATGATTTAAAACAAGTCTTGTATTTCATGTTGACATCAGTCTCGCTCAACCACAGACATTTTACCAACCAATTCTTATAGAACTTTTGTTCCATGTGTTTTATTCGTCTCTGAAAAAAGATGGTTGATATTTGGCTGTCTGCATCGGCAGACGACACGGTATCGGGTGTTTTATCCCCCGTTCATCGATTTCATATCGTCTGCTATCTTTCTATTCAGACATAGTCATCTGTCAATTTTTTTCGCTTACAACTTTAAGACCGGTTCTCAAAGATTTATCTTAAAATCGGCTGAATCACTACATAAATTTTGAGTCACAGTCAAGTTTTGGCAGGTGCGCGATCGGTTTACAATGATTTAAATTGAAATCGGCTGAATTGAATAGTAAATCTTCGATACAGTCAAGCTTTTCCATGTGGCGATGAACGCGTAATAATATACAATGCATGAATTATACTATTATAACAAAAGTAAACGCCGATCGAGCAGAGTTTTCTTCGTAGTAATTACGGCAAATAAAAGATAGCACATTCTGAGCGCACCCGACATCACGTCAGGCCTTAAATTTTGAGGGATATTGAGAATTAATTTGATTTGATGCCGCGGCCTAGGCACAACACTGTTGATTAATATGTTTAGGTAGCACGTGTCCTCAACCAACATTTTAATGTATCGAAGTATTTTTTTCTAATAAGAATTGAAACTTACCTTGTTCTTGCACATGAAGAACAGTGCTTCTAAGAAATGAATTTCGATTATTTGGTGACACTGATTGTGACGCAAATACGAGGTTTCATCACGTGGGGTACAGTCGACCCCCACATGGTAGGATGTGTGGAATGGGGGTTAACTAGAACCAATATCACATTCAACATTTTACAGGGAAAAGGAACGTGCACTATCATCAAAATTATACACATCATGCCTATTTAGCTGATTGCTGATTATATACACTGCGTGACAACTGTGGAGTAGCAATATAGAGTGAAAGTAAATGGTCGGTTATCTTGAATAACCTTAACAAATAAGACAAAAGATTTGTTGTGACACACAAAACGAAAATATTAGCTACGCCTTTACGGTTGTTTATCCTGAACTGTTCTCGTTTAGTTCTCTAGTGAAGAAAGGCTTAAGAAATCTAAAGACGAAATGAAAATACGTAACGTCTTCTCCGTCTGACCCAAGGTACCACCGTCCTTATATTCGTCCACGTCTTTTTCTGAACGCAACATTAAATTCGAGGTCGAATTCAGATGTATTTTTCAAAAGAATTTTTATTCCCTTTTTATATTTCTAAAGTTATTTTCTGGCCCAAATAAGCTACCTTGACAGCACCCAGTGTCATTCTTTAAAACGTGACGAGAAAAACTAATCTGAAGTCGTATAAATAAAGCTAGATCGATTCCAATTATGGCGTAATTTTCTCTGAGATTTCATTTCCGATCTAACACTTCGAGAAACGAATATTTAATGGAAAAGTGGAATATAAGAGCATTTAACCCTTTTCCCAACAATACCTAGTTTGGGCATCACTGATGCTAAAAGCTTTAGAAAACAATGATGCAAAAGATAGGATGATAACAAGCGTTTTCTTCTGTTTCCTCAATATTTTATTCGTTTTATCCGAAAAAGATGATAAATGCATTATTAACACCCATTTTTAGCTCACCTGAGCACAAACTGCTCAAGGTGATCTATTGTGGTCACTTTTTGTCCGTCGCCCGTCTGTCTGTCTGTCTGTCCGTCCGTCCACAATTTCGTGTTTACACTCTAGCATCTGCAAATATATGCCAATCTTGACCAAACATGGTCAAAACATGTATGGCCATAAGATCTCGGATGAGTTCGATTATGGGTCAGATCGAAATAGAAAGTCAGGAGTTAGTTATCTGCCCTTGAATGCGAAAAATACATAGTTTTGACATTGTTTACACTCTAGAATCTACAATTATTGACCAATCAAGACAAAACTTGGACATAATGTTGCAGACCACAAGATCTCGGATTAGTTTGATTTTCAGTCTGATTTGACCTGAAAGACAAGAGTTATATGCTCTTGAATTTGACAAAATTGCCATTTTTGGCTGTTTTAGACCTTGTTTACACTCTAGAATCTACAATTATTGATCAATCAAGACAAAACTTGGGACACAATACTGGGGACCATGATATCTCGAATGAGTTTGATTTTCAGTCTGATCTGATCATTCATTTGAGAGTTACTTCCCCTTGAATTTAACCAAATTGTCATTTTCGGCTGTTTTAGACCTTATTTACACTCTAGAATCTACAAATATTGATCAATCAAGACAAAACTTGGACACAAATTTGGGGATCATAAGATCTGGAATGAGTTTGATTTTCAGTCTTATCTTACCAGACAGATGAGAGTTATGTGCCCTTGAATTTGATTAAATTGCCGTTTTAGGCTGTTTTTGACATTGTTTACACTCTAGAATCTATAATTATTGATCAATTAAAACAAAACTTGAACACAATGTTTGAGACTATATGATCTTGGATGAGTTTGATTTTCAGTGTGATCTGATAAGAAAGATGAGAGTTATGTGCCCTTGAATTTGATAAAATTGCCGTTTTCGGCTTTTTTCGACCTTGTTTATACTCTAGAATCTACAATTGTTGATCAATGAAGACAAAACTTGGACACATTGTTGGGGATCATAAGATCTGGGATGAGTTTGATTTTCAGTCTGATCTGATAAAAAAAAGTCGAGAGTTATGTGCCCTTGAATTGGACAAAATTGCTGTTTTCGGCTGTTTTCCACCTTGTTTATACTCCAGAATCTACAATTATTTATCAAACAAGACAAAACTTGGACACAATGTTTGGCACCATAAGATCTTGGATGAGTTCGATTTTCACAACGTTATAGACCATAAGTTCGTTTTGAGTCTTAAAGTCATAAATATTTAATGAATTGAACAAAAGTGTTGCTCATATCATTTTGGTTCAGGTGAGCGATATAGGACATCATGGTCCTCTTGTATCATCTTTTAACGAATTAGAACAGTCTGAATTGGTGCAGTTTGAGGAAAGGTTACTGCAAAATCGACTTCCATTCACCAAACTAGAACACTATTTCATGTATTACTACAAAAGCTTGTTCAAGTAGGGTTAAATTCGAAAATCAAGTATTTGAAGGCCGTAAGCAATTTAGTGTACCTGTCTAATTGTCTTTACGGTAATATAGACGGGGATAAATACTCGTACCCTTTAGTACTGGGATGTCACTTGTCACAGGATGTAAAACTGCGGTACTGCACGAGGCTTTACATATTTCCCAAAAAGGTTCATCCTTTTCAGGGTTATAGTTTCACCCAGAATTTTGGGGGTCCCTTGGACTAAGCTTTATCAAATATGGGGTCACTTGCTTAGTTTTGAGGGTCCTACGTTGGTTTGGTAAACAGGAAAACAAGCATAACTAAAGTATTCCCTTTGTTAAAGAACTAAACGCTGTTATTTTCCTTTGGTCATTATCATAAAGTACTGCAAACCTATGGTGGCTGATTTATGCCATTTCGTGTTGTCGCCTTGCCCCTCGCCATGTCGAAGGCGCCGAAACGGCAATTTGGCGGGTTGAAAGAGGTAACACGACAAGGCGACATGCCGCCAGGTTCAATGTGTCATTGTGGCGGGTTGGCGCCTTGTCGCCCCGCCATGTCAAAGGCGACAACACGGCAATTTGGCGGGTTGGCGGGTGGAAAGAGGTAACACGACAAGGTGACATGTCGCCAGATTCAATGTGGCGGGTTGGCGCCTTGTCGCCCCGCCATGTCAAAGGCGACAACACGCAAAACGGCTATTTGTCGTGATAGCGGGTTGGCGGGTTGAAAGAGGTAACACGGCAAGGTGACATGTCGCCAGATTTAATAATGTGTCGTAATGTCGCGTGGCGTGTTGTCGCCCCGCCATGTCGAAGGCGACAACACGCCATACGGCTATTTGTAGTGATCGCGGGTTGGCGGGTTGAAAGAGGTACCACGACAAGGAGACATGTCGCCAGATTAAATGTGTCGTGATGGCGGGCTGGCGCCTTGTCACGTTCCGGTTCTGCATGCGCACTTAAACATTGAGAAATCAGAGTACTGAAAGAATTGTTGGAGAGCAAATTAGGTTCGACTATATTTAACAACATATAACTCCACCAGCCAAATTTGAAAGTGACGTATGACCTTTCCTTTATCACGTGCACATTGTAAACGGTACAAATGAGAAATGTTTATTGGTTTAGAAACAGTAAACACAAAGCTACGTCAATGTCAATTTTTGTTTGTGGATTTATAGTTAGCACTAACCTATGTTTATACAACCGGGGCCGGCCGGCGTTTATTAAAAACTCAAAATCTGATCTGCAAAGTCAGTTTTATCTCATGCATTGTCTATTATTCAATTTGCTTTGCATATTCTTGTAAATTACCTTTTATTTCTCGAATGTAGCGTAAAAACAATGTAGCCACCACACGAGGTTTGTTGTTTGAAGTGACTGCTTCCAACCAAATAATCCGACGAGAAAACATGAAAAAGAGTTAATTGCGTTTTTTCTAACACCTGTTTAAGTTGTTCATCATTAATGCAAACCCATAGAGAAGTTTAGCGATTTTGGGTCGCACTTGCCACCAGCTGCTATAACAGACCACTTTTCTGACTTCCCTCGATTGATTTCTAAACACATCTTTGACTTTAGGTATGTACTGTTTTTCTTATTGTATATGAAGAAAGTTTATGCAGTTTAACATACAAATATGATATCAAAAGTATTATTTTTTAGTACCCATTAATGGCAGCGTGGATAGGGAAACCATATCTTTTCAGCTTGTCATATCCATCGATGTGCACTAAATAGTTAGGCCCTTTGTTGAAGTAAGATCTCCGGTTCATGACTCTCTTTCTTCGCATCTCTACGCCGTCAGGGCCAATAGAAAGTAAAAAAGATCGCACTGTCTCCCTGTCCATAAAAATAAGTATAAAAAACTATTATAAGAAGGCAATATTACGTGACACGTACATTTTATATAAAAGGAAATCAAATCGGTTTTCCGAGTATGCTACATGTCAATGTTTCATAATGATATTTGAACAAACTATAGCGATCAGTGATCTATTTTCATACTTCTATGGTGATTGTTACACAGAGCCAGTACATACCAATAATGAAACCAGAGTATGTCAACATTTCCAAACGATATACATGAATATATTGGACAGACAATTAAATTCGCTATACCCGTCATTTTTCTGCTGTAATTATTGGAACATTTAAAGCTGCAATTATAAACGGACCTTCGAACAATTGCTAGTACTTTATTTGTATCGGCTACTTTACAGAAATAAAATTTGCAATTACGCTTTTCCCACCTTGAAACTACGATTCCGTGAGCAGATGCCAAACGTTGAGTCATACTACGATATCCCAAATCCTGTCCACTCCCATTTAATTCTTTCTGAAATAGAATTGAATAGCTATATTCATACCTAACAAATTTGAAAATTCTGACATTATTAAATCTGTCATAATTTGCGACCGAGGACGTTCTATCCACTCAATTCCAAACTGGCATAACTACATGATGTTACACTTTGTAATTAAATCGGTTTACAATTGCGCGATGACTCTGAAATTACACAAGGCTCCGAATATCGCCAAATAAGCTCCATCTGTCGACGAAAGAAACATTCATTGTAGGCCCTATTTACAACCCGAACCTAAAATTTTTAATGAATTAAAAAAATAGTACATATTCACTATCTAAGGTAAAATAAGAGAAAAATGACATATCACATGTATATTTTATAGTCTCTGCAATGTTCAACGTATATAAGATGTCAAATCATAATCTTAACTCACCAGTATCGCATGATATGCCTCTGTTTTTGTGTTGTCTGTTGCATGACGACGAAGCCCAAGTCGTTTCAGAATTCTATTCAGATGCCGTATACTGCAAGTACAGAGCGTTCCTTTTTATAATACTTTTTCAGAGATCTATGTTGGAAAATAAACGTTTAAATTTCATTGTGCACAATATATAATAATTATAATTAAATATGAAATAATAACTTAATTTAAAATTGAACCTGCTTCACTCGTACATGTGTAATGTTCTATCAAAGCATCCAAACAGATTAAAGGAAATTTCTTTCAATTTATCACATAACCACGGGGTATAGCCTGACATTCGTTTGAAATCGGACTTTTCCGAAAGTTGTGTTGGAAAGGATAGATCAATTGCAATTTCCAGAAGGCCCTTTTTCTGTGACAAAGTATATTTTGTTTACTATAGAGCACGTGCCATTTATTGACGCTTGTCTGGTATCCATTAGCTAATTACCGTCCGTAACAATTTAATTTGAATTTAAGTGTCGATTAATTGAAGAAACTGTAAAGATGTATCCCTGTCTGTCAAAGTTAAATGCGAGATCATAAAGCGTCTAGGAATCTTAAACACAGAATACATTAAAATACACATACAAAGTCAAATGCAAGACATTGCATATCCGGCTGCTTTGAAAGTACTTTCTCAAGATAAGAAGAATTGTCACAATCTTGATTAGTAAATATAGGAACGTGCTCTCCCAAACAATAAGTGGTCTTGAGTTGACGTCCCTAAAGGAAAACGTTTTGGAAATATTGACAGAAAAGAATAGAAGAATCATGATCATATCCAGTAGTTTCACCTTTTGTTTCATTTTTTCTCTTCGACGTTGTGCATTCATATGTATAATGTCTTAATAAACACACACTACGTCGTCTGCAGCAGTTTTGAATTTTGATTGTTTGTTGAAGGGTTAAACAATAACGTGCCTTTCTATTAGCTTTTCGCGTATTTATGGTAAGGTCTCATGTATTGAGACAAGATAATAGCATATTAAGAGTTGACTTTTGCTTCATATCACGCGAGAGCAGTGTGGTTAGCGGACGGTGTAGTGCAAGGAGAAGGCTCCGCCGATTGGAAAAAAATAGGGGAAGTCTTCAGAAAATTTTATCGCTAAAATTGTATAGGTATATCTCGCCCTCTTTAGCGTGACATGGGGAATATTTATGCAGTGGTGTTACACGGGTTGGATATCAGATACGTGATGCAACAGATGGTTATATAGATAACGTAACGTGCAACTGACGCGATAAATGAAAACAAGATGTGTTTGTGAAACAACAATGCCCCGTAAAGGCACATATTAAGTTTTCACGTTAAGTTTCGGGTTGACAGACAGACGGACGTAAGAAAAACGGATAAAGGTCAATCAATGTGCCTCAGATATTTTCATACAGTGGCATAAAAATAATTTTATTCGTATATGATTTTGAACATGAATATGATGTTTAGTAACAAGTGCGTATACATTTAATTAATCTATAAATAAGTGGGTGAATGATTTTTTTCTGACCAACAGATAAAATGGGATAAGGGCATATTAAATTTGCTATTTCGAATTCAATTCCTATGTTGTGTGTACTCATTCGAGTCGTCTAGCTTTGATAAACAATAAATAGAATGTAAGGTTTCGAAAGGCCAATATCCCCTCTTATCTGCAGTTATGTTCAATTTATTTATTCGTATGTATATTTTGGTATAATGCATCTAGAAGGAGGAAAGCCAATCAGTAACATTACCGTACATGTTTACAATTTACCCGAGAACCATGCATGCTAGAGACGACAGAAACGCATGGTTACATTGCATGTATACCAGTCTCGTTATTATTACTGATCAAACTTTAACAAGGCGTTAAACCAGGCATTAAACCATGCAACTACGGAGTAGGGCAACTAATCATAATCCCATCTAAAGCAAGGCATGTGAATTGTGTGTTTGAGAAGGATTTAAGACAAAATAAAATCTCGTCATCACTTTTTTCTTCTTTTCCTTCATTCTTGTCTGAAATATAATGTACACACACACCATATCTTTACCAGATCTGTATCTTAACCCATTTTGCCTCTGCGACAACTTTAAAAAAGTAACCTTTTTAAAGATTAACGTTAGAGAAAAGGTTTATTTCATTACACAGAAACCAGCCATTGTTTACGTTTTCTAGAAAACAGGCCGGTAATGTATAACTTCACTAAATGCCGTCTTACGTAGGGCCTATATAATTATACCATATGCCTAGTGTGACAAGCTGGAAGATTTCAGCGATGAATTGGGAAAAACAGTTGCTTCGATGATAACACTTCAAAACAATTCCGTTTCACGATCACGAGGATTCGATCCAAGATAATGCATGGTTATCTTGTTAATGGCAATATGCTCGAGTACTCAGTATTTTGTCGTTTTTACCCCGGAAACGAACTTACTTTTGTATTGTCAGCGTGACTCGAATTAAAGGCATATAATGTAAAGCTCAGCAAAACAGTACCCACTCCCTTCTGTGGCGGGTAACATATAAATATGAAACCTAATTAACCATATTAATCCCGTATTTAATTTGATTTATGTAACAAGATCATAGGAGACCTTCTAATTTGAATAAATTATGTACTTATAATGCTGGTCTGGTATTTATGTAAAGTGTTTAACCCTGAGTTCCTAACAAAGATCATCGGTTAGTGATTGATTGACCTTTATCTTAGTAAATCCAATTTGAAAATGCAATGTTCATAGAAGTACACACAGCAACTGTGTCATAGGAACGAGTTTATTGTTTGTATTTCGAAGTAAATAGCTGTTTTGTAATCGGAAGCATGTCCCGTTGTCAGACTTATCACAGTATTCTGAACACGGGGTATTCTTTGCTTCGACATAATTGCCTTTTGTCAACTTAAATAAAAACTACAAGCAAAGCAACTTGCTGATATATTGCGGAATAAATGTGACCCCTCATGCTAATACGGACCTTATAGTAAGTGTGAAAAATATCGACCCTAGCCTGTCTGCGCAGTTCGCGCAGCCAGACTAGGGCCGAAACTTTTCACTGTTATTGAATTTTCTAAATGCGGAAAGTTTTCCTTATCTTACTATATGTTCATTTTTCGCATACGTGAGCTGGTTGACCTGTGCAGGGACAAGTCTGCCAAATTTGTATTTTTGGAGTTCGGATAAGGTCCCTTTTAGCGTGACGGGTCACAAATATAGAGACACAGAGTAATGGTTTATTTTTGAAAAGTATTAAACAATGCACTTTTCACCAAACCCTATTTAGGGTAGATCTACCCATTGTAACCATACCACCATACAGACATGTGGTTTTGTTTTGAAGTTATACATTTAGAATGTATTTTTATCCGAATTATAAATTGAACTTTTTATACACGTAGAATTATAGAAATGTACTTATAATCTTAACATAAAATTCAAGGACGACTGAAGCTAATGTAACAAACCTTGGGATGAATATTCACCAGTCAGAAGTAGGATAGTCATGTCTGGAAAATAGAATCTTATTTGCCTATATTAATTGGTTGTGACGTCAGGTTTATTGCCTATTTAACACTGAAATAATGGAGCCAATTATCTTTTCCTACTTTACGATCTCTGGGGACGATCATTTGTAACGTTTATCGTATGTGATCCGTTATGCTAAGAAAGGGGCTGCCTTTGATATACATTTATGCGATGTTTAATACCTTCATAGAGAATGTTGAAGAAAGATTCAAGGGTGAAAGGTAATACTGGTAATGATTATGTCCTATCTCCTCAGTATTTCTAGCATAAAGTGCAATTTCCCGGCTCAAAATTAAACAGTTGATCCATTTAGCTCAACCAGAGATTGTTCACTAGGTCATCTCGTCAAGTTGACACTGATTCTACGTTAAATGTACAAAGTAGCGGTTCAAAAATGAAAAATATCAACCAGACTCTAAGTCATATATTTTTCTTAAATGAATAGTCTATTATGTCTAGTTCATTAATCATTTAAAATGGGCCTCAAATGTACATCAATCTTTAGGAAAAACCACGCATATCAAAATTCTTTTTTTTTTTTTTTCATACGTCAGATACGTTAGGATATACCATCTGCTTATACACATGTATTATGCCTTTCTTTGTGAGAAAAACCATTTGTACTTTAACAAATTTTGGACGGTCATACTTTTTTCACATAAATTAGCAAATTAGATTATAGCATAATATTTTATTTTATTTATTTACTTTATTTGCGTCTCATCTTTGATTTACAATACAAACACATACATATAAAACAAGTAAAAAGTGATCAAAGCCTCTCTAAAACAGAGTTATAAGAGACAGAGTAAAAACAAATTACGTCCATAAAAACATTTTAAATGTACTTTTGCTACGTTCCAACACGCACGCACACACACATGCACAAACACACACACACGCACACACACGCTGGTGACGCAGATCATAAACCTTACTATAAAATGGATGCTTATTTACAGAGTAAAGAAGACCTTAAATTTAATATTTGAAAACAGGTTTTGGCACTTATTCTAATCATTTTGTTTTCGGCTAAAATGAATGTTAATTTTTCAAAATCACTCATGGTGGAGAAACGAGGATTAAATGACAATGCCTTTTCGAACAGTTGCGTGCAAATAGAATCGTATTTGCTACATTTTAGAAGCACGTGTGTTTCGTTTTCAATTTCGTTACAGAACGGGCATAAACGTTTGATTTCCGGTAGATTTTCGTACCTTCCGGTTTCTATTCGGATAGGTGCCACTCCGCACCGAAATTTACACAGGGCCGATCTGTGTCGGGGAGGAAGAATCATTGTACAATACTTCTCTACGCCGAAAGCGGTTTTTATTTTACAATAATTTCTTAATTTATTTCTTCCTCTACCCCTAACTCTACTTTCAATCTTATTCACACTATCTTGCCATTCTCGAGTAAAGTTAGACATCATTTTTTCACTTAAAGAGCGGAGAAATGCTTTCTTACATCTAGCGGTATTTAAACTAGTATTAAATATGTCCAGTGAGGACAGTTTTTGTTTAACATGATAAAACCACGTCCTGCAAGATGTATTGGCCTTATTGGTAGACCACACAGGTACGCGCTTATTTAGACGCGAGTTGGTTAGATTACAAATTCTACACCAATAAGAAAATACTGATTTCCATTGGTGAACTGTAGCTGGTTCCCAAGCCATTTCCCCTATTAGGGCATTATTCGGTGCATATTTACCAAGTCCGAGAAAAAAATCGCATGGCTCTATTTTGTACGGCATTAATACACGAGTATTGTTTTATACCCCATATCGGTGCGCTGTAACTAATGACTGGCCATACTAACGTGTCGTATAATTTACTGAAAACGTCATACGAAACACCGCCGACGCTTTTGCACTTAGCAATAAGAAGGCCCAAAGCTCGACTCGCGCATAATTAAGATGTTCAGTAAGAATCATTCCCAGATATGTATACCTATCAACAACGTTTAACTTGCCGCTTCCACAAGTGAAAGTAATTGACGTGCGTTCTACAGATTCTTTGCGAAAATGTACGACGTTGCTTTTAGAACAATTGATAGACATATCACTACCGATGCACCAATCATTAAGTGCATTAAGCAAAGTTTGTAAATCGTTTTCATTGTCAGCTAACAATACAATATCGTCAGCGTAAAGCAATACGCAAATTAAGTCATCGTTGACGTTAATACAGGTATATGTGTGTTGACTTAAGAAACTTTGCTAAGACGCGACGTCAGCTACTGGTACTCATAAGCGTAACACGACGTCAAAAAGATTTTAACGTTAGCAGCTGCATTTCATTTGTTGATCACGAGGTTTGTCCGCCTGAAAATGTATTTTATGAGAATTCTATTCAGTTGAGGCGAGGAAGGTTAAATTATTACGCAAAATCTTCATTTATCCCATGGAAAACGTTTTCACCGGCATAAAATCGTACCGAAACTCTACAAAAGTAGTATGATTTTATTTCATCCCATTCAAAAAAGTAATATTAAGTCATTTTAAATACAAATCAAATACTGGAATTACAAGTAGTTTCCAAAAGATGCGACTGAATTTGTAAGAAAATGAAAGAAATAATTCAAATGATTGGCGTGTCTTAAATATCAATTACATGTACTTTATGTATGATATTTCATTCTTGGAACTATTGTGCAGATCATGATTTTTATTCCGTATTCATGCAGACTAACACAAAAGCAAAGTTTAACAACATAGACAATATTTTAGTCCGGACCAAATTCAAAAGTTTTGCAGATGACTAGAATGTGTCTAATCTTTCCAAGACAATGTATATTTAAAGGCCCATGCATCAGAGATTTAAAAAAAAAAAACAAACTTTGTGATGAAAGGAGATGCTGTTTATCTTAAAAATGATTTCACTTATTTAATGTGTTTTAACATTTTATACTGTTTATTTTTGTAAAACTTATTTTGTCAATATGGAAAGATTTTATCAAGTTATCAGTGGCGTAATTTCGGACAAACACTAGTATTTAAGTAGGTGCTGTTATAAAATCTTATAACTACGGCTTGGTTCAAGCCGCAGTTACGAGATTTTATAACAACACAGAAGGTTTATCAAAACATAACGGTAAAACAAGTCTATTTTAGCACAAAATTCATTGCTATTGGATGAATTATGAAATCGGACAAGTATACATGCTAAGTCGAGGGGGGGGGGATGTTAAACAAAACCGTTGTTAAAAACAAGAAAATGTAAAGGAACACCCTCAATAAAAATAAAAGTGAAAAGGTGCAACGTCATAATATGACGTTACGTTAGAAAATCGGCATGTTTTCGAATTCGCTTTCGACACAGTGTTTTTGAGATTTTGAAAGCATAATAAGCCGTCATATGCTGAAATTTTAACTGGGTATTTAATAATAAAATTACTCACATTCTATATAACAATCATAGAAAAACACACCGGATTCGATTAAAATCAGCAAGTTGAAAATCGGAAATTGTCTAAATTTTACTCCATTTTACGGCTTTTTACGTCGTTTTTCTTGCACAATTCGACACAGGTATTCTTTAATAGTAAAATGAATTATTTATTGAATGACAAGAAATTCTACACACAAACAAGAAATTAAATTTACATTTAGGTGATCTGAATCGGAATTTGATCTTTAATTATGTTCTTGTCCGAATTCGTAATTAAACGCAATTTTATATTTTCAAAACATCGCGATTTTCACATGCGGACATTTTTGGCATGATTTTTTCGAATGCGCTTATTATTTGTTACTTTGACAATTTAGCAAGTACTACACATTATAAGATAGGATATACAAATACACATTAAGGAATGTATTTTCAATGGAATTCGTCTTCGATAAACCGCAACTATCACAAAAGAGAATACGCGATGCGAAGTGAAAAATGAAAATGAACGTCAGCGGACATCGTCATAATTATGCGTTTATATCAAAACGATCTTTTACCTCACTCAAAATCATCAATTTTCTTCTTACCATTCAATAGAAAAAATATGTATAAATAAGTTCCGAAAATAGATTTCTGATTGTTGCATTTTTCATTACGAATTCTCGTCTTTCTGTGGATTTACTAATTTCTGTTTTTACCAAGGGGACAGTTTTTGCGCCTTTCTCTAAAACGCACTTACTTTACCACAAAAGATTTTTGTCTCACAAAATCATACCGGCTGTGATGGGAAGAGACATCACTACCGTTTGCATGAAAATCTAACGTATGATATTACCCGCGTTGAAATAAATCAATATTTTGTACTAGAATATGTACTTCGTTGTTACGCGGGGACATTGTTAAATGACGTTGTTTTCCGAATTCTGTTTGCTCGGAAATGCTAGCAACTAAACACTCGCATTTTATTGTTATATCAAAAGAATCCTTATTGTATAAGCTTCAGTTTGACATACAACATCAAGTGGTATTTTCCAACCTTGTAGTTGTTTACCGGTAATAGTTCACTGCGCATAGTGCATTTTTGGAATGAGTACCAGTAGCTGACGTTACGTCACAGTCATCAATGTATGGATTAAATAGCAGGGGCGATAACCCACAACCTTGCCGGAGTCCCGCCTGATCCTGGAACCAGTCTGTAAATTTAGAATTGAGTCGTATACTGTAACTGACCGATGTATATAATGATTTTACGGCATTTAGGAGTTTACTCCGTATGCCTTTATCATATAGTCTTGACCATAATTTGGACCGATTTATTGAATCATATGCCTTACGAAAGTCAATAAATGCGGCGAAAGTGGGTAGTTTATGCTTTTTTCTAGTTTCTATAATACTTGTCAAACTCGAAATCTGGTCTAGCGTACTTCTACGTTTGCGAAAACCACCTTGCTCATCTTCTAATATATTGTAATAATAAGTAATAATAAGTAACAATCAAACAATGAAGTATTTTTCAATGTTGTTGTATTGTTTTTGAAGCAAAAAACTTTTTTTTCAATTAAATGTAGATCTTCAAAATGTTTGTCATCTTCTAAGTAATGAATGCGATTTGAACAGTTCAGTCATATTACAGTCTGGTAGATATATATTATAACAGCATATCAAAAATATGTTTTTATCTGATATTTCAGATCGTTTAACGTATTTGATTATTTTAAATAAACTCGCATTGCTGGATGTATATGCATTGCTAATCATTGAACAAATATATTTTGTATTTATTTTGACATAATGATGGACGAAATGGCATATGTTTTGTTAAATATAACTTAAATCACAAATGTTCTTTTCGTCGAATACGTTAGATTTTTTCATCAGATACGTTAGATATCAGATAATGTCAAAGGTAAGCACTACACCTTTCGTCACGATCATTATGATGTAAATATATGTTATATCATGTAATATTGAGTTAAGCAGGAGAAAATAAAAACAAATTCGAAGGGAATTGATACAATTCTAGCCCTTTACTAATATTGAACTGCATCCACACTTCGCACGGACACAAACACGCTGTAAATAAAAGGCTATGCTGATCATATGGTTTGAAGTTCTCGTACTACAATCACAAAACAATATGACGTCATGACACGAAGATTTTTTCAAATTTTTGGGATTCACACGGTGTCGAAAATCAAATGTTCAAATTTATCTAACGTATCTGATTTTAACGTATTTGATGTTCGAACTGTATAAATGGCAATAAAATTCAACATGTTAATCATTTTAGTTTGTAAGAGAATGTTTTTACACCACTGGCGTGGCCAAAATGAAGTTATGGTGGAATTTTGTCTTCGGAATAAAGCTTTTACTGCACAGCGACGAAAAACATCTTAACGTATCTGGTGATATTTATATATATTTTTTAAAGTTATGATTTCAGACACAATTTTTCAAAACTTATTCAACTTAAGCAGAGTAACAGTTTTTCTTCAGCCTTTTTGCATATACAACTATGTTTCTGTCAATAATATGTTACTGTTTCGTTGCTATTACACTTTCCAGTATCGTTTATATCTGTTTAACGTATTTGATGTATAAAATGAGGACAACGGTCTTTTGAGTATTTTGTCCAAATACTTTCTCTAATCGCTCACTATTTTGATGATTTTACGTCTCGAGTTCATTCCTGTTGGAAAACAGACCTCTCAGAGTGCCAAATGCTTACTAACAAAATTGAAATTCGGCTTTGAAATAAGACATATGGTGTAAGGACAAGCAAATTGTTGTATAATCCGGCATGCTTTTTGCTGTGCACAACATTCAACTTTCATATTTAGCAAAGTGTTTCAGGTTCAATAGTTAGACACGATGTCAGGGTCAACAGAAAAGCAATAAATGTTCACATCGATGCATTAACATACATGCAAAAGGACAGCGGTTTTATTAAAGTAAGCACTTTAACGTAGAATCAGTGTTGAGCTTTGAATAGAGAATATAAGCTTTCGTGTATACACTTTCACCAGTCATCCCCCATTAGGCATATCTACATGTAATTTATGAATTGTCTAATATATACTGAAGGAAACTTCTAAAGCAAGATGCTTTTTTTGCGTGCATAATTGTTCTGTCAGAATTTTGACAACAATATTTATTGCAATTGTTATCCCTACACTTGCACTATGATTGTTCACTGAAAACTTGAGTGTCCTGTCATGCATCATTGTGCACGTGCGGCTGCCCACAAATACCCGTATTTGGATTGCACGCGCAACTCGAACACCGATTTCAACCTTCATATATGCAGCGATTTTCTTGAACGATAGCTGAGTTAAGTAACAGCCATTTCTTCAAAGTTCCTCTTCACAATATACCAATTTTGAGCATTGAAGTCAGAGTGCGCGCCATTGGAATGCACCAGGTGGGAATGATATTCATAGCTGTAACCGTTTTGTTGTATTGTGCAATATCTACTGTCGGGGCAGACTTTGGTAAACGTTTAACACGTCAGGTAGGAACACACAATTATGAAATTCTGATTAGCTGATCAAAGCATTAAACAAAATAATGCACTATTAGACCCTACACCCCTCACACCACGAAATACCTTAGACACATTTTCTGCCCTTTTAGGTTATGTGGCTGATTTGTAAAGGTGGAGTAACTACTGTGGCACAAGATAACAGACTAAGAACTCAATATGATATGGAACCTGGGTATCTCAAAATTGACCCCTTGTGTGTATCGGTGCTTTGCGCTGTGCGCTACGGTGCATTTCAGTACTTTCATTATTGCCAGTGGCAGTATAATGTACTGTTCTTTGCAACTGCCATTTTCAGTTATGAGTTTTACAACCATAAATGAAATATACAACATTGAAGCTGGTTTTGCGTTAGAAGTTTCTTTCAGTATATAAACGTGCGTTATCCAACTCCTCTATCAATCGACCCTAGCCATACAAAGTGTCCAAGTTTTGCTTTGATTATTAAAGTAACATTTCACAATTGTTTTGTGTGTGTGTGGTTTTTTTTAATAAATTTTACTTTTTATTTCTATCTTCTGTGAGAGCGAATTTTCTTATGAAATTTCTGAAAATTTCAATCCAAAACATTGAACTTTTTACGAGAAATATATACTTTTGTGCTAAAATTAACCAAATTGTTGCGGACAACCGTTCAGATTTATATAGAACTACTCATTTCTGTCCCAATTTTAAAGGCGTATTTTTTGCTTATAAATAACAACTTCAAAACACTGATACATGTAGCATTTCTATGCAATAGAAAAAACAATCTTTGCACAAAGACATACTTTTAAAAAAATGATATTGGAATGTTATGTCCCTTTAAATATTGGTGGATGCTAAAGGGAAAATAAAGTCGAAAATGACAATTTTGCCAAATTCAAGGGCAGATAACTCAGAATTTGCGATTTCAAGCTTGATGAATATCCAACTCACTCAGGTTTTGTGAATGCAAATATTTTCACTTGGTTTTGCATTTTATTGTGCTATGTTTGTGAATGATAGAATCCAAAATTTGTCAAGAATAGCATTTTTGGCATTTGACGTATCCAAACCCTCAAAAGCACCAATGAACCAGAGGCGAAATTTGAGAAGTGCCAATAATTCCTAAAGTATGTAACATTTCCATTCCAAATGCAAACATAAGCATTTTGTACGTTAAGACTTTTGAATTAATGCATACTTATGGAAATATTTGACAAACATGTTCAAAATTACCTCCCTTGCATAAGAATATAGAGTGAAATAGATTTGTAAATTATTTTATTATTGAAGCGTAATTTTGAAATCCGGCACAATGAATCAACTTATGTGAAGTGTATTTACAAGTGTGTGTAATTTGACGCATTTCGTATCGCTAGAAAGTGCTTTTTTTCAGGGTCTGTAAACCTTAAAGGAACATAAATTAGCATTTTCCACAGAAATTTCGTCAAAATAAATCTATCGAAAGAGTTTATAACAATACTTATTTAAGTTTAACTAAGTTTGGTGAGGGTCGGATTATATTTGTGGATTTTAGAGTGTAAACCTGATATTTAGGATGGAAAGACGGACGGACAACAGACAAAACTGACCATAATAGCTCATTTGTAGTACTATTTGCTGCAGCCAGCTTAATGTTAAGCATTATTCCACAATTTGTTGGGAGATGGAAATATACAAAACTATGACAAAGTACATAAAATGCCAAATAGTTTAATACACATCTATAGCAAGCCAATGTATCAAATGATAACAATGGCTTACATACAAAGCATAAAGTCTCAAAAAGTTTCTGTAATTATCTACATTTAGATTAAAAATGGATGAATAGGAACCTTGGGTAGCACCGGAATAGACTTACCCCACCCACTTTCAATATACAATATACACTAAACCAAACTTCCGTTTGATTCAGACTTTTCGGCAAAACATGTCCCCGTTATGTATCTATTTGTACTACAATAGTATTGGAAAATTTAGGTCCCATGAAAACGGCCTTATGGAAACCCCTCCTTTAGCTCCAATCACACACACTGTTGAGAGAAGCGTCTATGTCAGTGAGCCTTAGACTAAAAAAAGAAGTAGAACATATATTAACACTTTTCTACCTCTCCAGCCAGTGTTTAATTTTGTCATTATTTCAGGTAAAGATTTGCCAAAAATTGAGAGAAAAGAAAAAGGGAAATGTTGAGTTATTATTATCATCTTTTTCTATATTCTTTACTGACTACGGCATCATTTTTTATCGTACATTGCTTATTCCCGAAACAATTATCGTTTGGAACGTGTTAAGTTTGTTCCTGTTTGTATAAAGGATTAATCACTTTCGGCTTTTGTTTTTCTTCTTTCGAAGAACATTTGAGAAAATGGAAAATTTATTAAGGTAATAAAATCATTTCTAAATTGTTTAGCAAGGACGAAATGAAACCGATTTAAGAACACAAAATTGATTTTTTCGTTTCGAAGTCTACTTTTCGTTCAGATCATGAGAAAATCTGTAAACAACGCATGAATTAACATAATCCTTCAATACGAAAATATTTATATGTATTTGCTTCACACTTAACCAGATTACAAAACATTGATAATTCAGGCGGTATTAGGAAAGGGGACTAAGAAAACCGGGACGAATTAAGCTTTCTTAAAAGATGTATTTTTGACGCATATATGTCGATCAAAATGGCATTTCAATCACGTTGTAAATACGAGGATTGGCAATAACATGGACGATTTATGAATAACAAGGTTTGTGAACTCATACAAAAGTTAATGCCAAGATCTTTGGTCTCTCGGCCTACACCTTTTGTATTATCTCCAGTGGTTTTCTTGAAGGCCCTAACTTATGCAGTGATGTCCGAAGAAAAAAAACGAATTAACAGTACGTAATGACGAGGGTTGTAATGCTTCTATTCCCACAAAGATAGTTGTAAGTATTCCCGTAATTGATCTACTATGAAGTCACGTTTTCATTGCTCACTTAGCACGGAATTGATGGCAGCAATTATCTTTTCCCCATTTTTTCGTCTTCGGGGACGATCAAATATCTGCCTTAGATCTGATTTACGAACTTTTTAATGGAGCAACAACAACTTATCATCAATGGAAAGAACCATAAACGCTTAAAATTTTGGGGATTCCAAGACTGTGGACTGGGTTTTGTATAGAAGGTAGGTCACAATCTAAGTGCAAATGTATTTTCATACACAGGTTTAAATATCACCTTGAAAATTTGGTTGTAGAGCCCATGAGTATTATCCATGAAATAATGAAATATTATTGTTTGTCTATACTGTATTACTGAACGTGGTGTTTACTTGACGATTTGTATTTCCGAACACGTTCCTGACAAAAACGCATATGTGGGTAGATAGATAGATGTTCTTGTCGAAAATAAGTAAAAAATTAATGTGTAAACTCAACTATTGTTATAATTACAAATATCACATGGGCCGAACTGGACGTTTCTGACACACACCAATTGTTAAAGATCATTAGTGTTCGACCTTCTTTTTGGACCAAAGAAATTGCAGTATATTATTAAATTTCGACGCTATATTTCGCATGGGTTAATTAATCTTTATGGGTGTTCACAATCAAAACAAAAAGTATACATCCATTAAATGTGACATCTGTACAATAAACATGGAAATTTATAAAACAGCACATAAAGCATTGACCGTGTTGTGACAAATAAAAGACAAAGGAACATACCGAGGCGGGGGAGGATGAACGTCAAACACGACGGCAACTTGGCGTTATAATAAACTCTTCTCTACGTAGTCACCATTAACTCTCACACACTTCTGTGCCCGACGTAACCACATGTTAAAAGTGTCTTCATAGCATTTTGAATCAAATTGTTTAACAATTCTCTGAGTTTCTGTTTTAAGTTTGTCACTACTTTCAAATCGCAGTCCCCGAAGCTGGTCTTTTAGAACAGGGAAAACGCGAAAGCCCATTGGCACCAGGTCCGGTGAATATGGCGCATGTGCCAGTCGTTGAAATCCCAGTATAACTATTTCCAGTTGTGTTGATGCGGCGGTGTGTCCAGGGGCATTGTCTTGGTGCAAAATAAAATCATTTAGTGGAATTCCTGGCCTCTTCCTTGCCAACGTACGTACAAGATTTTCTCGGAGAAACTGAAAATTAGTTAAAGAAAATACTGAGAAAAGTCCACACATTAGGACACAATAGGTCTAAGTATGTAAAAAGCATACTGTTTAAGATCTGAAGTATATTAAAATGTTTTTTGAAAGAAACCTGAAATTAGATCTAATAAGACAGTAAAACGAAATATTCTTACCTTCGAAAAATAGTTTGCTGTCACTGTTTTACCATCGGGCACCTGGTGAATAAGCAACATGCCTTTCCGATCCATAACAAACACGAACACGTGTTTTTTCATAGGACTGACGACCTTTGCCTTCTAAGGTGGAGGAGATGCAGACGTCTTCCAAACAGATGATTGGCATTTTGACTCGGGTACAAAATGGTGGAGCCAAGTCTCATCAAGCGTAATAACTCTGTCAAGAAAGTCGGTACCTTCCCTTTTGTACCGTTTCTGAAAGTCTTGCGAACAGCTGACTCGTCGTTCCATGTCGTGTGAACTCAACATCCGCGGAATCCAGTGTGCACTAACTTTACTCGTTTTTAAATCCTTTTTCAAAATACGTTCAACAAGTTCCATAAGTTGATCCAATGTTATTTGCCATTTCACGAACTGTCATGTGTCTATCACTATTCACTAACCTTCTGACGTCGTCAATTACCTCGTGACGCGTTACTGGCCTACCTTGGCGTGCATCATCCGCTATGGAGGTCCGACCGTCTTTGAATCCCCGGTGCCACTTAAACACAAAGTGTCTGCTACATTTCATCCCGGTTTCCACCATCATTTGAAATGTCTGTGTGGGAGTATGTCCGAGATCCTGGCAAAATTTAATCACTGGTCGACATTTTTACTTAGGAGTCGACGTCTTTGCACCGTTGCCTTGGAATTGACCAAACGCCGACTGTCAATCAAAACATCGATTAGCCAATGGACGATCAGAAAAATGTCATGCCCCAATTGTTCTTCGTTGCACGTGTTATTGTATCAATTTATCGACTGACAATCAAAACAATCGACATGCCAATGGCAAAGAATTTTGTGCTAACAATAGATAGTTTTGCCGTTATGTTTTGATAAACCGTCGATGTTGTTATAAAATCTCGTAACTACGGCTTGAATCAAGCCGTAGTTACGAAATTTTATAACAACACCTACGAACTACTATTTTGTTTGTCCTAATTTACTTCACGATTAACTGGATAAAATCGTCCCCTATAAATGAACACATGTCCATTGTTTGTATTAAATTCTATGTTGGGCGGAGCGATCTGTCGATTGGCGTTTGGTCAATTCTTTCTTGATACAAAACGCTATTAATTCTTAACACTTTTCAAAACAATACATACAAAATGACGTCATAACGTCATACAAGCGCCATACCAAATTTTGCGCCAAAAAATAAACCTATAATATAAGAAAACTCAATTTATTTAACAGGTATTAATTTTTTTATGCTCCCCCGCCTATGCGTATGGACGTTACTATGGTAACGCAGTTTAAGGCCACTAGAGAACAGTTATATGCGGCCTAAAAAGAACAAATCCTGTCCGCCATCTTTGACCAAATTACTTTACGGTGTTAACGCATATAGTTGTCATAAAGTAAATTTTACACTCCTATATCATTATAATATCTTGTATGGAATATCTGATTGCATTGGGGTTACATAAACATGTATTTCCCAGAAGTACTTATTTACGCTAAGATACCGGACTTTCCATTCCGATTCGTGTCTACCTACTATTAATGTTCTACTTTCTGGTATAGATTACGATGTTTACGCAACAATGATTAATGCAAATCCTCATATTAATCTACTGTATATATGACATGGCATCAGTAGTCTTATTTAGTAGCAGAAATAGAGAGGCTAATGGCCTTGATCGAGGTCTTTCATTCAGCTCAACTGAGCACTCACTGTCCATCTTTCGTCTTTTATGTTTATACTAGCATCAAACGTTATCCATTGCTAAAAACAACGATTTTTGTCTGCATGTCAAAGTCTACGAAGGATAGACCTTTCTACTTTGACGAATGACTTTATCCAGATTAGAACAATATAATATATATTTCATTGACGCTGACATATTGAAAGTAGCTCAATGAAATTACTTTCCATAAAGACCCATATCAGATAGGTCGGTTCTCCTCGCTAAATAGCGTAAAACTCCGAAAATGAACGTTATAAATAAACTGACGTCCAAAAGAAACATCTCATTCCTTTTAAATGTCCGACTTTTCAGTATGTTTGATTGGAAATTCTAAAAACTTTTTTTCCAACTGTTAATTTTATTATTTGTTGTTGAAACGAAATTATCCAAATATTACAGTTTAGAACAATAGCACATTTAAACAGGGCGGTATCAGAATTGCCATTAAAAACGGCAGCGCGTAGTTCAAACCATGCTGGCAACAACAACATGCACCGCAAAACGTCTTATTTGGCATCCTCAGTATAGGCCTACTAAACACAACGTCGATCCCAACGTCACAAACCTGAAATTAGGATAACGTGAGAAATCTTCTTTATAACAGGCGTAATACGACGTCTTTCCAAATTTGGACGATGGTCCTTAAAGTCACAGAAACATTTTGATATAAAAATATTACGGTTTATGATTTAAAAAGAGATTTCATAAATTCATAAATTTAAGTTTGATTTTTATCTGAAAATTTCAAGTCAAAATATTGCGCCGTTTACGAGGAATATATATTTTTAGTTGAAACTGAACTTATTACCGTTTACCACATTTCAGCTGTAATACATACCATTTGCCATATTTCCGTCTCAACTTTTAAAGGCGTTTTGTCGGCTTATCGACAACGATGTTAAAAAACTGATACCATTTAAACGCATTCGAATTACCAATCTAAGCATCAAGACACACTTTAAAAAAATGAAATGGAAATGTGATGTCTCTTTAAGCAGATTTTTGCCAACTGTTGAATGCGGTTTTTGTCTAGTCAATATAAGATACAACTTGAATATGAAATCGTGGCTGGTTATTGACTTTGTCTTTCAGAGCATGACGTGTCTGATAATACCATAAATTGAACAATAACACCATGTTGTCAGTCGTGTAGATCTTGTTTATTGCTTGCAGCACGATACATTTGCATTCAGACGCAATTTCCGGTGGAATTTTCGGGGTTGTTGTACTAGTAGAACACTTTCTTGTTTCAGCAGTTTCTGTTCAGGATAAGAACAAGTACATTTTCGTTTACTTTTTACACCATTAAAGTACAAAGATCTTATTTGCTGAGCCAATATTTATAAATTGACGGAAACATTCCTTTTCAATTTTCAGATCTAGCACACATTCTTGTAGTACGTACTATTTGTATGAGCTTAATTGAAAGACAATGTTCGTGAAATTAATACATACAAATACGATTCACGTATTTTTTTAAATATAATCTTTGGGCAGATATCGTCGTAAACAACAACTCTTGACCCCATAAACATTCTTAATTGACTGATAAATAACCTCAGGTTCTAGCCAGAAAGTAGTTTGTGCAATTTTCGTATCCTGATTGTGGTCAATTTATTTCCACTTTCAGGCCGATCTGTTCCTGCAATTATATCTATTAACTGGCGTTTATTTTCTGAGAGAGCACGCCGGGTAACGACATATTTCATTTTATATTCTTAACCTACTATCATACGGCAACACTCTAATAGTACAAATTCGAAGATGCTTTAGACGACAAAATGAAGTGAATGCAATGTCACGACATAATCCGACATAATCCGGGAATGCACTTTCTTTACGTCATGAGCGATAATTGTTTTGTGTGCTTGAAAATCGTTTACATATCTTACCCATAGACTGTTTACAGGATATATTTTTCAAGCAGTACTACAAAGTATACTCTGAAGTTCATCTTATACCAGAACACGCGAAAAATAAAGTAAACTAAATTTTAATTGTTTTATTTTTGCATAGCAACGGAAAGTCCCTACTTCCGGTTTCCACATAGGGCAATGTCCACATCCTATCCGATTTGACGACCACTAATAGCCACCGCATTCGTGCACAATAATCAAAGTACCACAGGTACTTTAGTATTGAATTAACACTTTGCATACAATTTGGGCTGACCAACTTGCATATTTTCAAGGATCGTTTTAACTGAACAGGGCTGTTTATTGCTAGTAGAACATTATATTTTCAAATGCTTTTTTTCAAAATAGTAGACTTTTAGGAGGATTCTTACACTAGATCTACAATAATTAACTATTCCCCCTAACAAAATATGGTTTTTCTCGTAATTTTTTTTACCTGAAATAGTATTTTGTTAGGGAGTTTCTCACGCTAACATAATTAACCCTGTCCTAATAAAGACCTGTTTTTTAGCTCCACTGGCCGAAGGCCAGCGAGCTATTGTCATGGCGTTGTGTCCGTCGTGCGTGCGTGCGTCCGTCCGTCCGTGCGTCCGTCCGTCCGTCCGTTAACTTTTTCTTTAAAAATCTTCTTCTCAGAAACTACTGGACCAATTTTAATTAAATTTCACAGAAATGTTCCTTGCATAGCCCTCTTTCAAATTCCTTCAAAGAATTCAATTCCATTGAAAACTCTGGTTGCTATGGTAACAAATACGAATTTTTAGAAAAAACTTAAAAAATCTTCTTCTCCCAAACAACTTATCAGATTTCTTTGAAATTTGACAGGCATGTTCCTTTGGTGACCCTTTTTCAGATTCCTTGAAGAAATTTTGATAATTCGAAAAACATGGCCGCTGTGGGCGGGGCTTATTTTCCATATATGGCGCATAGTGTAATTTTAAAAAATCTTCTTCTCAAAAACTACTGGACCAATTTTAATTAAATTTCACAGAAATGTTCCTTGCATAGCCCTCTTTCAAATTCCTTCAAAGAATTCAATTCCATTGAAAACTCTGGTTGCTATGGTAACAAATACGAATTTTTAGAAAAAACTTAAAAAATCTTCTTCTCCCAAACAACTTATCAGATTTCTTTGAAATTTGACAGGCATGTTCCTTTGGTGACCCTTTTTCAGATTCCTTGAAGAAATTTTGATAATTCGAAAAACATGGCCACTGTGGGCGGGGCTTATTTTCCATTATTCGGCCAGTGAGCTATTGTCATGGCGTTGTGTCCGTCGTGCGTGCGTGCGTCCGTCCGTCCGTGCGTTCAACTTTTAGCTCACGTGAAGACAAAGTACTCAAGGTGAGCTATTGTAATCGGTGAATGTCCGTTGTCCGTCTGTCTGTTGTCTATCGTCCAACAATTGCTTTAAAAGTCTTTTCCTAAATCACAAGGCCAAACGACCTGAAACTTTGCAGGGATCTTCTTTGGGTTAAGCTCTACCAAAGTTTTAAAAGGAATTTTATTCCTTTTGAAAACACAGGAAAAGGGGCCTTATTTACATTTTCACTGTTTCACTCTAGTGGCCACAAATTTGGCTCAATCCTATTGAAACTTGGTCATAATTAAACTGGTCAAAATAATTGTTTAAGCATACAGAGATCTTAATGACATTTCCAATGTTTATATACTGAAGGCCACAAATTCAGCTCAATCTGAAAAAACAACTGGTCAAAATAATTGTTTCAGCATACAGAATGAACCTTTTTGAACATGGAAAGGTTTTGTGTTAAAACATGGGAAAAGGGGTCTTTATGACATTTTCTTACACTGAATTTGATTGAGTCAAAGTGTTTGTCACTTAAAAAGAGAAGCTTGTCTTGAATTGGGCAGATCTAGACTAAGAAAGGGGGTCTTAATGATTTTTAGCTCCACTGGCCGAAGGCCAGCGAGCTATTGTCATGGCGGTGTGTCCGTCGTGCGTGCGTGCGTGCGTCCGTGCGTGCGTCCGTTAACTTTTTCTTTAAAAATCTTCTCCTCTCAAACCAGTGGGCCAATTTTGACCAAACTTTGCAGGAATGTTCCTTGGGTGACCCTTTACTTAAATTGTTCAAAGAATTTTGATTGGTCCATAAATGTGGGCGTGGCAGGGCGGGGCTTATCAGACTTAGAGAAATCACAAAATAATTCTTTAAAAATCAACCATTTGGCCAACTTTGACCAAACTTGGCAGAAATGTACCGTGGATGACTCTTTACTTAACTTGTCAGCGAAATTTTGATTGGTCTATAAATGTGGGCGTGGCAGGGCGGGGCTTATCAAATTTTGAGAAATCACAAAATAATTCTTTGAAAATCTTCTCCTCTCAAACCAGTGGGTCAATTTTGACCAAACTTTGCAGGAATGTTCCTCAGGTGACCCTATACTTAAATTGTTTAAAGAATTTTGATTGGTCCATAAATGTGGGCGTGGCAGGGCGGGGCTTATCAGACTTACAGAAATCACAAAATAATTCTTTAAAAATCAACCATTCGGCCAATTTTGACCAAACTTGGCAGAAATGTACCTTGGATGACTCTTTGCTTGGATTGCTTGTGAAATTTTGATTGGTCCATAAATGTGGGCGTGGCAGGGCGGGGCTTATCAAATTTTGAGAAATCACAAAATAATTCTTTGAAAATCTTCTTCTCTCAAACCAATGGGCCAATTTTGACCAAATTTTGCAGGAATATTCCTTGGGTGACCCTTTACTTAAATTGTTCAAAGAATTTTGATTGGTCTATAAATGGGGGCGTGGCAGGGCGGGGCTTATCAGACTTAGAAATCCACAAAATAATTCTTTAAAAATCAACCATGTGGCCAATTTTGACCAAACTTGGCAGAAATGTACCTTGGATGACTCTTTGCTTGGATTTTTTGTGAAATTTTGATTGGTCCATAAATGTGGGCGTGGCAGGGCGGGGCTTATGAGACTTAGAGAAATCACAAAATAATTCTTTAAAAATCAATCATTGGGCCAATTTTGACCAAATTTTGCAGAAATGTACCTTGGTTGACTCTTTGCTTAACTTGTCCATGAAATTTTGATTGGTCTATAAATGTGGGCGTGACAGGGTGGGGCTTATTTGACTTAGAGAATTCACAAAATAATTCTTTAAAAATCAACTGTAGAGCCAATTTCAATTAAACTTGGCAGAAATGCACCTTAAGTGACCCTATACTTAAATTGCCTGTGAAATTTTGATTGGTCCTTAAATATGGGCATGGCAGGGCGGGGCTTATCAGAATGGCAGAAATCACAAACAAATTCTTTACAATATCAACCACATGGCCAATTTTGACCAAACTCGGTAGAAATGTTCCTTGTGTGTCCAATTACTTCAATTGCTAGTAAAATTTTGATTGGTCCAGAAATATGGGCAAAGCAGGACGAGGCTTATCAGAATGGGAGAAATCACGAAATGATTCTTTAAAAATAACCATTGGGTCAATTTAGTACAAATTTGGCAGAAATGTTCCTTGGGTAATACATACTTTGGTCTATAAATGTGGGTGTGGCCAGACAGGGCTTATCAGAATTGGATAAACCATGAAATAATTCTTTAAAAATAAATCAATGGGCCTATTCATACTAAACTTGGCAGAAATGTTCCATGGGTGACCCTTTTCAAGATTTGTCAGGCTTACAAGAAATCATGACATAATTCTTTTACTTTAGCCAGTGGAGCGATTCAGGCCCTCTTGGGCCTCTTGTTTACGTTCCTGGTAAAGAGTGTTTTGTTGTTGTTAGCAGGTTAAAGCAGCTTTGTAATCAGAACAGTTCAATTCTTTCGTGTTTTTGGGAAAAGGGTTCAGAAAATCTGTCTGTATTGTGTTATATTGTGATTATGTTGTTTTAGTCCAGTCAATCGGTACCCTTGTATCCAGGGCTGCGTTTACAGGCAGTGTAGATAAGGATCAACATTGTTATACATGCAGCCGTATACACGCAGCCTTATCTTAGTCTATATTGCCCGCTGATATGAACGTCCAAGTTCATTTATCGCCATAGCCTCTAGTTTCACGCAGAAATCTTTGATAAAAGGGGTCTGATCCCTCTTAAACTTCTTCTCACATCATACTTTCGCTATATATCATATGCATGTATGACACGTTGGAGACTTTGTTCTTTATTTGCTCAGAGCCTCGTTCAGGTATAACATTCGCGTCCCATTTGTTAACCATGCCTGAATGATTTGTGTGAAAAAGTACAGATATAGGTCCAGATAAATGACACGGCAGAGCATCCCTGTGCATTTCTATAGAGTATCATATTGAAATCATAAAAACTTCCATTTTCAGATTTTGACCTAGTACAGTCAAATCTCTTTATGTCGAACCTCCCTTAGCCGAAGTTCTCCCTAAGTCGAAGTAATTTTCAAGTCCCGATTCTTTTGCTCTTTATTTCTATATATTTCAACCTCTATACGTCGTTTTCTCTTGCACGAACTTCCTCCTTACGTCGAAGCAATTTCGAAGTCCAACCACCTTTATTTGCACATATTCACACCTGTATACGACGAACCTCAAAGTTACACGATGATAAGTGCAATCAAGTCAGTTTTTCACACCTTTCGACCCGTCAACTCAAGCCGTCAAAGCGGGTGTTTACCTTTATCAAATATTGATTTTTACCTAATTGTATTTGTTTTTTTTATTAATTACTGTTGAGGACGTAAAAAGTGGGCGATTTGATGATTTTAAATTAAAAAGGCCCGGGAAATTGTATACAGCGTTACATTTCGTCGGTGTAAGTGTGAAACCTCGGATGTAGATTTTTGCGATTTACAAAGTAAAACATTGTGGTGTCCAGTTAAGACAATTCTTGAAGGTTTTGAGATATGTTAGGCTACTGATACATATTAATGGTACCTTATTAGTGAACAATATGTCCAAATATCAAGTAAACCTTTCAGTTTGGGAAAAGTAACTTTATTTCTTTCCCCTTAAAAATATTCCAAAAACGAGGTACGATGTTTTGCATTTACAACGACGATTTGGTATTCACTATGACTACAGAAACATCTAACGCTTATTCCACGCAGGACTTGTTTGGTAAAGGACCCGGGTCAACACGGGGGGGGGGGGGGGGGGGGGGGGGGATATCCAGCAACTCCGACGACACGACGTGAAGTGCCCATATAAGCGATGATGGCCGCTTGTCTCCAAAATATCTCTTCGTCGAACATTCTATACGTCGAAGTTTTCTCGTAGGTCCCACGAAGTTCGACATAGAGAGATTTGACTGTATATCATTTTTAACTTACTACCTTCTATAAACGTCCTCGAACCATTTCCTGTGATTTGCAAATATAATATTCACTTTATAACGCAAATAATTTTGATTAAACTTCACTACTGTTTTTCATTTTTTCGCTACTGTAACGAATTTGTAAAGTGGCACAGTTTCCGAAAAACATGTAGCTTTTGCATATGATTAGAACTTTTCTCGTTTAAACACAATATCGATGTGCTAACGTTTCTAAGTATTTTTCGTACAAAAATAATTCTATGTTTTTCCAATATCTGTGAACACTACCCAAATTAATAATTGAGAGAGACACTACATTTACAGTCATCCAAAGATATACAACCTCATTTGGAGTCTGATTAAACACAATTTGCATTTTCCATTGCAAATATTTACTACCATGAGTTAATGACAGCTTTACTGTGAAAACACGATCTTCACAGCATTGCGGTCGGGAAGATAGTGTTACGGTAGGGAATGAGATATCAGAATTCGAAAATCATAGATGTTAATGAAACTTGGCAGTGAGTCTCAAAAGACTGTGCCACTAGATCATTTGAAAAACCAAGATGAATACACCCTGCTTACGGTTAAAAGGCCAGTGAAGTGAACATGATTCTATATGGTGTAACTAAATATGTGTTTACCTTCGTTCAAATCAATTGCACAGAATCAAAGTTATTTGACCTTGACCTTCAAAGGTCATTTTAAAAAGTCAATTTTCGTAATTTCCAGCTATATCTTGATATAAAAATGGACTTATAAAGTATATTTCAATAAATAAAGTCACAGGTATAAAGGTCTTGCTGTTCTAAGTTTGTCCAATGCTAATTTCACAGTAGACCTTGGCCTTGAAATACAGAACAATAATGACTATTGAATAGGAAATTGTCCACTTGCCCCTTCAAGAATCCTTGTTATTATGTGCGTAAAAATCGGTATCAATCGTGAATTTTCCACTGAACTAGGTATTTACAACTAGGATATTATAAAAATTACTTCATTTGTTTAAAATTCACTTCATATACCAATTTTCATTATACATTTTAGCTCAAAATCTTGAAATTTAATGTTTTTGAATAACCTTTGAAGGTCAATGTCAAATAACTTTGCTTCTATGCAATGGATGTGACCCAAAGTTTACACATATTTAGTTACATCATATAGAATCATGTTCACAAAATATCATATCAATTCATACAGAAATAAAGGTTGTAAGAAAGTTTCGTAAAGTTAAAATAAGCAAAATCTGAGATTGACAGAAGGACGAATACAGAAAATCAACAAACTGATATACATGTGTACATAATCAATGATTCCAAAAATATTCTGTCCCAAGTACATTTGTCTGTTTTTGTGTTTGCTCTTTTTTTTTTTTTTTTCAATTGATCATTTCACAGTTCATAGGAAATGTACATCTAAAAATGCGCAAAAATACGGCGCTGTTGGTGGATATGATCACTTTCTGATATTTTAGTTTTATTTGTAATTTTTATGCCCCCGTATCTAAAGATCGTGGACTTACCGTTTTATCAGTGTCAGTCTTTCAGTCCGAAAACTGAACGTGGAAACTTAACATTGGCCATGTCGGGGCATTATTTCTTCACAGCCCTTTTTTGCTTTCGTCAATCAAAAATGCAATTTAAAATTGTTATTCCTTTTTGCAAGACTTGAAAACTGTCTTTTAGCGTAGCGTACACCCGACGTATCATTCTAAGAAATCTCCGAGGAGTTCCGAAAGAGAATATCTCGAGAGACAAAATGTTTCGTGCCATCGCATTTTTGTCGTCACGCAAACAAACATGTTTACTGGAAGAAATGGAATACAGTCGACTCTCGTTGTGTCGAAGTCAGGGGGGCCGTCAAAATACTTCGACATATCCGGAGTTCGACACATCCGATTTTTTCTTTGTATCTATTACAACAATTTTTAACCGTTTTTATGATCATCAAGTACATTCATAATTGAAATATAGTAGGAAAAGGAAAGAAATTGCTCAACATGAGCAATTTCTTTCCTTTTCCTACTATATTTCAATGGCTACATTTATTTCAAAATATTTTTTTACTATTTTTGTTATCCATTGATGAGGATGGGACCAGACTTTCACTTCGACTTAAGCGGAAATTCGACTTATCCGATGTCGACACATCAAGTGTCGACTGTAATTGTCATTGGTATTCATACGATAATTACATTTCTGTCTATCTTCGTATACTGCTTCACACCCTGACGGGTAACTTTGAGCAGCTACGCGTCTGAGCCAAATTAAAAAAATAAGAAAAGTTAAGAAAATAAAAGACACTGATGATGATGATGATGCGCATTCCATGGGACGATTGTGATTGGGAAGAAAGATCACTTATAAAAGTCGACTCCGGTGTGTATCTGTGTGTAGCTGGCTGGGTTTCCATGTCTGGATATTCGAGGGTTGTCATATTGGCAAAGGAACAGCTACCAGCTCGTGCACAATGCGATAAAACAAACACAGGCGGGCATCTGCTCTCCTCTGTTCTAATGTTCTCCAGCCTAGCTTGTGCAACATTGATGTGACTCTTGATCCTCTTCAGTAATCACACAGTAATCACGTTGTGTGAGGGTCCCAGACACGACTTATCCGCATACTCGAGCTGGGACTGACAAGGGTCTTTTTCGTGGTGACTTACAAAACATGTTTCGTTTAAGAAAACCAAGTGTCCGGTTTGCTGTTGAAATGATACGGCCGATTGAAATGATACGGTCGACATGGGTGCTCCATGAGAGACCACGCCTAGATATCGAGTGCTACTGGCGGTCTCTAGCGTCTTTCCGTTTGGTGCACATGTAGTCAGGAGTGGAACTATTGACTTAGTGACTTTAATTACCTGCCATTTGGAAGGGTTGAAGTTCATGCCCCACTTTACTGACCATTCCTGTAACTTGTCCAAGTCAGTCTGTAAAGTGACACCGTCCTTGTCTGTAATTGTCAAGTATGCATCAGTGTTGTTTGCAAAAAAGGTCTAACCTGTGAGGTTATGCTGTCCGTTAGGTCGTTGATATATACCAACAACCGGATCGTTCCGATTGCCGATCTCTGAGAGACCTCAGATGGTATAGTATCGCGTCGGGTTACAAGAAAGCTCATAAGTTATAAAGTCGGAAAGAGGAAATAATGGGAATCAGAAATAAGTTTTACAGAAAAAATCCCAGTTACAATTTACGAACCAATATCTTGTTTGGCGTCAGAAATAGCTGTTTTAGAAACAATGATACTAAAGAAGAAATTGCTGATCACATATTTCGTTATTATCCTCAATATACTCTGTTCTCTTACGCCCACAAATTGTGACAATATTTCGTAGGATACATTTGTAAAACACCGTAAATACAGCGTTTTAAACTGTAGTTACGATATTTGTAATGTACACTGCTTGTATAACACAGTAACTCCCGAGAGACAGCCGTACGTGCATCACGTCAATGACTAGGTATTTAGTATCATCACGAAACCAAGTTTATCGAACGAAAAAGGAGTAATTTACAATGCAATTCATCAAATTAAGAGCATATAGCTGTTTCCTAAGTAAGGTTTACTTCGATGTTTAAAGCTGGCATAATAAGCTTGCTCGCATTCTTCCAAGTTCGCGGCGAGGAATAACGCGACACAATAATTGCAGAAAAATATTCAATAGTTCTCTTTATAAGTGACCGATTTTAATTCGGTTTGATGAAGAAATTGGCTGGATGTGACAGGTCTTTAAAAATAATCTGATAAAAAAAAATTGTGGTCCGTTAAGTAAAATTTACTTGGTCGTCATTTACTGATTTATTTATCAGCTCATTTTGCAAGTTGTTATGACAGCTATCTTAGCGCACTAAATGAATTAAGAATATTGACAGTGGGTTTCATACTACAAAATTCAGAAATTAACAGTTTCCGTGAGAAGCCATGTTAATACGAACACTGATATTTTATAGAAAATTGAAGTCTTTTAAAACACCGTATTTAAAGATGGCCTTGTAAATGTAACACACTCATTACTACGAAGACTGTGTGTAAAAATGAAATTGTAAAGAGTAAAAGTTAAACCATTCTAAACGGTAAAAATAGTCTTTTACAATTTGAAAAGCTGTTGCAGACAATAAGGTGGAGGCTGATACCGGTATTCATAAATATGTAATTTGTCTAGTTCAGAAAAAATGGGACAAGAGGAAAGACATTTGTTAATCAATATCACCCAAGATAGAAAGAGAGAGAGAGCAGCTGGAGGCTCGGATAGTATATTGTGGTAGTACCAATGAGGGAAATACTAAGAATCTATGGTAAAGTGCTCCAGCTGACATGATCTGAGAATAGCTTTTTGTAAATGGCGTTGAACATCATTAAAATAATCAATCGTACTGCAGCAATTCTAAAACTGCATATATAAAGGATGTAATATGTGTATATTAATGATCAGGCAATATGTTAGGAGAGAAAGCAAATCACTGCTTTTCAACGAAAATCTCGCCACAGCAGCTTAAAACAAGCTGCAGTTACGTGTTTTTCGTTGAAAAGTGACGAAATATGGTTCTTTTAGCTTTTTTACAGTCCCTTCGTCATTACTTCTCCCAAAAGAACATTTAGACTGTCTCAGTTTGAGGACTGCTTCATACGACTAAAAAATGGAATATATCGTCGGTGTTATTGCAAAAACTCGTAACTCCAGCTTTTATTCAGCTGGGGTTACGAGGTTTTGAAATAACATCGACGAAACGTACATAGACACACTTGAAATATTTGAGGAAAGAGGGTGTAATATTTTGTAAGATTTTCATATCAATTGCAAAGGATGGGGTGTTCTAACGGTAGTCCATCCATAATACGATTAGCGCGATGTCGAAATTATTCCAGTGGCGACTTCTTAAACCTTCGGTGGTACGTTCAATCGCTGAATATTTACATTACGCATGATACATTCCGACGTCGCGATCTCTTCAGGGATGGACAACCTTATGTCGATTCAGTGACCGCTGGTTATGAAGTTCAGCACTTTACTGCTGCAACAAATATACCTATAAAATAACCATTTAGAGATAATTATTTAACGAAGTTAACGAACGTAAACAAGGAGTAGACAAGTAATAATAAGCCATGGAGGTCGACACTCTCTGAATATTATCAAATTACCATCTAATTATCACGGCTAATTTAGTTTCACGCGTACACGTGCTGTCTGTTTCCAGACACATGTTGTTTACAGAATAATTTACCCTCACTCATCATTAAATCGCGATCATAAACTTTTTTGTTGTTGTTTTGTTTTGCTTCAGAAACAATTTTTAGTCAAACTTAAAAACAGGCGTAGATTTAATATGGTTTTAATGTTCCATGTATGAAGATATTTCCGTTTAAATCAATGTCGTCAATTTAGATATAATATCCAAGGCATATTACAGGCCCGTAGGAACATGGGGCTATGGGGGGGGGGGGGGGCTAAGCAAACTTTCCTTGTTTTACACTGACAATTTATAGGAAATGTAATTTAGCCCCCCCCCCCTTCCCCAATATTCAGACACAGGAGCTTCAGCCACCCCAATATGAAATTGCCTCTGACGGGCCTGTATTTTCACTCATAAAGTTTTAAAATACACCGATTTGTCTAAAAGTCGGTTTTGGAAGTGAAGGTTTTAAAAGCAAATTTATAAAAAAAAAATGTACAGCAAATAAGTATTGAAGAGCAATTTACCTACAAAAAGCTTATTAATGATAACATTTGAAATAACGCCGCCAAACAATTTATAGAAATATGTTTGCGATTGATGCTACATACAAATACCATGGGTACCATCGTACCACTAACACGGAACATGGCATAATATAATACTCTGGTTATTTTTAGTTTGAATAAAGTCGTAACCATGGCCTACATACGAGGGCCCATCAATAATTTCGAGAACTAATCTTATATCAGAAAAATACGTTGATAAACTTATAAACATAACCCATTTCTTATAAAAGTAACATTCCTTGAACAGTTTGCATTCATTCCACCGCTTGACCTACGTCTGTGGCACGTGCTACAGCCTGTCACGTGACATGTCCCGCGAACTTTTGTAAATGACACAACCAACTCTTCTTTTTACTCAATATCTTCACCCCGTGATTTATTTCTGGGGTTTGGAAATAAAGAGAAGTCGCAAAATGCATAATTTGCGCGGTGCGGAGGGTTTGGTAATATTTCTGTTACCAGTTTCACAATACCGGCCTTTTTAACGCGTCGGCTATGGCGCGACGCGCTGTCATAGCGCGGCAGAATACCGGACCTTATGACATGTGCGCGCTGTCTCATAAAAGTGGGTGGCAGACTAGATTTGATTACTGCTGCAAAATTATAAGTACTTACTCAATTTTATATAGACATAAAATGTTTCAGTGTGATTCCTCGAACATTGATGAAAATTATGACATTTGTCTCACCGGCACATCTAGAAATCAATGCTTTTTTGGGTGAGAACGAATAATAATGCTTCCAAAATGATATTTGTTCTTTACTTTTCGACTCAAAAATGATGCATCGATGTCACGCCACATGTATTTATTTGATTCGCAAAGTTATGGCGGTCTTCCTTATAACTTTGGTATTATTCACGACACCTTTTGTCCCCCTGCCCCATTCGGCCAGGAAGCGGCCAGCGCGGTACCCATCTTGCCGCTCCACAGCGCATTCCGAGATTACTGGTCATACTGTCCTTACCTGTATCATACAAATTACCCAAGTGTCTTACTACTATTTCAACACCTACTTTTCAATTTTCAAGAATGAATTCTAAGATTTTAGTAGTATTCTTTTTTAGATTTATAGTCTCCGATCTGTTAGTAAAATCACTCATTTTTTCTTATCTCTCTACCCTCTCTGAAGCGTCGTATGCGCTTTCCAATAACGTTATTAGATGAACATATGTCTTTTTATAATACATGTAAAATTTCACAGACGCCCGTAAAGGAATTATTGAAAAATACATAAAACTTTTTCATAAGGCGTTGCTCAAAAATGCAAGATGACGTCATTTCAAAACAAACGCTATTGACATGACGTCATAATTCTGCCATGACGTCATATTGTTATGACGTCACCATTTTTAAGTAAGATGAGTCGGTTGGAAAATGAATGAGCTTTCAGCATACCAATTTTCGTGAACATACGTCAACCGGTAATTGAGAAGTAGATTTAGTTCTCGAAATTATTGATGGGCCCTCGTATTGCACACCACAAGAAATGGAAATTATATTGGGTTTCATTTTTTATTATCGTTGTTGTTGTTATTGTTGTTGTTGTTGTTGTTGTTGTTGTTGTTGTTGTTGTTGTTGTATTTAGATTAAACAAGTCTATTCTTATTTTCTGATAACAACGTTATTTGTTTGTGGTGATAAATTACTTCTACAGCAGAAAAATTCAGACTTGAATCATTCTTATTTGAGTTGAGCTAGTGTGATTTCCCATGATATACATAATATTTGGTAAATATCACGATTACTGGACATGTATACGTCACTGGTATGATCATTTCATATACATCATATTTTTGTGAAAAATCATACAGCTTCAGGACAAGACGATTGAGAGCATACGTCATTGATATATCCCGTGACAGAAATCAAAACATTATTGCTGGAATAATTCAGCTTGGTCATTAAACAAAGGCCCTTCATGTTATTTCAAGTACTGTGGACGCACACGAGCCCGTGTATATGCACTGCCTAATAACCAGTCGTGTTATTTTTATTACAGAACCTTTATTCCCTGTAGCAATTATTATATTAGGTTGAATCTGACTAAAATGGTTAAACAATCGAAAGTTTTCGTCGAGACATACGTAAGGAATGTTGAACAACCGTGACAAGAATCAAAACAACTACTACAGCCCTTCGGTACGTATTAAGCCGAAATATGGTTCCAGACTCAATTATTATTTGAGACCATTCAGGATTCAGATCAGGCGGTGGTACACGCAGTCTGATCGCGGATCCACGCTGCTCTATTAAAGCGTTTTCTGTATTTGTAACATTTAACATCTGTTATGAATCAATACATGTGCATTTCATGTACGTCAATCAAACGTTTACGTCAAATTTGGGGTAGATGTACGTCAATAATATATCGTGTATCATGTTCGAAAACACCGTAACTACAGCTTAATTACAAGATGTGGTCACATTTTCAAACTTAACCATCGATATATCATGTCAGACATTCGTGACAGAAATCAAAACAGCTGGATTAGCGCTAGAATGAAGCCATAATTATACAAGAATTATCCACCAAGTGATAGAGCCTGGGGTCGTCG
The DNA here is from genome assembly GCA_963680895.1 of Fragum sueziense. NCBI lineage: Eukaryota > Metazoa > Mollusca > Bivalvia > Cardiida > Cardiidae > Fragum > Fragum sueziense. The sequence continues at coordinate 3,560,918 of OY804601.1, read as the reverse complement.
GATACATTCACCAACTGGCATAGCATTATGTCGACTGTCGACATTTCTATAAACATGCCTTCGCAATGACGACCCTAGAGAAGCTTAGATTATAAAAGAAAGTGATAATGGTTAAAGTGACATTTCAGAATTTTTTGTCATAAATTTTACTTTTATTTTTATCTGAAAGAGCATATTTCCTTATGAAAATTCTGAAAGTTTCAAGCCAAAATATTGCGCCGTTTACGAGAAATATATGTTCTTGTGTTAAAATTAAACAAATTGTTGTGGACAACAGTTCGGATTTATATGGAATTTATCGATTCTGTCTCAATTTTAAACATGTGTTTCTCGCCTATCAGCAACAACTTGAAAAAAAAATATAGCATTTATACTCATAACTAATCTTGGCATCAAGACATACTTTAAAAAATTGAAATGGGAATGAAATGTCCCTTTAAAGCCGTAAAATCCCAGCAACAGTTGCTGTACTGTAGCGCTTTTCAATATAGACCCGTTTTGAACGAGTTATGTTTGAGAAAAGGTTAAATACGTTTTGTTCAGATAAGTGCTAAAGAGATATTGGTTTAGTGATCCAAAAATGTATTTGTGTTAAAATTACCATCTTTCAGATTTGACAAGTCAACACTTATCGCATGATCTTGTTTATAATTACGTATTTCTGTTATTATACCCCGCAAAACGAATGTTTTTCGTGGGTACTCTGAATCGGCTTATAGGTCTGTCTGTCAGTCCATATGTCCGTCCGTGTATAAAATACTAGTCCGGAGCATATCTCTGACAGTAAAGTAGTTATGATCATGAAACTTCTGTCATAGATAAATCTCAGTAAGCAAAAGTGCAGTGTACAAGGGAGTATAACGCTACCTTGCTTGCTTTATGAGTTATTGCCCTTTGTTTTCGATAAAAACGCTTGTCCGGACAAATGTGGTGGCGGGGGTAATTTTATCACCCTAAATGTGACATTTCACATTTATTTCATTTTTTAAAAGTATGTCTTGATGCAAAGATTGTTTATTCTAATGCGTAGAAATGCTATCAGCTTTTTGAAGTTGTTATTTATAAGCGAAAAATACGCCTTCAAAGTTGAGACAGAAATGACAAATTCTATATAAATCTGAACTGTTGTCCACAACAATTTGTTTAATTTTAGCACAAAAATATATATTTCTCGTAAACGGTTCAATATTTTGGCTTGAAATTTTCAGAATTTTCATAAGAAAACATGCTCTTTCAGATAGAATAAAAGTGAATTTTATGTACAAATAATTCTGAAATGTCACTTTAAGTGATAGATTTCTAGTCATGATCTGGTTTTTAAACATATACATTTGTAGATGGAACGAAAGATACATCACTAATTATTGGCCTAACCTGTTCGTCCGTTTCTCGTCTCCATTTAACCACGGTCACATGTATGAATTAGGCTTACCAATGCATATCGCCCTCGTGGATTATTTATTGTACCTTAACCACTCAGTACCGTGGTTAAATGAACGATAAAACGCGATAGAACGTGGCTTATTTTTTGAATAACACACATCAACAACAACAAAGAGCCAATATATGTTCGAAGCTTACCAATTCGAGTCATTACTACATGTATAGTAAACACACCTATGCAAATTCCTGTTTTTACGTTGTTCGTATGTACCCTAAACAGATTCTCTTCTAACGTCATGTACTCTTATGCGTACGTACATAGATATAAAGAGACAGGATAATACGTAGCCAGGCTAGATTATACACTGTAATTGTACACTAACCATGTTCCTGTTCTACCATTTCCATTACGACACAAACAGCGTGGTAAATATTGAAGGTCACTGCAGACGACATCTTGGGTGTGGATGGTATCGGTGTACAATATAGCGGAGAAAATAATGAGACAAAAGGAGTAAATACTGACCATCCGCATTTTCTTTTATGTCTCATTGTTTTCCCCAAAAATATTCCAAATAGCGATGCCATACTAGTAGTCTAGTACCAGGTCTTATTTAGAAAAGGGTTTAGATCATTTAGAAAGCGATGATGTGAAGCTTACGGAAGAATTAGCCTCTGTGACGAATAAAGACAGATAAATCCCGTACTAATATGTTGTTATTTATAACCCCATCAGAAATAAGGAAAATGTCATTTCAAAAAGAGGGCTTATCAGAACAAACGTGCTTGATTGTTCATCTTTTAAACCTCGTAACTGCAGCTTGTTTTAAAGTTTGGGAAAGTACACAAACATTTTCGTTTACGGTCGAAATCTTCAGACAACGAAAATCAATTAAATCATATCGCAGTCTGACCAAGGTAGATCTATTGGGTCTTTTCGTAATTCCGGTAATACAGAGTTGTCGTTCCTGCGGGACGGCATGTTTACTTCCATTTGCCTGTGACAAACGGCAACTTTAATATTTTCATCAAATCAAAGAGTAATTAATTGAAAATGATTATTATTGAAACTTTATAATGGAATCTAATAATACCTCTGCACCTTCCATCATTTTCAAACCATTTAGAGATCTATAACAAAAGAAATCTTCCATAATCCGATGATAGGTTATCATTGAAAATATTTTTCCCCTTGGTGTGCCTCAAATCAGGCGAGTGTCGATATGTGACGTCATGATTTTGCGTTACTTACTCTAGTCATATGACGTCATATAAATAAAAAGAGGGGCACATTTGGGGGGAAATGCATACATGTATATACATGTACGATGCGAGAAAGTTTTTCCAAGCGAATATTTTGTTTGAAGAACATTCCGCTCCACACGGTTTTCCACTGTCGGAAAACGATTTTAAATATCGAAAATAGTTTAAGTGAATGTTAAAGCACAGAAAATATTGAGGGAAGAGGCGATATTTCTGTCTATCATCAAATTGCCTCCTTTTTCTCAATGTTTTTTCCAAACAATTAAAAAAGATTCATCATTTTTTCGGCACATTTGAAAACGAATTCTTCAAAATTTTAAACCCCTTTCTTAATATTAAAGTCCTGTATTTGACCTCAGTAGATTTCTAGAATTCGTTTATAAATGTGCCGAAAAAATGACGGATCTTTTTTTTAACCCTTACCCAAACATCAAAATTGTGTCCTTTCCAAATTAAGTCTTGCTAATTATCAGAATGATACTGATTTTGGTATTTGTGGGCTTCAAAACGAATTGATTAGGAAAGGGCTAACATAATAAACCATCATTTCAAATTTAATTTAAATTTGAAGCAGGCTGTAGACTATACGATACGTAGATCTACTAAGAAGAACAGTTTGGTGTAGATTGTTGAATACGACATATTGAGGGAACATTCAATTGTGAGCAAAGTCAGCATATTTTTCTTTTCTCTCAAAATTTTGCGATTTCGCTCAAGTAGATCTAGATCTGTGTATTTCATTTATTTGTTCGTGAAAGCTTTCCCAAACCAGCCTGGTTTTGATGTATACCAGGCCTACTTAAGAGAAAATTAATACTTCGGGAAACATTTTCTCCTTCTGTCTCAATAGACTAGATCTACTTTGTGATCTCCGCTAAGGTAACCTCTGTTGGAATCTCCCAACAATCTACGCGTTTCGGCTAATATTGTCTCTCAGACCTAGGCCAGATACGATGTTTGGTTCTTATTATTATGACTTATTACACGAACCCAAGCTCGTCTTGTATTTTCCTCTTTCGATATACTTTGTGCTGTTCAAAATTTCCAATTCTATCCGCAAAATTATGGCATTCCTAAATGCAGTAGCACTTAATTCTTTCCCACTGATAGCACTTGTTTAAGGACAGATCCTCCAGTTGTTACTGCGCAACTTACTGCGCATATCCTAAATAATGAAATAAAGCTGTTTCAGTAATTTGCCTTTTCAGCAAATGTAATTTTTACAGTTAGTTAATGTTTGGTTGATAAATGACAAGATCCTTTTCAGTTATTTCCATTTTCTCTGTTTTGTCAATTAAAGTGTAATAGTACTCGGATGGTACATTTTTCTTTCTGTTACGCGTTCAACATGTGGCGTTAGCGATAGGAAACGGAGCAGCAAAAGCAAAGTGGTGTCTTTATGAGCTAGTCCGCTTCAGATGGACACAAAAGACGACACTTTTTATTATCTAAAGCCGGTAATAAGGAAGAAAATTGATAAAAGTAGTGAAACAATTTCGGACAGAACTACAAAAAGTAAACCAAATTTTACTTATAACTAAAAAAACGCTTGGTTTGATATATTTTTCTTTTTTGTTTTGTAGGTATGACCAAGCACTATGTCTATACCAAAAAAGAAAAAAATCTTACCGCTGGAATATTTTTTATTATCAGAAACGTTGCGAAAAAAGTGCAATTACAGCTACTTTTGAAAGAATGTTTTACTAAAAATTTCAAAATCGTCACTAAATTTTCCCAAATTGATACTCATTTAGACATAATAAAACATATTGAACACAATAAAGACTTATTTATGTAATCCTAGTCATTTCGAACACCTTTTTGGTGGGTATTTAAGTGACACCTATTTTTTGCAATTTTAGACAAGAGTAGTCTCTCTTGAAATCCAATAACTTTTTAATTCGCTTGGTGACCTATAGTTTTTAAGTCATTTTTTTACTTCTCATATATTTAAGTATCAGTACAGAAAAAACAAGTGCATGTCGGATTGCGATGCAATACAGGAGTCCCCCACCGGATAACAAAAAATCCTTTCTTATAATATATCTCCTACTTACTAGATCTATAACTGTATACAAACTTTGAAGTTGCTAGCACATTAGGTTTTGGACAAAATGTCCCAAACAAAAATATAAGGGTAAAAACAACCAAGGGCAATAACTCCAAAAGTGGGCGGAGAAGAATGATTCTTGTACATGCCACTTGTCCTCAATGAGATCTATAAGTGTACAAAGTTTGAAGTTGCTAGCACTGATGGCTCAGGAGATATGGTCCGGACAAAAATGTAAGGATAAAAAACAACAACGGACAATAACTAAAAAAGTGGATGTGGTAGAGTAACAGTTCTTGTGCATTACACTTCTTCTCAATGAGATCTACCAGTGTACAAAGTTTGAAGTTGCTAGGGCTTATGGTTTAGGAGATAAGTTCGGGACAAAAATGTAAGGATAGAAACAAAGAAGGGCAATAACTCAAAAAGTGGACATGGCAGAGTGACAGTTCTTGTACATGACACTTGTCCTCAATGATATCTATAAGTGTAGCAAGTTTGAAGTTGCTAGCACTTATGGTTTAGAAGATATATTCCTGACAAAAATGCAAGGGTAAAAACAACAAAGGGCAATAACTCAAAAAGTGGGTGTGGCAGAGTAACAGTTCTTGTACATGACACTTGTCCTCAATGAGATCTATAAGTGTACAAAGTTTGAAGTTGCTAGCACTTTAAGTTTAGGAGATATGATCCGGACAAGAATGTAAGACTAAAAACAACAAAGGGCAATAACTCAAAAAGTGGACATGGCAGAGTAACAGTTCTTGTACATGACACTTGTCCTGGATAAGATCTATCAGTGTACAAAGTTTGAAGTTGCTAGCACTTATGATTTAGGAGATATATTCCTGACAAAAATGCAAGGGTAAAAACAACAAAGGGCAATAACTCAAAAAGTGGGCGTGGCAGAATAACAGTTATTGAACATGACACTTGTCCACAATAAGATCTATAAGTGTACGAAGTTTGAAGTTGCTAGCACTTATAGTTTAGGAGATATGTTCTGGACAAGAATGTAAGGGTAAAAACAACAAAGGGCAATAACTCAAAAAGTGGGCGTGGCAGAGTAACGATTCTTGAACATGACACTTCTCGTCAATGAGATCTATAAGTGTACTAAGTTTGAAGTTGTTAGCACATATGGTTTAGAAGATATAGCCCGGACAAAAGTGTGACGGACAGACGGACAGACGGACGGACGGACAGACGGACGGACGGACAGACGGAATCGAGCAAACCTATAGTCCCCCAACCGGTAACCGGTGGGGGACTAATAAAAAAAATCTTACCGTAGGAAATAAATGGAGGATCTGTCCTTAAATTGACACCGGAAGACGGTATATACCGTCCCGCATGAACGACAACTCTGTCACGACGGAATTACGAAAATCCGGAATTGTTGGCGCAAGATCGTATGGCACATGTTTACATTTTGTTCAGTGTAAACAAAACATTCTTGTTTTAAACGTGGAGAATTCTATCACTCGACCTTAATCTTTCACATATTTACGTCACTACTGTCATGTTTTATACAGCAATGTTTTGTTTACATTTCAACAAAATGTAAACATGTGCCATACGATCTTGAGCCAACAATACAGCAGCCTCTTTTTCGATAGTTACAGGTCCGTACGGATCATTTTCATATTGGGGGAGTGACTAATGCCCCTTTCCGTGCCAGTATCTGGATATTTGAGGAGCTAATTTGGATCTCTACATTTTCAGTATAAAATATGGAAAATTTGGCATTTTTGACCAACATTGAGGGTGGCCTTAACCCTCCCCCCCCCCCCCACCCCCTGTTCTTACGGGCCTAAGTCAGCTGACATTTAGTGGCCCTTTTTCCGCTAGATAGTTCATACTTATTAAGAGAGCTCATTAAACAGAACCTCACATTTGGAAAAGACTTTAGTTTGGCGATCACTATAGTACAGTCACGATATTATGGCGCATGTTCAGAAATTTTAATAATGTAAATAAGGAAAACAGTTCTTAATTGCAATACTATTTCGCATGCGTTGGTTCGAATCTTGCAGGTGTCTTGCACCTGCAAAATTCGAACCATTACATGCAAAATACACAGTTGTTTGGAGTCCGATTTTGAGTTGTTTACATGGGTTAATTTGTAAACATGTGCCATGATATCGTAGCCGGATTATAGTCTGTGCCAGATCCTAGTAGTAAGGGGGAATGCTCCAGTTTTTCGGAACACTCGGTCATTACGGTAGTAAATTAAATGTTTCGTACCAATATGTTTCGCTACCATATTTTCGATAATATAACACATTATTACAATTTACCATTTTCGACGGTAAAAGTGTATTTATTATGCGAAACTGATTTCCTCAAGATGGAAATCGATTATTTAGAGCAAGACAGTCGTAAGTGTGTATGCAGTTACCACTGTTTTGCGTAATTTTATTCATGTGTAGCTAATAAAAAATGCTGTAATTCTCTAATAAGTACGCTGACCTATACATTTTCTTTTTGAATTATTACCAGAACATGTTGCTTAATACAATGAGGCAGTTTTGTCAAATTCTATTATGTAGAACTTGAAATATTTCCAAAAATATGCAAATTTTGACATAAAACACTCCAGCTTCGCTGGTCTATCGGAACGCGTGAGCATGCTGTTTTATACATTCACGCGTTTATAATAGCACAAACTTTGGGTTTTCTGTTCTTATTAAATGTAAGACGTTATTTTAAATCCGTTTTCGGGACTGAACGACGAATATACAGCATTTTATTAGCTTTTAGTGACCTTGGACAGGCACAAGAAATTGTGCATTTTTTCGATGTATGGGGTATGTTATACGAATGCCTATAAAATTCAAACAAGATCGCTGACCATCCATTTTTACTTTGTTTTTCAATTGGTAATAACATGTAATTTCAATATACAAAATATAAATAAATTCTATTATTGGGCAAAAATTTAGGAAACTGGAGCATTCCCCCTTAAGGTCTCTGTGATCACCGACAGAACTTTAATTGCCTATACGCTAGCAGTAATGGCAATACGCTAACAGTTTCCTATACAATATACCGCGGCTTTTACACGTAATTGCGAGGGAGAGATGCGATTATCACTGCTTTACTATTTCTGGATCTGTTTCATTCAGTTTCTGTAACCAAGTGATGTTATGTCATGTGGGATAGACAATTAACGGTAATGTGCATTATATTGTTTTTCTTTTCTTCTTTAATGACTATATTCATAAGTCAAAATTAGTGATGCTTCAATAAAATAAATAACGGAAAAAACTATATCCTCTAGAATTTTAAGATTTTGGTTTGATCATAACAGCATATCAAAAAATATTTACGTGATTTTAATACCGTCAACAATAATAAGATAATTTTGTTATTTTTAACATTATATGAGTAGACGCTTAATACTTGTTTTGTGTTTACTTAGATCTCAAGTCATTGTTAAAGATTAAGAGAAAAAGAAACTGTTGTAGAATCGATTCAATTGATTTTTACGCAATATCTCGAGAAAATAGCACCCAACAAATGACCTAAAATATTTAGAAAACAACTGATGATGTGCCATATGCGAATTGTTTGTTTTTTTCTGTTACTTTTAAATTTTGCGATAGGGCCTACGATATCTATGTTTCAAAATTGAAAACAACCATTCAAAAGAAGAAGAAAGCCATTTAAGCTATGTTTTATTTATTTGATCACGCTTTTATACTTCGTATTAAGGTTTACAGACCCTGAAAAATAGCACTTTCTAGCCATACGAAATGCATCAAATTAAACACACTTGTAAATACACTTCACATAAGTTGAATAACCGTGCCAGATTTCAAGATTATGCTTCAAGAAGAAAATTATTTACAAATATTTGTTACTCTTTATTCATATGCAAGGGAGGTAATTTGAACCTTTTTGTCAAATATTTCCATAAGTATGCATTAATTCAAAATTTTGAACCGTTCAAAATGCTTTGTTTGTATGTGGAATGGAAATGTAACAGACTTTAGGAATTATTGACAGTTTTCAAATTTCGCCTCAAGCTCTTTGGTGCTTTTGAGGATTTGGCTACCTTAAATGGAACGTTCTGGTGCTTCGATTATTTTAAAGGGACATTTTACATTTATTTCATTTTTTTTAAGTATGTCTTGATGCAAAGATTGTTTATTCTAATGCGTAGAAATGCTATCATTTTTTTTTTTTTTTTTTTTTTTTTTTTTTTTTTAAGTTGTTATTTATAAGCGAAAAATACGTGATTAAATTTGAGACAGAAATGACAAATTCTATATAAATCTGAACTGTTGTCCACAACAATTTGTTTAATTTTAGCACAAAAATATATATTTCTCGTAAACGATTCAATATTTTGGCTTGAAATTTTCAGAATTTCCATAAGAAAACATGCTCTTTCGGGTACATTAAAAGTAAAATTTATGTACAAATAATTGTGAAAAGTCACTTCAAAGTCCAGACCAAATTTGATCCACTGCACATGGCTGAATGGATATTACTTAAGGCAGTCCACCCCTAATGAGATTCGTGCGACATTGGAATTATTCGGGCGAAGTCAAAAACATTCGGCGACCGCGCCAGAAAAGGTTCGGATACGTATCGAAGAGGCTCAAAAAAAATCTATCAATCTCAAAATGGCCACATTACGGGTCTTCTGCCTTAAATTGTTCAATGTGAACAAGTGTAATATTTCGCGGGTTTGAAAGGCCTATAAAGTGCTATGTTTTCAGAGGACGCGTTACACGTGAATTCCTGTAATCTGGATTAGCGTTATCTCCTGAACGAATTGGATTTATTTCTGTTTCTATAACGGTACATCGTTTTCTAGAGTACAAGGGTATTTAACCCTTTTCCAATCGGTAAAATTTTAGGGTGGCCGAATTCAAAAGCTACTGAAGACTACAAAACATAATAAAGATTGGATATTTGTAAAATATAGCACAGAAAATATTGAGGCAAAAGGAGAAAATGCTGATAATCAGCATTTTCTTCTTTTGCCTGAATGTTTTCCCAAGCCTTTTCAATAAGGGACGTCTTGTTTGGGAAAGGGTTTATATGTAATGATGCTTAAAATGCTACAATTCATTTAAACCTTTTCCCAACCGCCCCAGACGGTAGTAAGGAAGCTGGTTAAGATATGATGTTTGTGTACTTAAGCACAGAAAACTACGAGACAAAGAGAAAATACTACAGTAGTAAGCAGCATTTTCTCCTTTTGTCTCAATGTCTTCCCTAGCATTTTTTGGGACGTCAAAATCAGGTATCGGTTGGGAAAGAATTGAATAGCTTCTTGTTACTTGCAGGGATTCAATCAAAATCTTGCAATTCCGAGAAGGTCCATTGTGGTTTAAGTTTCTAAAAGCTTTTGGTATTCTAAACAACAAACTTAATGTTGTCTATTTGATGGTAGTGAAACTTTAACGGACAACGTTTCGGTATTTTCAAAATCATCCAAAATTAATGAAGCAATGTGTTGTTTTGAGAGATGTCAAACTTGGTCCTTCTGTTCACAACTCCAAAACAGGGGTTCAAAGCTCATTTCAAATTCGTCCATATACTATAATAAGTCTATTTCAGGACAAATGAAATAGTAAACGTTTGTTAGTAAACAGAGACAAAGTCATTTCCACAGAAAAAAGAAGAAACTTAATATTCACCATGTAAGATCTGTTTTTAACCCTTTCCCAAACGAGAAACTTTTAGGTCGGTCCGAATTCAATGATGTAGCAGAGTGAGACGACAATTTCAAGTGAAAGAATTTTTATATTAATTTACCAATTTACTTGGTCTTTCTGAGTAGAAATCATTGTGCGAATGTCATAAACAATTTCATCATTTTACAAAATGTTTCCCCACGCCCCGAGGGGCGGCAAAAAGCGCTTATTTTTGGAAATGGGCTAAAACAATGTACACTTTGAAATGAGAGGGAAAATTGCAAAAATTTGTGTCTCAAGAGCCACTCTTATTGAAGACTGATATATTTGTAAGAGATGCAAATATTCTATCGCAGTCAATTGTATCTTGTTCAAGATCAATCTCCACTATTTACTGAAATGTTCATTTAGATCTGAATATATTTTGAACTTCAACGTTGCAAATTTTGAATGATACATGGTTGTTACTGCGTGAAATATCGCCTGCATTTGAAGAATATTTTAAACGCTTTTCAAAGCAGTGACTGGGTCGGCATCTAGAAATACTTTTGAAAATTGTAACAGTAATAGAAACAATTTGCTGATGGCCAGCAATTTTTCTTCTTTTTCTTCCACATTTTCCGTCCAATCAAACGATTGTGTCATTTTTTCAAACCTGTTCATCATGCCATCTGCAACTTATTTTCATTTAAACAATTCTGAAGTGTTTAAGTCTAGGAAAGTGTAGTCTATGTCTATCTATTTATCGTTCTATAGATACGATAGCATGATGCCATAACGTAAGATAAGATAATCTTTAGAAGAAGTTTCTACTTGCCAAACAGAGCTTACCCCACACCCTTAAGATTTGTGCAGCTACTTGATTTGTTAAATATCATGTCCGTATTTTAACCATTTCCCAAACGACAAAATTTAAGGTGATCCAATTTGGAAGCTGCAGCAGACGATAAAATAATTGTTGATAACAGGAGGTTTTGTAAACGATATAGCTCAGAGAATATTTAGGCAAAAGGAGGAAATGCTGACAAGCAGCATTTCCTCCTTTTGTCTCAATATTTCAGACCTTTTGTATTAGGCTTGTTAAAGCCAAGTCTTATTGGGAAATTGTTAAGATGCATGTATGTGCAGTTACTTGACTTAAGAAATATTTTGTTCAAATCCTGATACTTTCCCAAACGACAACATTTTTAGTCGATCGTAATTCTTGTTACCTACGAAATGAAAAAGGATAGGATACACACATCAGTTAAGTGGCGTAACTTAGACATATTTTATACAAAAATTTGATACCGTTTCATGTTGCTGAACTTATTGAATGAATGAGATAAGTAATGGGTCAATATTCTAAAACGGCTTTTGGTACATTTGAAATCAGATCAGCATCCACCTACGCTAGTCCGATCAGTGTACATGCTGTTCTAAAATACAGTCGACACTCGTTATGTCGACATTTGATAAGTCGAATTTTCGCTTAAGTCGAAGTTTAAATCTGGTCCCGTCCTCATCTATTGACATATTTTTTTCAAAACAAAATAATTTCGAACTGAATGTAGCCATTGAAATATAGTAGGAAAAGGATAGAAATTGCTCGACACGAGCAATTTCTTTCCTTTTCCTACTATATTTCAATAATATTCGTACTTGATAAGTTTCAAAAACGGTCAAATAACAAATATCTCGAAGCCGAACTAAATCGGATGAGTCGAACACCGGATATGTCGAGGTATTTTGACGGTCCCTCCGACTTCGATACAACGAGTGTCGACTGTAGCTTTTTATATTACCTGAACCAACTCACGAAGAGCAGCATAGCTCCTGATCAGACTGCACCCAGATACAGACTTATCTGATTAACATAGTATATAAGGTCCCGGTTAAAATTATATGTTTAGCCTTTCTTAACCCTTACCCAAACAAGACACAGTTTTGACGTCCCTGATAGAAAGGACTTGGGCAAATATTGAGACAAAAGAAGAAATTGCTGATAATTAGCAGTTTCTACTTTTTGTCTCAATATTTTCAGGACTACTTTTTACACATTTTCTATTATTATCAACATCTATTTTGTCATCTTCATCAGTATTCGAATTTGTCTACACTAAACCTTGGCCGTTTGGGTGACGGTTCAAGACCTTTATTGTCTGTAACAAGTGCTTTTTTTAACTATTACATTTCTCATTAAAGACATTATAATATAACATTGGTGCCAGATTTTACGCTATCTTCAAAACAGAATAAATACCAGAAAACCTAATAACGGACTTGGAATGTTTAATTATTTATCTATTCAATCTCTGTTTATACAAATTAGAACACTAAGTTGACTGCTTTTCCCGTAATATATTTAACAGACCGTTTTTAATCAACCATTTCCAAGACGAAAAATGTTCTAACCTGTCAAAAAGCCAAAGAACCTTAAGGTATGCAACCCACCATTAGTATCAAAGAGCTAGTGCTGATATTTGAAAAAAAGTGCCCGTAATTCCTCAACTATGTTACATTATCATTCCAAATACAAACAAAAGCATTTTTAACGGTTTAGAATTTTGAATTAATGCATACTTATGAAAATGTTTGACAAAAATGTTCAAAGTTACCTCCCTTGTATATGAATATAGAATAAAATAATATTTGTAAATATTTTCTTCTTGAAGCATAATTTTGAAATCCGGCACGGTGAATCAACTTATGTGTAGTGTAATTACACGTGTGTGTAATTTGATGCATTTCTTATGGCTAGAAAGTGGTGTTTTTAATGATGGGTCATACACCTTAAGGTATACGACCTATCAATAGAATCACAAAGATACATAAGTAACTATATATATTTATAATCAGCATGGTATTCCGCATCTAATTGCCAATTTTTATCAACTTTGATCATTTCGTTAGTGAAATTTTGATAATCTTATATCTTGCATCAGGGTCATACAAAATCATGAAATGCCAAACACCCCATGTGAGCTTTTAAACACAAAAACTGCATGATTAAAAGCAATGAACACAAGTGTTTGCATCTAATCAATAGCTTATATTATTCCCAACAACGGACTAACAAGTAAATGAATAATAACCAGCAACAAAATATTTTTTTGCTTTTGTAATACATGGCTACCATACTTTCGACAGACTTTCCGGACGAATCTGAAACAATAGTCAATCTTAAATAACATTAATTTCAATGATATATCAAAATGCATGACACAAAAGGATGATCATAATTTTCCTATGTGTATATTCTTTCAAATAAAGTAAAAAATTAATCAGTTTCGCCGTACACAAATTTAAAAAAATCACTTTGACTAATACACCCCCTTTTTTACCACCGCCCAATTTCTTAAGGAAAATGGCACTCTTTGTTCATTATACTTAAATAAATTGTTCTATACGAATTTTACAGGTTTTTTATTATTTGTGTGTATTGGAATATCTATATAATAGTAAATGTTACTACTGAAAAAACATATATATTAACAAAAATGTTTATAAAACAAGAGTTTTCAGTGGGCAGGATAGCTCAACGAAAACGTGTTGGATTGTGAAATTTTATAGGATGAAAAGAATAAAAAGTCTGCCCAAATAGAAATGTGAAAGGGTAATGAATCTTTACCCAGTCTTTATCCTTAATAAGGAATATATATTATACATGTCTGACCACAAGCATGTGTGCAAAGTTTCAATACTTTAACAATGGTAGAAATAAAAATGTTACAAGTACATAATATCTGCATGTAAATCGTTAGCCAAACATGTCTATGTCAAAAATTGTTAAAATGCCCCAGAATTTTGTGTGTCTGAGTGTGAGTTGAGGACGGTATTATCATCACAAGAAACGTTTTGAAAAAAATAAAGCCAGAAATGTTGTAGAAAGATAGGTCTCTGCCAAAACTAGGTCTTGTTTATGAAAGGGTTAGGTGAACAAGCAACTTTTGAATATCAGTTTTCTGATGTCATGCTTGAATAATGTTTGCTGCCTCATCAGTAGCTAAGAGATGGAAAAGACGAGACAGAAACACAAAAATATATAATCAAATAGAAATTCTACAGAGAAAATGAATACAACTGCTTGTATCAGTATTTGCTTCTTTTCTCTCATTGGTTTCTTTTTTCACGCAAACCTAGCGTAGAGAAAGCATTAATTGATCTTATCTTGTGTCTAGTTGTTTGGGAAAGGGTTAAACATAAAGAAATGGCAAAGGTCAAGCTTACCTTTTCCCAAAGAAAAGGGCCAAATTACGGTAAACAAACTGACCAGTTATGGAACGAAATATTTATGGTGCGAATCAACCTCCAAACAGTGACATATTACGTCAGAGGTACGTAATTCGGATTCAGGGGAGATCACTGGGTGCGCTGTAGTTGTTGTTGTTGCAAAGGGGGGTCATTCTTAATGCCAAAATATTTTGATTTTTTCGTCTTTTGTTGTTTCATTTGACGTTTTTATAAATTCATCGGCTGGGATTCGTTGTAGAAACTGTTCGTACAAATTCAAATGTAATGTAGAAGTCTTTTTACAAAAAATGTTTTAAAAATCTCCGTAAATCCGAACATGCTCGATTATTTCCGTTGTTGCGGAAACAGCCGACATAACACGAATCATTTAGAGCTAATGATGGGTCGTATTCCTTAAGGTAGAATATCCGTAATGAGGTCATTTTGAGGTTCATAAAACATCGGATTTTTTCGAGTGGTGTCGTTACGAATCCGAACCTATTCGGGTGCTATCGTAAATATTCGGCGGTGAAAAGATCCACCGCCGAAAGTTTTCTACCTCGCCCGAATAATTCCGACGTGGTGCGAATCTCATTAGGGGTGGACTGCCTTAATGATAACGACGACGTTTTACAAGAATATTATCTTATATGATCCTGATCAGACTGTGGAAAGACGTTGGGTAGAAGCACGACCATGTGCCCGGCTAGCTCAGTGGTAAGAGTGTAGGAACGGTTTCCTGAGGCCCTGGGTTCGAATCCCGGTCGAGCCACGATATTTATTACCAAGTACCTGTACCCGGCTACAACACAACTAGTTCTTGATCCATTTTGACATAAAATACTACATGCCCCTTTTCAAAACAGTATGACTATATATGGTCACTTTTCATCCAAAACCTCGTAACTGCACTTTGTTTCAAGCTGTAGTTTCGAGGCTTTTGATGAAAAACATCAGGATAACGGAATCGGAAATTATTTCCGTTATAATAGTTGGCATTTAAGACTATTCGGAAACAGGTTAAATATCCCTATTGGGCGATGCCTAATGTAATTCTGTCATTCTCTGTCAGTCAATGAAAAATAATATTTTCAAAACAACCCTCTATGTTGACGTAATTGGCCAAGAACTTTGAAATGCATGACCAGAAAACTCTCATCGTATAACCAGAACATTCTCCTTTCCTTTCTCATAATATTTTCATTGCCAACAAATTATGTTTTATCCTATGTATTTTTTGGAACTTGGTCTTTTTGGGGCAGAACACGATGTGGATATTGAAGAAAACAACTTCTTCGTATTCCATTATGTTGAAATCACATGTTTTATCTTGTGTGGCATCGAATGGGATGTGTGGAAATTGGTCCAGTGATCGTGTATAACTTTTGACAACAATTGTACGAGAATGACCCTGGGCTTTTTTTCAAAAGCTTAAGTTAATCTCAGATAAAAGAAAATCGTCGGTTCAAAGTCTGTATGTCTTCAAGTCGACATTTAAAAATCGGTGCCTACGGCTAGCCACAGAACATTGGATTCTACTCTCACATGTACCCATTTCTAAACCTGTATTGAATTTAGCAATGTGGGGTAAATGTTGGGATAAAAAAAGTTATCGTGGCATCGGTAGGATTTGAACCCGGGACTATTCGGTCCCGCGTCCTACCACTAGACCAATCTGCCTCAATACTATGCCGCCTATTTCTGAAGATTCCGGCTCAAATGGTTTCTGTCAAAAAGATGTATTTTGCTTCTTTCATATCGAATGAAGCATTAACATAATTTTCTCATACAAAGTCGCAAATAGACTGGTCTGTTTTTGGCAAGTAAAAAATACCTTAAAGCCTTTGTCCGAATATTTTATGTTTATTGTTTTTTTTGTTCGTTTCAGAACGAGTATACCGGACGAGAATTGACCTGGCAGAGCTTTCCATTCGATTAGCATGGGCTGCTCTGCCAGGTCATTTATCGTGAGGTATAATCAGATCTTATATTCGTATAGCCTGGTATGCAGTGGCGAATTAAGAAGAGGACGAACGCTCACTTGGGAACGCATAATAAACATTCTTTTTTTCTTAGATTTCTGTTTGAATGTTTTTGTCAGTAAATGTATTTTGTTTCTTTCAGGTCGTATGATCAACACTAGGAACCTATTCTTAAAGCCTGGTAGTAAACAGCGGCAAATCTAGGAGAGAACGAAAATCCACTTGGGAACAAATTATGAAAATTCTTCTCGGCGTGTTCTTACAAATTATGTCCAACTGGACAAAAGGGATTAACTCTGACTTTTCTCTGCTTGTCGTGATCGCTAGTCTAGAATTACAGAATACACGCAAACCCATCTACGTGGACGCCAGCGGGAGATACGCGTATGATGAAAACAATAATCTGCTTATCTAGAGACAGCACAGGGAACATTTAATGTGCCGGGAATAAACCGAGAGACTTTAATGAGCCGAGAACAAGCGGGTTACCGGAAGTGAGCGTTTTAAGTCTGGTGATATTCCGTGATTTCCCAGAGTGGTGTGTAGTTTACGGGGAATCAATTGTGAACAGACACGGGTCAAAAGTTGATGCTCTCAATTAACAGAATATTTGATTAGTTAAAATTTGGAATATTTAAGTGGCCACCGAACTTGACATTGGGGACGTAACTGAAATAGATTTCCATTTATACACGTGTATTGTTACGCACGAGACTAGATCTATCAGTAACTATCCACAAGTTGAAATAAAATCCACAATTTGACACTTTGGTAAAGAAGAAAAGGATAAATAAAAGTCGTGTTTTAATTTGTCCAAATATGATGGAAATACTTGACGAACTAGAAAAGTGGATTTTAAGTCCCAACAATGGTACAGAGAACAGTGAGCTGGATGAATGGTGGAACGCGTCTAAAACGAACATGTCACACGATCCGCGACTTCTGGACGAGGCTAATGATGACGTCATGCGTGACATCATTATATTGATAGCGTACGGTGTGTTGATTATTATCTCCCTTTTCGGAAACGTTCTGGTGTGTCACGTGGTGTTACGTAATCCCAGAATGCACACGGTGACGAACTTCTTCATCGCGAATCTCGCCATCTCAGACCTGTTGTTGACGTGTATTAACGTGCCCTTCAACATCGCACGTAACATGTTGGATGAGTGGCCGTTCGGCAGTGTGTTATGTCATCTTCTCAACTTCTCCCTGATGGTGTCCGTGTATGTGTCCACCTTCACACTGATGGGGATAGCGCTAGACCGACATCAGGTGCTGCTCTACCCACTCAGTCCACGCATGAGTAAACCTGTAGGGTTAGTTGTGCTGGGGTTAATCTGGACATTAGCCATTGGACTTTCATTACCTTTCGGGATATACAACAAGGTACAAACTGTGGACTTTTTGTATAAAGAGGTTAAACGTTGTTCCCCATCCTTCCCTAACCCTAAAGAACGATGGGATCAATACTTGACCATTATAACTCTCATACTACAGTACATGATTCCCTTAACCATTATAGCATTTACATATGGACGAATTGTGCGAAAGTTGTGGGTTCGAACCCACGTCGGGGCTGTTACAGAGAACCAACAAGTCTTTCAACAAAAAGCAAAACGTAAAAGCATTAAGATGTTGATAATTGTAGTAGTCGTGTTCGCCCTGTGTTGGATGCCGCTGAACCTGTACCAAGTGTTGGCAGATATCCATCCGAACGTTAAAGTCTTCCATTACAACACTACCGCATTCTTCATCTGTCACTGGATTGCTATCAGCTCCACGTGCTATAACCCCTTCCTGTATTGTTGGTTAAACGAAACATTCAGAGCGGAAGTGAAATCAAGATTTAAGTGTTGTTGTTTTTCGCGGCCCAAACGAGTACACCCCGGAACGGAAGTTGACGGAATTTTGCTGCGCTCCGACAAAGCGTATTTGCGTCGACATTCGAAAAGTTCGAGCTGTTATACAAATATAAAAATCTCGAAAAATGTCGATAAATACCGACTTGATGTAGATATTCCGACAAAAGAACAATCCGAGTCACTTACAGAAAATGCCGATAGTCCGACAAGTGAGTCGTTGAGTGCGACGAATATCAGCGGAGTTAGCGGAATCGGTCTCGAGCCCTTGACGGAAATTCCCGAACAATCACACGATATTCTGGAAGTGAGTGAAAACAAAATAAGCATCGTTGTAGATTGCCAAGACGTTACGGATGATCAATTAACTGTGGCTGTGTAAATTAACTGTTGACGCTGGAAATCTTGTCTATACGAGTCGCCACGCCAAAAGCACGGTGTATAATCACGTGACTCAGAATTTCCGATAATCTTCAATTTCTTTTTTAATACTTGACCAATTTGAATTCTGTTTGAAGCATATGTGGGAAAATGCCAGGAATAAGCTGGATGTGTTGGATTTTTGAAAAATAAACTGATAAAATAGTTATTGAAGATAAACCAAAAACTTGGTTTATCTTCAATAACTTTTTTATCAGTTGATTTTCTTTCAAAATGAACCACGTCCATCTAATGCGTGACGTCTGTCAACATTCTCTGCTTCAAATCGAATTCAAATCGGTCCAGTATTTACAAAATTATTGAGGATTTTCTGAAAATATTGTATCACGTGATTATCCACCGTGAAAAGGACGATCATGAATATCCGTAAAAACCAATATTATAAAAATACATTACAACAAATGTGTCACGCAGACTTTGTAATGCGAAATATTAACTTGTGAAAAACATTCTTGGTTGAAATAAAACTCCTTAGTGTGAAATATTTCGACCGTAGTCAGTCTGTGAAGTGCACGCCGACAGACTTGGCCCAATACTTTTCACAAGTCTGAGTCCATTATTTCAAAACGGACTACAAATAGGATTCGTTGCTAAAAGGAAGAAAATGGACGTGCGCAACATTTAGGCCTAGAGACTGCTCAATCTGTGCAAATGGTTAAATACCTTTCCCTTTTTTATTTTGTCTAATTCTCTTAAGTTAAAGTGACATTTCACGATTATATTACATAAATTTTACTTTTATTCTATCTGAAAGAGCTTGTTTTCTTACGAAATTTCTGAAAATTTCAAGCCAAAATATTGAACCGTTTACGAGAAATATATATTTTTGTGCTAAAATTAAAGAAATTGTTGTGGACAACAGTTCAGATTTATATAGAATTTGTCATTTCTGTCTCAACTTTGAAGGCATATTTTTCGCTTATAGATAACAACTTCAAAAAACTGATAGTGTTTCTAAGCATTAGAATAACCAATCTTTGCATCAAGACATAGTTTTAAAAAATGAAATAAATGTGAAATGTCACTTTAAGACTTGGGTAATGTATTTCCTGTACAATTGTTAAAGTGCCGTTAGATGAAATATCGCCTGTTTCCAAAAAATAACGGAAATAACTGAGCGTGCTCAGATTTCCGGGGAATATTCTAGACGATTTTCGTGAAAATATTTCTAAACTGTATGAAGAGAAGGCAATAAATCCAACAATAGTCAAATATTCAAAATAGGATAGCAATGTACAATGTCTCTGTCTATTCGCACCATACAGATTTCGTTGCATAACTGGTCACATAGTCATTACCCAGGGCTTACCTTAAAAAGGAAATCCGTGTTTTAAACAAGACAACACTTTGGATTCTGATCAGATTGCGCTTAAATATAGGCTGATCTAGAACCATGGAAGTCTTACATGCTATAAGGACTTTTGGATATTTCTTCATTTTCGATAATTTTTCCAAAGCCTTTATCTTATGGAGCGTCAACATTGAATTTGGACAAATCTAAATTACCGCTATTTGAGAAAGGGGTTAAATACGAATCGCTCATTATCGACAATAAATATCATTTGAGGATAATCTGGCCATTTTCTAAATATAACAGCAATGATTATCACTAGAACTGTCATTTTCTATATGATTAATGAGAAAATGTCGTCGCTTTTCTTAAAAGTCTCGCAGCCACAACTTGTTTAAAGTTGTAGTTACAGGGATTTTTACGAAGAGCATCGAACTATTCCACAACTGTTTGCTATAGCACCGTAAGTAATGTTTATGCTCTTGGTGTTATAATTAGCACTGTACATTCGTATTGATATTATAACCAGCATATCGTCGCTTTTCTGCAAAAACCTCGTATCTGCAGCTTGTTTTAAGCTACAGATACGAGGTTTTTGAAGAAAAGCAGCGATATTTCAGGTTCACAAAGTGAATTATCTTTGAATCCTTAGATTAATCATTATTATACCATGATCTCGGATGGGATTCACATTGCACAACCTTTCATATATGTCTTTATTCTGTAAATGTAAGACCGGTTTGAAAATGGGTTGAAACAGAGGTGGGAAAAAGCTTTAGTTTAACTGAATAAGAAGGATCTTTTAAAGAGCACCTGATGAAAAGGTTATTGACGACCACCAAAATATTGTAAATTGTCTTCAATAACTTTTTTATATATGTTTTGTCTAATCTTTTCTCCTTTTATGTGTTTCAAACCTTTTTTTTCATATCGGTAACGTATTTTAAATCTAGACTATTGAAAAAATATCGAAAACGTTGTGTCACGTTATTTCCAGCCGTGATTGCGATATAACAAGACATCAACGTCAGAATAAGGACCATATCATTATAATTGTAAACTGTAATTGATTATTATCATATTTGTCTTTATGTTTCATGTCGATATCATCTTTAAAAGATATTATATGTATCGTTTTTTTACTTTTTTATTTATTTTTTACGCTATGTCTGAACTGTTCCAAGATGAAAAACACAAAAATTGTAAAAGGCGTTGCAGATGTGTGTTGCAAAAAGGAAAACAGATAGTTAAGACTTACAAAGGCGCTGAGGAAAAACGATAACATGCTGGTCACCTGTATTTTCATCTTTTCCCCAATTGTTTTCTAAACAGTCCGTATGATCGACAAAACCTACCATTGATTGGAAAGATCAAATAGCTTTTAAGCTATCGTCATACGACAAAACGTATACTGGTTTCACCGATTACCACAAACTGACTCTTTCTGACCCCTCACAAGAAAATGGCTTTGGGAAACAATGTGGAAAAGGAAGAAATTGCTTGTAACAAGCAATTTCTTCATTCCCAACAATGTTTTCCATACAAAAACACAAAAGATTGTAAGATTTCGTCCACGTTTAATTGTTGTCTACAAAATCTTTAATTTGATCAATTTCAAGACTATACCAGACCAGACAAAGAAAAATTACACAGTAGAACAAAAATCCATCTGATTAAAATCCTGAAAGCGTTCATTTGATTGGTCAGAAGAAAGGGTTGTTGAAGATGACCCCCATACTGGTGCCTGTCAGATTACTGTTATATAAGTTAACACCGGATTTAACTCAGATTGAGTAAGAGTAGACATTGTGACGGGACTCGTAACGTGAAGGCGGGAAAATGTTGCATGTAGTTTTACGAGTTTTCTTTTTTTTTCTTATTTTTTTTAAACCCACCTTACTCTGAATTTACTCTTTGAATATGCCAAAAGCAGCGAGTATTTTGGGAAAGGTCATCTTCGGTTGCGACCACGTTTGCGTTAATGCAAATGACTGCTAATCGAAAACCAATTATGAATCTTTATATAGCAACAAAGTTGAAGCTATTACCAATTTCTGGTTTTGACGTCCCCATAGCGTGAAGGTTTGGGGAAACAATGAAGGGAAGGGCGAAATTCGCCATTTTTATTACACTTTAAAGTGACATTTCACATTTATTTCATTTTTTAAAAGTATATCTTGATGCAAAGATCGTTTATTCTAATGCGTAGAAATGCTATCACTTTTTTGAAGTTGTTATTTATAAGCAAAAAATACGCCTTAAAATTTGAGACAGAAATGACAAATTCTATATAAATCTGAACTGTTGTCCACAACAATTTGTTTAATTTTAGCACAAAAACACATATTTCTCGTAAACGGTTCAATATTTTGGCTAGAAATTTTCAGAATTTTCATAAGAAAACATGCTCTTTCAGATGAAATAAAAGTAAAATTTATGTAAAAATAATTGTGAAATGTCACTTTAATACAAAAAGGCAAAATATATGAAAAATATAATGAATTTGAGCATGAATACATTGCTAGCTGAATTTGAGAGATGATCGAAAATACCTCGTATGCGGTACTCGCCAACCCAATCTGATTAACATCCGGTATTAACTTACAGTAAAGGCATGGGAAACATTGTGGAAAAGGAAGAATTTGTATACGACACGAATTTTCTTCATTCCCATTAATGTTTTTTTTATTCAGAAGAAAGACAAAAAAATATAAAAAGCGTTCACTTGAAATTGTCGTCTGCAACATCTTTGATTAAAATTTCGTCGTCTGGTAACTGGTCAATTCTAATGGAACCTCAGCATGAGCACATTATGCTTTCAAAACACGATGTCAATGAGTTTGACAAATTGTTGATTATAATGTGAAATAATGAATCCATATGGACTCTTAGACTCCATTAAAATGCTCGCATCAATAACACGATGATACGATGAAGAAAATTTGACAATTTCTGAAATAATTGGTTGACTTATTATTTTATTTTATTTCTTTAGATAAATTTGAAAATGAAAAACGCAGTTGGGCTATGTTCCGGGTTGTATCTTTAATTGTAATATAGATCTATGTACAATTAACTTTAGCGTCTACTCACAAGTACGACGTCAGTTACATTCGATAACGCCGTAACTACAACTTGAATAAACTGTTTTACGGCTGTTCCGAATGCAGTCGACGATGAACAATAATTATTTTTCTATTGTAGATGGCATAATTGTGAAAACGTAGACAGTAAATGAATTCAATCTCTTCTAAATTTCCCTTGATATAAATGAATGTGTTGGTTGTCAGACGTAGAGTTGAGAATGTTTCACCAAATATAGCCCGCTAATGAAATAATTCATTCAGTGCAGATATTCTCTGTTATCATAAGCACTGCCAGCACCTTAATCAGATATACTGGGATAAGATTTCAGTGCCGCAGACACAGTCAGACATAAATGTGACAGACTGAATTTCCTTGATACCCCGTCACAGTAATACACATATATGACAAAAACCCACTTGTGGGTTCAATCTTGTTCAATAGGGTTGTACTCCGGAGCTCCTCTACATTTAAGGAAGATCGATTCTTACTAAATCATTTTGATGAATCCCTTTTTGTCCGAATTCGAATCAGGTGGGTAAGGACCCGGGGAACCCATCTGGACCTAAGTTTTGACCAAAAAGAGATACATAGCACATCACAACTGAACCTGACAATATGGTTGACAAAACATGCTGGATTTAAAAATTATGTGAAAACGAATTATTAAGACACGCGCTTACCTTGTTCAATCAGCACAGATTGACTCGGATTGGTACTATTTAACTTTCTAAGGTGATCAGGTTTTTCGATGCGGATCACACATACGGTTCTTGTGTATCTGAATATAATCAAGGGAACTAGTGACAACCAATAAATAGTATTAGTCGTGTGGTTAGTCCTTTTTGTCTTCTGCTTGGCACTAATTGTATCAGGTCGTCCCCAGATGTGCTCGCTGTCGGCACCTTTAATTCTTCCCCGCAGTTATACATATCGCATCCTCGGAAACCACAGCGGTCATAGCTCACGCTACATGAGCATGTAGCGTGAGCTATGACCGCTGTGGTTTCCGATGATGTACATTTCGTTGATGGGAGGTCAAAATCTCGTAACTACAGCTTGAAAAAGTTTTGACCTCCCACTGGCGATATGATTAAGTTTGTCCGGGCTGGCAGCGCCTGTTTCCTACATCAAAACTCATCAAATTGGTGATTAGAAGTATATGTACAGGCAGAACTACTGATAAGATGCTTAAAAGACTATGAAAATGCAAAATCTCAATATTTACACGTATTCATAAAATTAGCCATTTCCAAAGGATTATCATGATTGGCCCCCGAACGTTTCTAAGCTAAAGTACGACCACGAAAACAAGGGTTTGGTTGGTAAAGGAATGAATGCTGCTTGTTCTGACAGACCACAAATAGTGTTACGATACCTGCAATTTCAAAACCGAACATTTCAAGGAGGCCATGCTATGTTTTCAGGGATCAGAACAACATGGGGACAATCAGAGTTTGCATTGTTTTGAGATGCATTGCATTATCCAGGGTCAAAAAGAAAGGAATTTTAGATCATCTTTGCCAAATATTAGGATTTATTTTTATAGCTGCTTACCAATCCTACTTTTGGCCTGTCTAATAGTTTGAAGAGAGGGATGGGAGTTTGGTTGCTGAAGGCGTCAAACTTGGTGTTTATAAAGATGTGATTTGAGAGAAATTTAAGAACAGGAAAAAGCAAGGCATTCAAAGGTAGAAAATGCTGATCATCAGCATTTCTCTTCGCATTAATGTTTTGCCAAGCCTTTTCTTTCACGGACATCAAAGTCCAATTCTGTTTTGGAGTGGATAGTGACAGCTTAATCTGGCAGACGAATAACAATGTTACGAAACCTAACCTTTCGATTAACAATGCACAAAAGACTCCTTATTTAGAAGGCTACAAAACAAGCTCTGGTTTTGACACCTCTAATATAAGTAGCTCTTCAAGCAAAGAGTTACAATAAGAAAATGTTGATTACCAGCAATAATCTTTCGCTTTTTACCTCGATATATATTTGGTAACCTATGATTGAATCATTTCTGTTAATCTTATAACGTTATCTGTAGTTCCTTTGACTTTGTACCAGCATTTTTTCTGAAAAGTTTCCCGTTTTGGACAAATCCGTATCATAACATTTTCAAAATATAACTATATTACTGTTGGTGTCCTTTTGCTGTTGAAAACCGAATAGTTATAATTATCCTGGTTCAGCCATGTTTTTGCTTATAAAAAGTCCGGGGATGCAAACAACGTCCAGTATGAGACTTCATTGGCTAATAATGGAATAACATGTTGCTCAGCGTGACAACTCAAGAGCTACTTTTAACACTGAGTTCGTATGCATTAGAAATGTCAGATGAATTGCTGCCTAGATAGTTGAATAGTATGTACATGTATCCCATGATATGGCTAGACCAGATATAATTTATGATGATCTCTACAAGATATTGCGGCATCAAACTCATAAACTAGTCTTACAAGTTTTAAGTGGAATCAGCGAATTCCACTCAAGATTTTTATATCCCCTTTATATCATATTTCCATTGATAAACGAGGATTGTGAACGGTTCGTTAATAATTAAGAGAAAATTCCAGGATGTTAGAGTGCGTCCATTGTTCTGTAAAAATCATAAAATATCCCTGTTCTAACTTTGATCTATTAGGATATTTTATATGCCACGTCCTGACAAAATTGGAATTACTTTAGAGTCCGTGAGTCATACAGTTGAAACAAAACTTGTGATACAATTTCTCATATACCAGAATATGTAATTGTCGATTCAAAACAGAAATGACAAAAAATCCTCTAATGAATTAAGTAGACTTCTGGTAATATTGATAACAGTTTCCTGGTAATTTGAAGATGATATAAATTGTGATACTGCAATTGTGCACACAGCCTGCAAAGGAAACTTGAAATGAAGGGAATTTCATTTCACAACTGGAATTAAAATGAATGCTGTATTCTGCTTGGTTAAATGAATAAGAAGTGGTTTGATGAGCAAGTACAGGTAGATGTATGAATACGTTCGTACATTGAACGAGCCTTTCAGAACTTTTGTAGCGTTTTTTTTAGCCATCTGGAGCAAAAATACTCGTACATCTTATCTTAACCCTTTCCCTAACAAGAAATGGTCTTGACGTCCCTAATAGAAAAGGTTTGGGAAAACATTGAAACAAAAGAAGAAACTGCTGATAACCAGCAGTTTCTCCTTTTGTCTCAATATTTTCTATGCCATATTTCACACAAATTCTATCTTTAGTAACTTCATTTTTGTCATTTGTGTCAGTTTTTAAAGTTGACCACCTATAATGTTGTTGTTTTTAGCCATTTGGAGCAAAAATGCTCGTACATCTTATGTTAAGGCATTCCACCCTCATTTTATACCAAACACTTCGTGCCACTTCGGCAGCAGCCATGGCAACGGAGATTGACATGGCTATCCGAATTTTTTAAACCTTCGTCAATTTCAGTTGTCACGGAAATTGCAAAAGATGGAGGCGCAGTTGCACCAAGTGCTTGGTTTCGAATGATGGGAGGAAACTGTTGAATAATTCGCCCCCTACCATCTAATCCAAGATTATAGATTTGCTGAATACGCTTTTAAAGCGTGTCTCTAAGAATACTGAAACTCCATTCTTCCTTATTGTACAGAAACGCAACAGTTTTTCCTCTCTTTAACCTGATTTACAGGATTTTTTTTCTTTTTCATAGGTTAAATCAGAGACACTGGGTTACCAATGCTGTACAACAAATACCGTTTGTCAAACGACGGAGAATATCATTAATAACGAATTAAACGAGCTGGGTAAATTGAGCGTGAGGAATTGGTAGGCAGCGAGAGATCCAGTGCCAAAAAGATAACAATTAGAGACAAAATAAATGACACTGCACGAGAAAACAGAGTATGTCATATTTTGGCAATTCTTAAGAAGACGATTTGAGATTGAATAAATTATAATGGAGTTTAATGTCCCATTCTAAAGTCAATGCCAAATGCAGCCTTCGTTAAAAGAATCACAAAAAACAACTAGCAACCACATGTTTCGAGATCATTATACCTTCATTCAGTACTCATTCGGTATCTCACAATTATTAATGCAGCTAATATGTAACGTAATACAAATCTTCTAATTCTGTTGATGGAAGCTCTCTCGTCATTAAGAATAGATAGCGAACTAAAGAGGTGATATAATTTGAAAAATGTAAGGTGATTGTACACGGTGGGGATTGTGCATGCTGGGATGGATAACGAATACGGACAAAAATAATCTCGAATCTTGTCAAATATTTTGCAATAACTCCTTTATTTCTTTGTCGATTTTCAAAAGATCTGTTGCATGTACCCCGCCTTGAAAATCCCTTTCCTCGGATACATGGATTATTTGTGGTATCCTTTTATTTTTTCCAAAAATTGATCCCAACTGACCAGAATACGAAATGATAACGACTACGGCAAAATAAGCCACGCTTCAGGTAAGAAATTGTGCAATAATTTTCTTATTTATGTGTCAATTTTCAAGCGGTTTGTTGCATATACCCCACCTTACTTGGCGCTTTCCTCAGGTGTATTACTTATTTGAAAACTCCCCATATTTTCCCAAAAAATTGATCCCAACTGACCTGAAAAACGATCAGATTTTTTGTCGTTTTTTCTGGTCGGTTGGGATCACTTTTCGCAAAAAGTACAAAAAGGTTTCAAGTAAAGCATACATCGGAAGAAAGAGCTCAGTAACGCGGGGTACATGCAACAAACCGTTTTTAAATTGACGCAGAAATAAGGAAGTTATTGCAAAATGTCTTACCTGAAGCGATGCAAATTTGTCCGTAGATTTACCCATCCCAGCATGCACAATCCCCACCGTGTGTAAGCAGAACATTTAAGATTTTGGTTGACCAACTCCATGGCGCTGAATCGCGTGACATGACATTTTCGTTTTTTGTCAATAATTCTATTGATACATAGCCGATTACAAGGTTTGAAGAATACAAGGTAGGAAAACGCCAGACTTTTGCTGAATGTTAACGAACTTAAAAAAGATTTCTAGCTCATAAAATCTCAATTTTTGGTTGGTCGTAAATACCTTTGTACTGGCTGATTTTAAAATGACCCAACATATGCAGCTTCTCTGCTTCAAAACGAATTCAAATTGGTCAAGTATAACCAAACTGATTGAAGATTTTCTGCAATTGTTGCATCGCATGTTTCCCTGCCGCTAACTCTCCCATCATCGATCACCGAAAACTACTAAACGATTTCTCATCTGTCCACATGGTACGGTACTATCGTTCTCATTTCAGAAATATTGAATTTTGTTGTTTGGGAAAACTTCATAAATGTATTTGGAGTCAACACGGCTACTTTCTGAACGGCGAGGCTAACAATTAGGTAAAACTATTTTATCAGTGATAGGCAGATTCTTGCCTTTGTGTCTGTAACATTTTGACATTGTAGCATACCTTTCCAGCGATTTGTGCTAGAAAACACACATAAATCTTACAGAAATTGCGGAGAAATAAACCGAATATTACAATGCTTCTCTAAATGTAGTTTGTAACTACAGCTTTTAGCAAATCGTAGAACGATATTGTTGAATGTTGAAGAGTAGCAACAATTATTCATGATATTAGCACTTGGCGGAACAGAGTACATGTACATAGCAATTCATTCCTATGCCAGCCGTGCTCGTTTACATGTATTTCCAGCCTGTAAAAAGTTAATTACCCTCGTAAAAATCCACTGAATGATATTGCATCCATTATCAATGTAGTCTCTGACATTTATGCCTCAAATATTTCACATTATATTATAATGTGCATGTCCGTTAGTGCATATCCGTTAAATGTTTCACGGGTATCTTCCTCGTGTACATGTATATATTTTCTGAATTTGCCTGGAATTTGTTTTTATCTTAAGCCTCTCTTACAAGCCGTCGTGCGTCCTTATAAATCGTACGTTTTAAAAATCTGCGAAGACTCACGATTTATAAAGACCAACGACGTATTGTAAGAGAGGCTTTAAATATGTACATTCAAAGCAGGCTAAATGTATGAATCTCTTTCGAGGAAAGTACACCTTCTTTGCGATTTATTTTTTTGAATTTCTGTAAATTTTCAATGCGTCACACACAGACCACACACCAATCTCCTTCGCAGTTATCTCCCCTGAATTGGGATTAGGGAGATCTCTGCCGGCAAAGATTGAGTTACCAAGATTTCAGGTAATTGATCTTTTTATTTCGATTTTTATTTAAAAAAGTAAACATGCTTTAACATGTTTAAGAGATGTTTTAGGAATATGAGGTGTCGGATATGAATCCAAATACAAAATGTAATTGGATTTAAAAAAATGATTTCAAAAATATAAGCAAATTTCCGCCTTCTTTATGATATTAATCGACATTCACTATGGCCACGTGATTTATATGCCTGCAGTGATAATGTAAGGCATTGTCGCTGTGTGGAGTTTGACCACACACAGGAGCATGTACGACCGATTTTGTAAGAGAGGCTTCACAGTCCGTCGCGCCTCCTTTTAAATCGTGCGTTTTAAAACAAGAACGCACGACGGGTTGTAAGAGAGGCTTAAACCACTCTTACAGCCGATCGCACGTGCTCCTGCGTGCGGTCTGTCTAAAGGCATAGTTGTGCGATGCACGCACATGTAACGTACGATTTTGGTGGACGCAACCACGACACAGACTGCACGCAGCAGAGAATTGACCGGACAATTCTTTAACCTCTCTTACAACCCGTCGTTCGTCCTTATAAATCGTGCGTTTTAAAAATCTGCTAAGACGCACGATTTACAAAGATGCTCGACGGGTTGTAAGAGAGGCTTTAAGAGAGGCTTTACATAATACATGTATAGGTCCCGATAGATGACCTGGCACAGCATCTATAGCTAATTGCTCGACATGCTATGCCAGGTCATTTAAGGTAAGACTTGGGTAATGCACTTCCGGTATAATCGTTATATTTCGACTTATTCCGTGACGTCCGTAAGCCCGTGCATTCTAAAAGTACCGATAGATACAATATCGTCTGTTTCCGTAACAACGGATATAACTGAGCGTGCTCAGATTTCCTGGGAATATTCTAAACAATTTTTGTTAAAATGTTTTTTATTTGTTTTAAGAGTAGGCACGAGTAGGCAAAAAAAACCGAAAAAGTAAAAAAAAATCAAATTTGAGAACAATGAAAATTACGAAACCCAAAACTGATTGACTTCTGTTGAGTTCTAGTTTCTTAAAATATTTGTTCAAATAATGTGTTTCATATTTCCCAGATAGTCCTTTTTCACGTGCCAGGTCGCAGTTATGCAATGACCTGATGGTGGTGAAAATAGTTTGTGGGATTGACTGGGATTAGTCTCTGTATTCTCGTCATTTTGTCGTTATGACATACGGTAATTGAGCTTACACAATGTAATTAACGTAACGTCCGATATTGTTTTTGTCTCCATGTTAATTCTAAACGTTTTCTAAAGTTTTTTTTTATTATCCTTGACAGATAGTGGAAACTTTCGAGAGAAGAATCACCATATAAGTTTTCATTTACGATACACAACTGCTTATTTTTAGAAATATTCACAACTCAAAGCAGCAAGTAGTTCAAATCGGTCACTGATACAACCTTGTGGAAGTTGTCTTGTTCAGTATCATTTAATCCTATCAAAAAGTTACACCTTTCTTTTATTGTCCTAATTGAACGGCAGTCTACACGACGATTACATTAAGAGATATACTATGCTGTAGCATTAAAGACGTTTGAAGAAAATATGGAAATGATTTTAAAAGGAATATTGACAATGCACATCAGAATAAAGAAAGGAGTTTACCTCGATTGTTAAACCATAAAGTTTGTCATCTGGAACATTGTATTATAGCAGACGTTCGTGACTAAACCGTGTAACAGACAAAATAATGTATTTTCTCGCTATTTTGAGTGTGACAAAAGTCGATATGTTCTTATTGTCTGACGTCAGAGTAATCTTTAAAATTTGTTTTAGATAACGGTCTGACATTCGATACTGGATTACTGAAAATATGTTCATGTGCAACCTTGAATTTAGACAATATGATATAGCTATATGTCATGATAACGTAAAAAGATTATAAAATTGCTGTGTTATTTTCTTTTTTTGTGACAAAGCCTCTGTTTTTGGTACTCATTTGAATAATTTTAGCAGACAATTCAAGCGAGTACACATAATACTTAGGGTTCATGAACCTTTTCGGTTAGAATAATCATCCAGAGAAACGATCTCACCTAGTACCTATGTTGTTGATGCTTGCTGATGCGGTTGTTGTTATTTTTATCGATTTGAAAAATACATATTTCATTATTGAATTGTTGTTGTTTACTGAAATGTAAATTGTCACAGATCTTCCCACAAAATAAGACGAGAATAATAATTGGTTCATCTACAGACAGCAGTCACATGAGAGCTACTGATAGAAGTGGGTAATGGCTGTCCAAAATGTAAATTTATCTTTTATTGTATCTAAAAAACAATGATGTGGGTACTCATTCTAATCGTCCTGTTCTAATCCTCTCCTCCAGACGATTACAATGAATACCCAAAGCATAGTCTGTGAATATAAATATCATAACCCATTTATCTTTCACCCGGTATGTTTCGGTGTTCACAAAATTGTTCTAGGAAGAATTTATTCTCTCATTTTATCCATCTAGCACGTGCAAAACTACTATTAAATGACGTCACACGCGTGCCTGATTTCACAAATGACTCTAGAAAAGGACACCATATCTGTGATATATGTGTTCATATATACAGGGTGTCCCAATAAAAACGGAACCCATTTTTGAAAGTGAATTGCTCATGTATCAAATAATATGTCTCCACCAAATTTAGATATGCAATAAAAACGACAGTTTTCTATTTGCAGTTAAAATTTGGTGGAAAACTGTACATTACTTTTGAAAATATTGGCAATCAAATGAATGCACCCAGAAAACTATTTTAACACGATATCGATTTTTTTTCCGTTTTGCAGCGCGCACCTACACTCTTTGAATAAATTGGCGCGTCACAATTGTTTAATATGTTCAATACAATACTAGAGTGATTTTGAAACGTTTTACTTACAATAGTACATATTTATTTAATCTTTTCTGGTAATGAATAAACTGTTAGAGCTTTTTTTTTTTTTTTTTTTTTTTTTTTTTTTTTAAATATTTATATGCCGGTCAGCGCTCAAATGACAAATAACATATACTTAGTAAATGAGTATGGTCTTTTATTGTCTGGCAAGAATCAGAATATCGTGGGACCACTATATATATATTAAATTTTGAGAAAATTGGTACGTACATGTACAAAGGTAAAGAATTCAACAGATGACCGTCAGTGCGCTATTACGAACAAACAAGACAAGACAAATATCGATTTCGTGTTAAAACGGGTTTTTAGTGTCTTTATGAAACTGCATATAACTTTCGAACCAATTCATATTTTTAAGGGAAATTTAGAACACATATGCAAAAATAATGTATCTTCAGTACAACTTTGAAAATTAGTTTTTACTTGAGCTTTAAAATATTTGACTTTGAAATAGGATTCCGTTTTTTTTTTTTTTTTTTTTTTTTTTTTGGGGGGGGGGGGGGGGGGGGCACCCTGTATATCCTTTATAGAATCGTCCATATGCCTGGATGCTTTATCATTTCCAAAGCGACAACACACGGTGGTTAATCACGTGACTCTGAATTTCAGAATCTCATATATTTTAGTCAATAGTTGACAAATTTGAATTCGGTTGAAGCAAACAAGGTGGAGGAAATGCCAGGAATAAGCTGGACGCGCTGGATTTTTGATAAAAATCGACTGATGAAAAAGTTATTGAAGATCAACCAAAATTTTGGTTGATCTACAATATCTTTCTCATCATTTGGTTTATCAGAAATCAACTACGTCCATCTCATGCATGACGTCTGTACACATTCTCTGCTTTAAACCGAAATCAAATCGGCCCAGTATTAATTAACAAAAAGTATTGAAGATTTTCTTAAAGTGTTGTATTACTTAACTATCCATCGTAATCATGAGATATCTTCACACTGACATCACCTCTCTTACATTCGTTTTGAAACAGCACATACTTTTGAAATTGTCCGTCATGGGGTGCATAAGCAGTTTGTTGCTTCCAACAAGAAAAACAAAGCCGCATCCGCGGCAATGTAACTTTTCTTTGTAATTTTCTCAGATTTTGATAATTGATATAAACGGGTCGCACAGAGGTCGAAGACAAATGCGTTTGTTTTGGAGGGTACTTGTAAATAAAAAACTTGTAAAGATTGGCACAGAAAATACTATTTCAAAATTCCTTACTCGAAGCGGGTCTAATTTGACTGCACGTCACCCATCCCATAATGCACACTTCCCACAGTGTCGCATGTCGCTGAATAAATCTAGAGGATTTGATTTTAATTATGTTGTCTCTGACATTGCTTGCTTCTGACATTTTATTTGTCTCGCCCAACAAATTAAAGTAGTATTGTCGTAGAATATTCGCTGATTTTACTGAAAGTAAATGAGCTGGTTCTTGAAAAGGGACTCTTAGTAGTCTACGGACTATAATTTGTACGGGCTCTAGAAAATGGTTTTGATGGCATTCTTTGTTAATGCTCGCCATCCATGCTAGTAATATTCTTTGGGGTATGACAGAACCTCCTAGGGTGGATGTCCAGTCTGAAACTTCGAGTTAAGGTCACAGCAAGGTCAAAGGTCAAATGGGTGCAATTTCAGGAAGCTTACTATCATTATAATGTCGGAATGCGTTTTCGGTCTTTTTCGATGGAAATCAAAAACATTGAATAGAGATAAATTGCTCATATATAGCTATACATCACCTTGTGTCGTCTTGAACTCATTCATTCTTTCTTGTGTTGCTATAACACGTTGGATGCTTTGCTCTAAATTGGGTCAGACCCTCGCTCTGGCACAGCCTTAACCTTAGATTTATTACTACTTAGCAATTCTCAAAACTGCGCCTGTGTCTACCAACGTTTTAAAATGGAATTATTTCAAACAATTTGTTTGGAATCGTCCTATCGTTTTATGTCAAAAGGACAACCTGGTAATTTTGACCAACATGTTCATGTCCCCATAGACAGATCCATTATAGTATCTTTTTTAAGAAACTCGGATTTTTCTATGGCGTGTCTATTTTTATTTCATTTTTTTCTATCACTACGAAGGTAGATCTTCATAGCAAATATAGTTATCGTCAATTTGCAAGTGTCTGGTAATGCACTAGATAATTGTATTATTGCATGCTATAAAGGACGACATGCTTTATATCCCTTCCAATTCTTTCCCATGGAAATATAATGTCAGTTTTATTCAAAATTCACAATTCAAGAGGCTTGATAAGGAACCTCTATCATTTTTGTATCAAAGCTTTTACGTTAAAAAGGGTTGTTAGGTAACTAATGCCATTTTGTTTTGTTTTTTAAATGCCATTATTCCGTCTAGTCTACAATCAGTTAACCCTTTCTTAAACAAGTATGGATCTGACGTGCATAGAAAAAGTGCTTCGGGATCTATTGACGGACAAGAAGAATTCGTTGATAATCTACAATTCCTTTTATTTTTCTTCAATATATACTATTCACTGTACATACTTACTTTGACTTTTGACATTGGTTATTTTGTCGTCGAAAACATTTTTCAATTTGTAACATTCTAACATTTTTTGTTTGGTAAAGGGATAGGCATCCATTACAGTCGCCAGAATAGGAATATTGTAATGGAGTTCTATAACGTATGTGTCTCGTCATACGAATACGATGGTCGTCTCGGGTGTACGTACAGTATAGACCAGATTGGGTAAATCTTTGTCTTTTCAGCAGGTAAACGCTTGCTCGCCACTAAATGATCTTGCAAAACCTCTTAACGAAATTTTGCAATAAAACTGACGACTTATTTTGTAAAATCCGTTTCTGAATTTAAGAAAAGGGAAGAGGTTTAGCTTCACATACGATAAATCTGAGCATCCGGTTAATTTTTGGTCTATTTGCATGGTGTGTCATGAAAATGTAATTAAATGCACCAGCCGCCACAATATTGCTAGACGCGAAATGTATTCCTATAATTCCTTAATATTTCTGGATATTGGTTATTAAAGTTCTTAGGCAAGAATACGGAAGGTGGGGTTGTACATGTTGGTCTCTGGTTGATTCATATTAGTGTCAAACAGTATAGTGTTTTCTTTCAAGCTGGAATATAACATAAGTTTCCAGTCACATTTTTGATCGCCATGGATCCAGATTAGCATTAGAATACTGATCAGAATCCACGATGTACATAGTGTTAGAGTACAGGCTTTCAAATACATCAAATACCATTTTTATTTCCCAGCAGCTATAATATTGATAATGTAAGAGAGAGAAAAGGGAATCGTTCAAACAGTTATAGATGAGCAAAGATCTGGGAGATTCATCAAAATTCGAATGTGCATACTTACAGTCTGATCAGGACCCATACTGTTCTCAAATAGCTTCGTCATGTAGCTACTATAAATTACAGATGCGGATCCTTATTAGACTACATTTGACCAAAGGCTGGTTTGAAAACATGGTTGCTTAAAGTGTTATAAGATTCCTTTTTCAAGACTCCCGTGTTAACAAGTTCGAAACATACTCTCCATGTTTTTCTATTGTCTGTGGCCTTTATAAAAAGCTCCTAATGCACATTAAAGACTTTCCGCCCAGTGGATTATCCAACTATTTATGTTCTGTGTCTATTTAGGGAAAACAAGAGTACTAAGACGCGTTCTTTAGAGCGAGATTTCTTAAGGTGTTTTTGGATAAAGCGTTTTTAAGACCGATACTTTGGTCGAGCTGTTCCGAATGCTCCATATTTATACAAATGACGTCATTTGTATAAAGTATGGAGCATTCGGAACACCGCGGTTTATGAATTACTGAGTGTTCGGAACAACTCGGTCAAATCTCTTTTATATTGTTTGTACAGAGTTGACCGATGGGTTCCGCACGAAGTATAGGGTAATGGCGCCTCCCATTGAGCGTCTTAAAATCTTGATGTAAAGAACTCTTTATCCTAAAATATCTTAAGAAATCTCAAGATATCTCAAGAAATCTCGCTCTAAAGAGCGCGCCTCTGGTAAAAATAGAGTACTGTTGTTTGATCTTGGTGATCTGGGCAGAAAGTACAAAGAAAGAAAATAAAATATCATAATTTGTGACTTATGGGTGTTAACCTTAAATTTGGTTCAGGTTGAAATGTGTTGTTTAATCTTAAAAGAAGAAACATTCATTCAAATTCTTCGAGGTAAGTTTTAAAGATCATGTATACGGTGCCTTTTGCAAATTGTGGTACGTTCCTCTATTCTCTAAGTTTGTTTGAATAATATTTGAGGACATTATTATCATACAATGTTTGGGAAAGGAACAATTGTCTTTCATGTAACAATGGAAATAATTGAGCGCGCTCATATTTCCGGGGAAAATTCTAAACTATTTTTGTGAAAAATGTTTCTAAATTTTATGAAGAGTAGGGAAAAAACCAACAAAAGTCAAAAAATCAAAATTTGAGAGCAATGAAAATTACTTGAAATCGTCTATTCGCACCATACAGATTTCGCTCCGTAACTGGTCACGTATCCCATTAACCAGGTCTTACCTTAATACATTGATGCTATTTTTTTCTTAAGATTTTCTTCTTCCATGGCATTTATTCAACACATTTTCGTATGACACTCTCTGACATCCCATGGGATAAAGGATTGAGCATTGTGGTAAATGAAGAAATAACTTGTTATGTTTTCTTCACAGAAAGACGAGAATAGAAAAAAAATCATTCTGAGACACTTGAAATTGTTATCTGCAACATATTTGAAGTTGGGCCGGTGTAAAAGTTTACCATTTGGTAAAGAGTCAATCGTCTGCTTCGGCTGTCACATGGACGCAGTCTAAATTATTTTTGTCATGTAAAGAAATTGTCTTGGTAGAACATAAATAGAATTCATTTTGGTGTGTTGCTATAATATCCTATGAATTTCAAGTTGCCCTCTGTAAAACCCTTTAGACTAGTTCGTTTATATACATGGAAATAAAGACTATAAAAGCTGTACATGTACATTTAGGAACCCCCGCGGTTAAAGAAAAGTAAGTCTGACAGCATGCACGCCATTAAGGTCCCACTTCTTATCTAAATACAATTTGTATCTGGTTTGTCGTATAACACATATTAAATTAGCACCAGCCTGATTTTGCCGTAGGAGAAATTGGCAAATTGTTAGCAACGTTGGCCTAAAAATTTTCCCCAGCGACAAAATTTCAGACTTCTCTAAATTCAGAGGTTTCAACAAACGACGAATGCATTGTAACTATTTAGATGATAACTGACTGGTCCGAATCCATATGTGTTTGCAGATGACAATTCTAGTAATTGAAATTTTAATTTTCCCGATCTTTCTGGATAGAATACATTGTCTTGATTCCTTTAACAATCGTACTTAACCGGTATGATCTTTTTTCGAGCGCGACGTCTGGTTGACGTCTGTTTTAACCCTTTCCCAAACAGCCAAATTTTAGGGTGATCCACATCAAAAACTGCCATAAAAAACAAAATGGATGTTTTTAAAGATAGGATTTGTGTAAAATATGGCATAAAATATTGAGACAAAAGGAGAAACTGCTGGTTATCAGCAGTTTCTTCTTTTGTTTCAATGTTTTTCCTAAGCCATGTCAATTAGGGACGTCAAAACCAGGTCTTGTTGGGGAAAGGGTTAAAAGTACTGACCGTTTCTAAAAATAGTTGTATGGACCTCAATGAATTTCCATTTTAACATGACGGGAGTATTATACACATATTTTGATGGATAATTGCCTTTGGTCATTTAGTTAAGAGGGCGGATTTGATGCAGTAGCAACGTCTTAATTTCTTATTCTTGAATTGTTAGTTCAATACCCACCAGTATTTCGAAGCCATGACTATTGAAAACCCATTACCAAACGGCACAATTTTGATATGTCCAAATGCAAAGATGTTACATGTACAGACGACAATTTCAAGTAAATGAAATTTCACATGCGATTTCTTAGAAGTTAGAAAACAAAGCATTACGATGAAATGTTTTGACGTTCTATTTTCTGTACCATAGCGTTAAACTTCTCTGACTAGTGAAACGTTTTCTTTATTGGCTGAAAAAAAGTTTCTATGTAGAGCAGTCTAAGATGATTCCTTTAGGGAAAGAGTTAAGATCAACGAGATTCTACAAACGTGTTGACGTGGATTCAAGCGTTCAATCATTTTTCCCTCTATTCAAAACTCAAAATAGACCAGGCCCTGGTTTCTCAGAAAACGTAAGTGTTGAAGAGTATTCGATTGAAGTTCACGTGGATTTCGTGTGATTTGAGTACGGTTCTCAGATTTGAGTCTGAGAAGAACGTACTTAAGTTTTTTTTTTCTTTTTTTCCGAGAAACCGGGGCTGGGTTTAGAAGTCTCTAATAGAAAATAACATTGGTGGAATATTAAGGCAAAAGAAGAAACTGCTGATAACCAGCAGTTTCTCCCTTTAATTGTCCCAAAAAAATTCTTCTTTTTTTTGTCTCCAGTGGAGCAGCTGTCAAATTGGACCACCCTAAAATTCTGTCGTTTGGGAAAAAGTATAAAGCTTTTTTATGAATAATTTGTAACTATACATTCCCAAAAACAATGCCCAATGATAAAGGATTGGAGAAATATAAAGACAAAAGGAGGACATTTTTAGCGTTCATTACTAGATCTCTTTTTGTCTCAATGTATTTTTTGCGTTACCTTACACGAATGTTATCTTTATCTGCAATATTATGAAATTAAAGTGTCCGCTGACTAGCAACATTAAACTCTTGTTTCGAAAAAAAACTTTCTAGATCTATTAACCAAAGTTCAAAGTTTCTACAATTTTCAATTATTAGAAGTGTTTTTATTTAATCTTTTAAGTTGGCTTTTTTGGTCTTTTCCTATCTTTACCGAAGAAAAAACGCAAAACTTCCGATTTGAAGTTAAGACGTCATACCGGCCAAATAAGGATACCATGCCGGAAAAACGGGTAGTCAAGGGTCATTTCCCGGAAAGCCTGAGATTTCTGACAAAGTTAAATGTCCGACTTTTCTGTAATAGTTAGCGACTTCCCCAATCAATACTCAAAACACGATATTCATCCTTGGTAAATGTTAGAAAAAATGTTAAAACAGTCAAAGAATATTTCGTTAGTAAGTGAAGGAATTAAATGTGCAAAAGAACGGTTTAAAGTGACATTTCATTTCAATTTCAATTTTTTAAAGTATGTCTTGATGCCAAGATTGGTTATTCTTATGAGTGAAAATACTATTAGTTTTTTTTTTCATTTGTTGCCAATAAGCGAGAAACACGCGTTTAAAGTTGAGACATAATCGATAAATTGCATATAAATCCGAACTGTTGTCCACAACAATTTGTTCAATTTTAACAAAAAAATATAAATTTCTTGTAAACGGCACAATATTTTGGCTTGAAATTTTCAGAATTTTCATAAGGAAATATGCTCTTTCAGACAAAAATAAATGTAAAATTTATGACAAAAATTTTGAAATGTCACTTTAAGGTTTACGAACTGAGAATGAAAACACCACTTTCTAGCAATACGAAATTCATCAAATTACACACACTTGTAAATACACTTAACATAAGTTGATTCACCATGCCGGATTTCAAGATTATGCTTCAATAAGAAAATAATTTACAAATATTATTTTACTCTCTATTCATATGCAAGGGAGGTAATTTTGAACATTTTTGTCAAATATTTCCATAAGTATGCATTATTTCAAAATTCTAAACCATACAAAATGCTTATATTTGTATTTGGAATGGAAATGTAACACAGTTTAGGAATTACTGGCACTTTTCAAATTTCGCCTCTGGCTCTGTATGTCATTGTCAGCTCGTAAACCTTAAGTTTGTGACATTCTGGCGATCGAGAAATGGACAAAAACTGAGAATTCGCTTTATGACAGAAAAGTCGCACACTTTATCTCAGTCAGAAACCTCATGCTCTAGATTGGGGCGAAGTCAAGCCATTGTATGACGTCGTTTCGTGGCGATTTTACGGACATTGCCGATCTTTATTTTCTCGAAAATCATCCAAGTAACGACGTAAAGAAAAGCAAACAAAACTTTTGAAACAACTGAGTCTGGCGGATCTTTTATAAAACACGTTAATTTAATAGTTTTCTTCCATTATACGATGAAATCAGCTTCCTTGTTTGGTAACCTTTAAATGATATATTATGAATATGTGATAATAACAGACAACGCATAATGATTTTCATTCAGCGCCGACCATCTACGACTAGAATTGAATCAGCTCGATCTGGCCGTGTATAGATCGAGATGGTAGAGTCTTGATCGTGTAGAGCTCGAATATAGTACGGGGTGATTGGGATGAAATCGGAAAGATGGTCTGGCTGCAATCGGGAAAGGATCGGCAATACTAGTGAGTTGGGAGGTCTAGTTTGAACGACTAGAGATCGAGAAGAAGTCGTGTACATACATTTGGTTGGGCTAGATCTGTGAAACTAGAAGGTAATGTTGACCAAGTTGATCAGATCGGCAGTGGTGACCTAGCATGAAGTACATCGGTTTGAATTTGTGGGATAATATCATTGAAAACAATGAAATTATTGCACATATCTAGGTCGATGTACCTAACATAGTATTATGTATAAAAATACACGGTCGAGACATTACTGATCGTGAGTTTGTAAATCCCATTGACTGACAAAGATGCCTTTATAGATGGCGAGGTACATATAACGCTACAATACTCTGGCAACATCAATCTGTAATAAAGTACGATTTTTACTCCTGTTTCCATTAGACCTTACAGAATTAATCTGTGTAAAAATGCTGGAGAATAATTTTGTGACTACAACACCAAAGATGTTTTTATGTACAAATACAGACACATGAAAATAGCACAATTTATAATCATATTTGTATAGTCCGGATACGATCTAATGGCATGGGCTTAGAATATATCTTACTTATGTAAACAACGCAATATCGAAGTTTCTGTACTTGTGCCCCTCAGGACTGTGTATTAAGATAAGACTTTGATCTCCCAACCACCAATCAAAGGCGGGGAATCATGGGATTTGAGGAAGGTTGATCGAAGCAGATAATAGGGGGAAAGCCAAAATTTTGGTTGGTCGTCATTTTTTTTATCAGATGTTGTTTAAAAGAGCATTTGCATTTATCAAATGTCTGGCGTGTACCGTCCTTCTCTGTTTCAAACATTCTTTTTTCAAATTCGGTAAATGTTATGTCATGTGTTTCCCCCGTCATCCACTCGGCCATGGAAAAGCTGGATGAATAAATGCTAACGAGGAAGGTAATAAATTCCATATAATCATGGTAGAGCAATGCGAGTCCTACAGAAACTATTCAAGTATACCAAACCAATTCTATAAACCGCATTTAACAATGGGCTAGGAATTCTTAGAATTATTCTATCCTCACACAATTGTTCTTAATTTGTTTACTGTGAAACTGTCATTCCCAATTTGCTCATCTCATAAAGTATTTCCCGAGAAAAAAAAACTTGTGTTGTACTTTTACAAGTACGAGGATAGGACACACCTGTTAGAGAAAGAATACAAAAGTTACCAGTCAGGACACGATTATTAATCATAGCTCCTGACAAACCAACAGATAAAAGGGGTGATCAACGCTTAAGAAAAAGAAAAAAATAGCTGTTTAAACCATTGCTGTGGGTACTCATTAGAATAGTCTCGTTGAAGGTGATAAGAGCAAGCGACTGTTTCCAATTTTGTTTCGACGCACATTGAACATGCATCTGTAAACTCAATGTTGATCATCAATGTTGATAGTGGCCAATTGGATGCTCTTTAATTGACGAATTTGACACAATTTGATTTTTAAATATTTCTAGGCATTTGCGATAAAGCGTCCCTTAATTAATGTGGATGAGAAATTTTCTTTGAATTCCTCATGGAATCCAGGTTACCATAAATGTAAAGTATCTCAGAATTTGCCCTCCCTTTGGGACATCACAAATCTGGGAGAATATTTTCCAAAGACAAATTTGATGATCGTAGTGGAAGATTTTTGGCAAAACATTGAAACAAAAGAAGTAAAATAGGTGCTGACCAAAAATTTCTACTTCTGTCCCATTTTTTTACTGTGCTTTGTTGTGTATAATACATATTTGTAAAAACATCCATTTAATGGCTTCTGCAATAGCTTGCAAATTGGGGTTGTCTTTGTTGCAATAATGTAACCGAAATCTTTTTGAATTTTGATCTGGGTTTCACAAACCTATACCCATCATCAAGTTTGTGGCTACGATATCGCAGCTAGGGTTGTCTAACATTGTGTTATTTTGGAATGAGTGAATAAACTCACATCAGTATAGCACAGTGACACAATTAAATTTTATTAAGATAATCATTCTGAAACTAACTCTTTCCCAACGAAGACCTGATCATGTCTTTTAGAATAGAAAAACATTGGGAAACATTGAGGTAAAACTACGGATAGCAGCTGTAATGTTCTCTTTTTGCCTGAATATTTCCTGTGAAGAAAATACCGGTAAGCACATTTTATTATAACCAACCTACTGCAGTCTTGCTTAATACAAAAATGTTCGTCATTAAGATTGGAATAGTGTACACTATATCTCAGAGAATGTTGAGGCAAAATCAGAATGTGTTCGGTACCGGCATAGGTAGTATGTTCTTTTATCTGAGTGTTCGCAAACCTTTCAAGAGGGTCTTTTCAGTCCGTCTGAAACGATTTCTCCATAACAGTGTGTACTCGATGCTGACGTAAGCTGTATTTTTTTTTTTTTTTTTTTTTTGTAAGAAACACTAACTGGTGGAACATAATCGCGTCTATGGTGGCTTTTGTATTTTG
Source organism: Fragum sueziense (assembly GCA_963680895.1). Lineage (NCBI taxonomy): Eukaryota > Metazoa > Mollusca > Bivalvia > Cardiida > Cardiidae > Fragum > Fragum sueziense. The sequence goes on along the minus strand of OY804601.1, from coordinate 3,517,767 downwards.
ATATTTGCAATGAAGTATGCAATTTATCCTTACACACACAATATTCACTAGCATTCAAAAATTATGTTTGGAAATCCTTGAGGCAACAGAAGAAATTCCTGGTGAACAACAGTTTCTCTCTTTCGCCCCCATCCATTATTCCAACACTATATACCGATAATGTATAAAATTATGTTCCACGTATTCTGTTTTCTTCAACACCGTTCAACTTGGACCACCCTTACATTTCGTTGTTGAGAAACGATATAATTTTATTCTATTCTGGTAATCTGCCAGAGTCATGTGCTAGCTAACTTCATATCTAACCTTACGATTTTTGGCACTAATCTGGAATTAACCCTTTCCTACAAACTGTCCCAATATGACGCCTCGATGTAAGAAAGATTCGACAAAAGCATTGTTGACCAACATTTTCTTCTTTTCTTACAATGCCTTAAATGCTACAACAAACACAAAACACAAGTCTGGTTACCCTATATTTCACTGCATCACCTTTCTGACCCGAGTAGTCATGGCATTTTTGTTTGGAAAAAGGTTAAAACCTAGTTTTGGCACCGATCTGTAATTAAACAGACTTTTTATGATTGTTACCATTAGACCGTACCAGATTAATCTATTCTGAATTGCCAGAACAGGACTTTTATGTCCTAGAAAACATGATATTTACATCAACATAGAATTACATGTACTTTGGCCTATATCATATAATAACACATAACGGTCTATAAAATGAGGTCACATTTTCACGGCGAGAAATCGGATGATACAATAATAACAACAACAACAACAACAATAGCAATTACAACAGCAAAGCAGACAAACTTAAATATCAATCAGTTAATACGTAAAAATCTTACGTAAAGTAATGACAAATAATTTTTCGCAATCCACTATTTTTTCTTTGAAAAAAAATAAGCGAATTTTTAATTTGGACAATGTCCGCATGGATTGTTTTTAATTTCTCGAGTATATGGTGTCTATAGCCTACAACACCAGAAAATCTGTGAAAAATTCTGACATTTCTCCAAGTTATTGTTGTCACGGTAAAATACATTTCACCTTCGATCTAATTTCAGACTAATTATTTACAAGATATATTTTTTTAACTATACTAGGCAAAAAAAGAAACGCAACTTCCTTTTCAATTCCTTCTTACGCAAAGACATCAAATCAGATTTAAACAAAATGTAATACATTTTAAGCAATAACATTTCACCTTATAAAGTTCACAAAATATTTTTATAGTGAATTCCATTAATAAGAAAACATCGGGTGTCAACACAATTTGGCAAAAAAAGAAAGTGTATGTAGGTCGAAAAACACATTTTGTTTAGGTCAGTCTGGTCCGATATTCAAATGTTGTGAAGTCCATGCGATTAATTAGCGGTTTCCGTTGTAGTCTTAAACCTATCCCGAAGGCGGGGTTAACCTGCTTATACGGTTCTGCCTTGACGTCATATCTCTTGCACGTCCGCTCCGTGCTCGATCGATTGAGGTCCCATTGAGAGCCAACAGCGTAAACATTCGAAAAGGTGTCGATTTATTGCCCCATCAATGTATTGGGACAGCATTTTGTCTTTTTCAATCAAACAACATCCGTACTGCAGATTGACGCTGGTTTTGATGTAGCCGTGCTTTGCGTATGGTAGAAAGAAGTGTATGAACGCTTTCATATCTTCTGTGTCTATGTTTTAACTTGTACACTACTCAAAACTTATAAGTACTCCGACTATATCATAAAGCATATCTCTGGACAGACTTAACATATTTTAACCAAATTTTACACAACTTCACTTTAACCATATTACCATCATCTATTGAATTTTCATAATTTTAGGGAGACTATTAATTACACAAGAAGCAGCTAACGGAGACCACTGTTGGTAGCAAAAGTCACAAAGTCAATATTCTGTGTGTTCCTTGTTCGCTCACACAATAGCATGGTACCAAGAACGCATAAACATATTGTAATTCCTGAATTATGCTGTAGGGATATCTTCTTAATAATTTAGGAGTCGATGTAAGAATCTCTATGCTTGCTAAGCATGTGCCAGATTATCATCATACTGGACAGTAAGTCGTAAGTCTGTAAAACTCTTTTTCACAATTAGCAAATTTAATGCATCCTTGGCAACTTAATATTGATGTGTTTATTGTGAGGCCATGCTTTATGCATCTTGTACATCTTGTCATGATGAATTGAGCCGTTATCGGATAGTTTGGACACTGAATGGTCTCCCTTGAAGGCATAATGTATCTCTTTCTGTGACAGCCACTGGACTCTTCAACTCACGTAGGCGAGACAAAACAATGTTACGGTCCTAATTCCGGTTTGTTGTCCTGTCACGTGGTTGTCTTGGTAGGTTGGTAGCACTTCCGGTTCGTCTGTACTCGGCCACAAATTGGGTGACAGCAGTTGCATGTACATTTATGATACGGATTGAATTTTTTTAGAAAAATGGCACAAATGTAACAAAAATGTTGATGTTTGACAGTTACGAACGATATTTTGAATTACATTTGTATAGAACGACTAGAAATGTGGGTATGAGAATATTACCTACGCTTAATTGCACCTCCTTGTCAAACACTCATTGTTATTGGTTGTTGTTGTAAAGATTTCCGACGCATTTTATGTTTTTATGTTTGGCACGTCAATCCATAAAAGAATGAATTGTAAATTAAGCACATGGGATTCGTGTATGAAACACAGGAGGCGTATTTGAAATTTCTTTAGTCGACCGGAAGTTACCATTTTGCACAATAATTTTGCAAAATAAAAATAATATCGCTCAAGTAATGAAGTTAGGGAATAAAAAACAATATCGACTTTTGATATTCCTTTATCGGAGAAAATTTTGCGCATAATATAAAACGGAGTACTTATAAGTTTGGTTAAGTATATTTGAAGAAAATTTGTTTTGATAGTAGTCATTTAGAAACCACGGCAGGGGGATAATCAGTTTTTAACAATTTAATATGTACATGTATCACGTGATGAATTTCCGACATCTGAAGAAAATGACACTATATCTATGCGTATGGATGCAGGTATGTTAAAAATGTACTCAATATCCATTAGATACATATTTTGTCGAAAATATATAGAAAAATTGGGGTTGCGAATCTTTTTTTGTTCTAGTATATTAAGCTTGCCGGGATATACATATTGGTGCATGGAAGCGTGTTCCCCTTGTGTTAAAATTTGATTTGAAATAAGTATATCGAAGACCTCGTAACTGCAGCTTAACCCTTTCCCAAACAAGACCTGGTTTTGACGTCCCTAATAGAAAAGGCTTGGGAAAACATTGAGACAAAAGAAGAAACTGCTGATAACCAGCAGTTTCTCCTTTTGCCTCAATATTTTCTGAGCAATTTCAAAGTCAAAACCTATCATTGTCAACATTGACTTTGTCGTCTGAAGCAGCTTTCAAATTGGACCACCCTAAAATTTTGCCGTTTGGGTAAGGGTTAAAACAAGCTGTAATTACGAGTTTTTTTAAGAAAAGCAGCGATATGCGATCAAAGACCTTATGTGAAGTTTCGATGGTAATATCTTCCGAAAGACCAATTTTCTGAAAGTGTCTGAAAAGCTGTCATAAGGCAATCAACATATTATCCCTCCGTTCTTAATTAATCTTGATTTGTTAAACCCAAAGCTCGTGTCTCATAAAGTATTTCTCGTGGGGAAACACGAGCGATACTTTACTAGGAAAACGGTCCTTTATGAGCCCAACATGGTTCCAGATCAGCCTACATATACACGCAGTCTGAGCAAGAACCATGCTGATATCCAATGGACAGTAACAGCATGTATTCCAGTCAAACTGCATTTCGTCACATGATGATAAAAAAGGCTTCCTTAAATGCTCTAGGGGATCTTTATCAGATCGTGACGATCTGTCAATAGTTTTAAACATATTTATATGTATTCTACTGGGCAACACTGCCGCTTATAAATACCACCACAATAGTTCGTATGTATTTGACAAAAAAATACTGTTTTGTTTCGTATAATTCCACTTCTTGTATTCCCATGTGAATTTTATGGTGCCGAAATTGAAATCCTTCTTTGCATAGCAGAAATAAACATGTACTCGTCCTATCAGGCACTTAAGGTATCCGACCAAAGAGCCAAATGCGAAATTTGAAAAGTGCAAATGATTCCTAAACTGTGTTACATTTCCATTCCAAATATGAACATAAGCATTTTTCATGGTTTAGAATTTTGAATTAATGCATACTTATGAAAATACTTGACTAAAATGTTAAAAATTACCACCCTTGCATATGAATATAGATTAAAATAATATTTGTAAATTATTTTCTTCTTGAAGCATAATCTTGAAATCCGGCAAGGTGAATCAACTTATGTGAAGTGTATTTACAAGTGTGTGAAATTTGATAAATTTCGTATGGCTAGAAATTGTAGATTTTTTCAGGGTCTGTAAACCTTAAACATGTCATTCATCAATACTCATCCTTAATCTGACATCGAACCATGAGCCGTGACGAAAGGATACGGTATATTCCAATACATGTAAAAAGAGAAGGGTTCCTAATTTTCTATTAAAAAAAGCGAGAAATGACACATATTGCATGATGTCTGCGTTGGTCGTGACAGTTTAGAAGCTGTCTCCAGATAGTTCTATGTGGTGGGTGGTGGGTTCGAATCACATATTTTCATAATTCGAAATCTCTCGTCTCCCGTCAATTTAGACTCGCTGATCTTTGGTCATTCATATGTCGTTGTCGTATTATACTATGACCAGAATCAGTGAACCGTGACGCCTTCAATGTGTGGATATACATGTAGTCACTGAATTTGTACAATTTTAGCCATGGAAAGTGTTTCAAGTGTATAAAACTGAGTTCTTCTAAGCTAACTTGAAATTTAGAGTGCAGATAAAAAAAACGTAATATACTAGAGGAAAGAAGAAACGCAACAACTATTTTTTGTTATTTTTCTTAATGCTTTTATGTTATTGAGTCAAAGTTGTAACTGATTATTACTTGGAACTTTATCTTGATATTGATCTTTTTGTTTACGTTAGATCATGTCTTACGTGTGACATAACGTCAAAATAGACGTTTACACGTTTCTCACATGCAAACCTTTAAATATCCAATCTTCACATAAAACTCTTTTGATTTGTGTAGATGCACGTCGACTCGACAAAAGGCAAAATAATCGTTTGGATTTTATCCCTCATTTCATTATGTGACTCATTTAAAGACGTCGTCCGGTAGCAAATTGTAATGTTAAGAATGGAACATCGCAACCTGCGATTGCTGCTGACTTTGGTGTACATCGGTTGACAAAATATTGCTTGAGATAACGTCTTAGAACAAACGGAACAACTGCCAGTCGCCAGAAAAGCGGTCGTCAATGTCTAACGTCACGACGTCAGGACCATAACGTTAGCTCATTTTACCAACGGAAACGAATTCTCTTATCGAGAAAATCTGTTGATGCTATTCATGGACAGTACAGCAATAAAATTTCAGCAAGGAATCGCGAACCTCAATTTGGATTGCGTGCAAGAACGCATTTAACGTTGACGCCAAACAGCTCTAATTTAAACGCATATTGATGAAACGTAGAACCTGTGACCTTGATGAAATTTTGTCATTAGAAGGTCAAATAGTGAAGTTTTACTATGTATTGAAAAAAAAGTACTCGAATGGGGGTGATTTTAAGAAAAACAAGAACAAAACTTATATTCAAATTAATTTTTTGTTGCGTTTCTTTTTTCCTTTAGTATACCTTTCTGGCCATTGGAAGTGATTCGAGGTTAAGCAACCAGCATTTTTGTCTAACTTAAATGTTGAAGTTTCCAGAAAGAAATAAGCAATATATTTCAAACATATTTCGTATCTGTACTATCTTGATATGTGACCTCTTAATATTCTAGTGAAATTAATCTGTTATTAAACTGGTGTTTTACGACTGTTTCCATTCGGCCAAAATTGATATTTGTTACATGCCACAGAATATTTCGACGCTTTTCTTCAAAAACCTCGTAACTGCAGCTTGCTTTAAGCTGCAGTTACGAGGCTTTTGATGCAAAGCGAGGTTATTTTATGTCTAGGAAAGTATGTACTTTGACATGGAAATCAGGAAAGTATCATATCACAATTCTCTATAGAGGAAATATATGCCTCTGCGGCCCATTATTTGGGACTATATTACGGCGTAAAATAATTCTGTTATACCATATTTGCATATCAGCCCCGTGCTTCTAACGTTTAATGGCGGAATTTACTTTCGTAAATTTTCTTTTCAAACAACATCGTATCTGCATTTTGTCTTAGGCAGCAGCTACGAGGTTATTGAAGAAAAGCAAGTACAAAACTCTAAATTGTATTTTACAGTGAACCATATTGAAAATGTGTCACGTCACTTTTGTTGTTGTTGTTGTTTCCTACATACTTTCCTAACAGACATAGCTTTTTTCTTTCCTATTTAGAAAGGTTTCGGGAAAAAATAAACGGCAATTGAAGAAAATGATGATATATTGTAGGCCTACATATATTTCATCTTAATGCATGTTTGAAATTGAAACAGTCTGAATTTATGACATTTCGGGAAAAATGAAGTTATCCAAAAGGGTTATGTTTGTCTTTCACAGTTGTCCACAATATTCTATATGTACAATGGCTGCACGCCAGGATCTATCATTTAGAAAGACCATAATTTTTATATTTGATACCTATAACTCTTTTTACCCTTTCCCAAACGAAAAGAAATGTTTTGCAAACGAAAGAATATATCTTACGCAAAGTTTCATGTTTTAAAGTAATACAATGCTTGAAATCACACTTATAGAACACGAGAAACTGTTGTTAATCAGTATTTCCTTCCTTATGATCAATGCTTTCAAAACAGTTCACACTACGGAACGATTTAATTCGGTCAACCGTGCTGTAATTTCGCACAAACAAAAGTATTTCGTTGGTGTTGTTATAAAATCTCGTAACTACGGCGGGATTCAAGCCGTAGTTACGAGATTTTATCAGAACGACGACGGTTTATCAATATCTAATGGTAAAACCAGTCCATTTTAGTACAAAATTCATTGCTATTGGACGGCAGTGTTACCTGAGGATTGAAGAAATACAAGACTGTGTCGTCACATAGCGAATGTACCTTTCCCAAACAAGACCCGAGGCATGTTCTTTAGAGAGAGATTTCTTGAGATATCTTGAGATTTCTTAAGATGTTTTAGGATAAAGCGTTCTTTAGAGCAAGATTTTTAAGACGCTCAATGGGAGGTGTCGTCACCTTATACTTCGAGCGGAACCTCTCGGTTGACTCTGTAGAAACAATATAAGAGAGAATTGACCAAGTCGTTCCGACTGATCCATGGTACCATTATAATGCTCAATACTTCATAAAAATGGTGTCATCATGACGTCATTTGTATGAAGTATGGAGCATTTGGAACATCTCGGTCAGACTCAACTTCTTAAAAACGCTTTATCTAAAACATCTTAAGAAATCTTAAAAATCTCGCTCTGAAGAACACGCCTCTGGTTTGAAGTTTGCCATCAGGAACTAGTTTGAAAGCAATGAAAGGGCAGGCAAAAATGTTAGTATAGAGCGAAAGAAACGGGAAATATTTGATTTAGTTTTATTTATGTTGTTGTTAATTTGGGCTTATGTTGCCATTGTTTGTTTGGTTGGTTTGTTCGTTTGTCTGTTTCTTTTGTTTTTCTGCTATCTTTTTCTAGCATTAACAATACAGTACTTGTTTGTTAATTTAAGGTTAACCTTTTCCCAAACGCCAAATTTTTATGGTAATCCAACCGGGAAGCTTGGGATGACACCATTGCATTATATCATTGAAAATACGGAGTCAAAAACAAAAAAAAATCTGGTGATCAGCTTTTTTTCCCCCATTTTCCCCCTTGATGTTTCCCAAAGTTTGTTTCCTATAGGTGGGTCAAAACCAGGTCTTATTTTAGGAAAGGGCTAAGACAATCCTAGGTCCAAGATAAACTGAAAGATAACACTATATAGAATTGAAAGCTAAAACAATTTAGAAAGCCTATTTGACTGATAAGCGTGTACTTTGGTTTATGTTTTCTATCAGTTTACTTAACAAGTTAACAGGATAATTTGATCATTCGCACCTTTTTATCCTTCTTAAAAGCTATTTATATTGATAGAATCACCTGGAAGTAAGACCGGGCCAGGACAAAAGTGGTATGAATGGGAAAAAAGTCATGTCGTCGGTGTAATTGCAAAATCACGCAACTCCGGCTTTAATCAAGCTAGAGCTACGAAGTTTTGCAATAACACCGACGGTATAATGGTAAACCTTTTGAAATGTTTGAAAATTGTAAAGCCGTATCAAGCAGTGCTATTCTCAACTTCCCGTTAACAATGCCGGACCAAAACTTTAATTTTGGTGGTTTTCATTGTGGTATGTTTTATAACAGACACATATTTTGTTATTAGACAAGAAGCATAAATAAGCATGTAGATCTACTTAAAGAATCACCTCCAGTACAAAGTGGCATGTGTATTTACATCCTTAAAAGTAGAAATGTGGAAAAGTCCTAAATAGGTATATGTCATACGGGCCCAACATGGATCTAGATCAGCATGCGTATTATCAAAGTCTGATCAAGATCCATGCGGCTCTCTAATGGCATTTCTTTAACTGTAGCAACAATTGGAGGAAATTGTGGATCCTAATCAAACTCTAATATAAGGCACAACTGATCTAGATCTGTGATGACAATTTTCTACATCCCGACTCATTGATATGTACATAGGGAGAACACCGCTATCTTATTTTTCAAGCCTTGCATCTTCTAGCCTTTAAAATTTTACGAAATTAACTCGTAATTGCATGAAACACAGAGAAATAATGTCGTTATCTATTGTGAAATAGACGCAACATCAAAGGTCTAATTGGCATGTTCGATGACATCGGAAATCGTAAACGATATTGATTTTGTGTCAATACAATGTTCTGTTTAATTAAAGTTATAGAGCCTGGATCTGGAAAAAGAATCATTTTGGCATTTGCATTTAACCCTTTCCCAAACAAGACCTGTTTTGACGTCCCTAACAGAAATGGTTTGGGAAAACATTGAGACAAAAGAAGAAACTGCTGATAATCAGCAGTTTCTCCTTTTGTCTCAATATTTTCTATGCCATATTTTACACAAATCATATCTTTAATAACATCCATTTTGAATTTGTAGCAGTTTTTGAAGTGGGTCACCCTAAAATTTTGCCGTTTGGGAAAGGGTTAAGACTAAGAAACTTAGGCTACTTCTTCGCACAATATCGTCAACATTCATTTTACCATTTACCCAACTAAAGCTTCTTCATAATCCCACCTGCCTGTATTAATTATTTCACATCCTCATCAGACTTTACCAACGCCCAAGACGATGTATAGTCAAATGCCCTGTGTCTCAAAAACTGAAAGGACCTTTTCCAGGAGAGTCGTTGCTGTAAATGTCTTGGATATTGCCTAGTTATTGATGAAACAAGTTAAGAATATAAATCAACCGGGACATGGTTAAAGGGACATTTCATTCCAATTTCAATTTTTTAAAGTATGTCTTGATGCCAAGATTGGTTGTTCTAATGAGTATAAATAATATTATTTTCTTAAGTTGTTGCCAATAAGCGAGAAACACGAATTTAAAGTTGAGACATAATCGATAAATTGCATATAAATCCGAACTGTTGTCCACAACAATTTGTTCAATTTTAAAGGCAGAATAACACTTAACATCTTGCAAATTTTCCGAGAACTGTGTACAAAAAAATAAATATATATTATTAAAATATGGTCTTTGAATTGCATATATGCCAAATCTTAGCTTTCTACCTTGTGTATTGGCTTAGATGTCGACGGATTTAAAACCCCATGATTTGTTGTCCCGGGGATAATATTTACAATAATGGAACATATGGGGTTTTAAATCCGTCGACATCCTAGCCAATACACAAGATAGAAAGCTAAGATTTGGCATAAATGCAATTTAAAGGCCATATTTTCATAATACATATTTATTTTGTATTAAGTTCTCGGAAAATTTGCATGATTTTAAGTGCCATTCCCCCTTTAACACACAAAAAAAATAAAATAAATTTGTCGTAAACGGCGCAATATTTTGGCTTGAAATTTTCAGAATTTTCATAAGGAAATATGCTCTTTCAGATAAAAATAAAAGTAAAATTTATGACAAAAAATTCTGAAATGTCCCTTTAAAAGATCCCCACGGGACCTCCACGTTTCCAGATAATCAAGTGACTATGCGCAGTTCTCATAATACATGGTGCTCTTTAGAGGTTGCTCGAGGTCAGAGAAAATCTATGATAATAACAACGGAGATTTTGACACAGGCTGGTCTGGATCCATGTTCGCTCGAAATGCAACAATAGTTCTACATGTATTTCTAGATGACAATTCTGGTTTGATTCCCTCAAAACGAGTGTAGGAATGTGCATGTACTTTAAACAGCTGCCATAGGTCTTATGGAAAAAAGTTAAGAAATCGAGAAATAAGCTCTGCGTTTCATCTGTCATACATTGACGCAAGTGTTGAGCTAATCTTCGCTTTTCAACAAAAACCTCATAACTGCAGCTTGTTTAAGCTGCAGTTACAAGATTTTCGTTGAAAAGCCACGTAATATGGTATAATGTTGAAGGAATTTCCATAAATAATCCCGCTATTTTCCTGGTTATGACATTGTGTTATTGATGCGAGCAATTAAACACAGATTAGTTATCCCCCGTAGGAAACCTATCTTTCGTCATATTTTAGAGCTAATAGAATTGTTACACGTTCCTATGACCGTATAAATCCACTAGGATTAATAGAAGTGTAACACGTTAATGATGATCGAAAACCGACCAAGACAAGAACAAAATGTTCCTAGCAATTTCACATCTACTCATTCACTTCGGTTTTGTACTGAGATATAGTTGTGGTTGTTTTGTTATTGCTGCTGCTGATGCTGCTGACGTTGTTGTTTTCTGTTGCCCCATTGATATTTCTCAACTAGAACAAATCATCAATAATGAGATTTGAATCAGAGCAACAGATGTATGTAAGAGGGGGTAAAGGCATTCTATTTTTTCTGTTTTTATTTCAGCTTCAATCCCCACATTGTGTGCACTTGTTTGAATCTTCTCCATGACCTTACTTTGGATTTGATGAAAGATTTAAGTGATACTTTTAATTTTGAAAAATCATTAATTCTCTTATCTGTATAGTTTACCATTTATAACATAGCAGAGCTAATAGCTAGGGGTGCTCTGCCAGGTCATTTATTGTGAGCTATAGCTCTGGTCATGCCGTATGTAAACAAGCACTCTTTCTGTATTATTCCACATCGAATCATGAGCCGTGACGAAAGGTTAGTGTACATGTAAATTGGGAGAGAATCATATTTCCATCCGAATAAAAGCGAATAATGACACATTTTGCGTGCTGTCCGCGGTGGCCGTGACAGTACAGTAGCTGTCTCCAGATAGTACAATGTCAATTTATTACAGGGTGGTGGATTCGAGTCGCATATATCTGTATCAATTAATATCTTCATCGACATCAAACACTCCGTGCAACTTCGGCAACATTCGTGGCGACGGACAATGAAAAGGTTATCCGGACTTTTAAAATCCGGATAGCCTCGACAATCTTCGTTGTCACGAAAACGACGAAGTTAGATGCAAAATTGTAGGAAATGTTTGGTATATATCCAAGATGGGGACAATATATACAGTACTGTCAAATTGAAATTTCTATTACATATTACATTGATATCACGCGAGCAACACGTCTTCTGTTCAATTTGCATCTTAGTTCCGTGACTTCAACGCTGTATATATACTCAGCAAAAGAGCTAACGCATCACTTTTTAAAATTGCATAACTTCTTTATTGTCAAAGATTTAGATTTATAATTTGGCAAATGTTTATCCCACAAGTTTCTGCACTTATTCATAAAACTAATTCTAAGTTTTCTTTCTTATGTGACCGTGTCATACGAAAGGGGACCAAAACAGTTTTTCGGCTCGTGTAACTTGTGATCTTTTTCAATCACTTTTGTTTGAATTGATTTTGAAAGCTGGTTTATTGTTAAATTAAAGTCTGAAAAAATTAATTTTCTATCTAACATAACAAGGGCAGTTCCGGGACAACGTAGCTCGTATAGACGCACCTTTTTGAAAGAAAATGTCAATTTTTCAAGGTCAAGGTCACAAGGTCAAGTTTTATAGTGTCAGGTGAAAGGTCTTGCAGGGGCCTGTCTATGTGTTAAATATCAAGACTGCATCTTATACAGCTCATAAGATATAGACCGATACGTTTTTGTCTACGTAACTTACGTCGCCGTCGACGCCATCAATGATACCTAAGGCACTAGTGATTTAAAAATGCCTCTGTGGGAATACATTACGCGCCCATAAAAAAGTTAAAGCCGTCGGTTTGTTTTTTGAAAGGTAACTTTTATAAACAGAATCTCTTTCAGCCTATACAAAAGGTTTGAAAGTTATGCGTGAATTTTCCATTTTAATCAAATTTTAGACTTTATGAATTTTAGAATTAAGGGTGTCCTTATTAAAAGTTCAATATTTTACAAGATACGTTAACGTTTACTATGAAATTTCATAGATTTCTTATGAAATGGTGGTAGGCAGCATGTGCAAACTTTGAAGGTTTTCTGTATATTCGTTAAAAAAATATTAACAATGGTCTGAGTGATGCGTTAGCAGTTTTGCCGAGTATATTTATACTCGGCAAAACTGCTAACGCATCACTCAGGTTTTTGTTAATATTATTTGAATGAATCGACAGAATGAGTTCTAAATTTAAAAATGCCGACTACCCTTTATTCTAAAATTCCAAAAAAGCTTAAATTTAGTTAAAAAGTGAAATTCTCACATAACCTTCAAACCATTTGTATTGGCTGAAAGAGTTCTTGTGTAGAAAAGTTACCTTCCTTAAATAAACCGACGGCTTTTACACTTTTTAGAGTCCGTACTTTATGCCTGTAGAGGTAATGTTACTTCACTAGTGTCGTTTGTGTCAGCGTTGGCGTCGACGACGACGTCAGTTACGTAGACAAAAACTTATCGGTCAATATCTTATTAACTATATGAGGTGTGGTTTTGATATTTCACACATAGACAGATCTTACCAAGACCTTTCATTTGAGACCATAACCTTTGACCCCGTGACCTTGACCTTGAAAGATATACTTTTTCTTTTGAAAAGGCGCATCTATGCGAGCTACGTTGGCCGTAAACAGCCACTTTTACGTTAGATAAGCATTCAGTTTTTTCACACTTCAATTACACAATTAACTTGCTTTCAAAATCCATTAAAACAACAACGATTAGAAAAGATCACTAGTTACACAAGCCGAAAAACTGTTTTGGTCCCCTTTTTGTATGACGCGGTCACATAAAAGAGAAAACTTACAATACTTTTATGGTTGAGTGCAAAAACTTGTAGGATAAAGATGTGTAAAATTCTAAATCTAAATCTTTGACAATAAAGAAGTTATGCAGTTTTAAAAAGTGATGCGTTAGCTCTTTTGCCGAGTATATAATATGGTAGTCATTGCGAGATTACTCTCATTCTTAGCGTGGGATGTATCCACGAAAAATCTATCAATAGATCATTTCATGTTTTCCGAACCATTTAGCCTAACATTTGGAGGCACTTTAAAAATAACGCATGTGAGAGCTTAATCTAGTTGTCGTCTGCAGTACTAAAAGAAGTGGTTTCAGGAGTGGTAACCAGTGTAAGATAGCGCAGGCGTTAAAAGGCTTCCGGAGGTGAAAAGTTAAGCCTCTCTTACAACCGGTCGTGCGTGTTCCTGCGTGCAGTCCGCGTCTAAAACGTAGGTTTAGTCGTGCGATGCACGCACGTGCAACGTACGATTTTGTTGGACGCAACCACGACGCAGACTGCACGCAGCAAAGAATTGACTGGACAAGTCTTTGCTATGGCCATTCTGTGTCTTTTAGAACGCCAGGAGCACGCAAGGCAGATGGACTGAGCACGTACGACAGACGTGCGTGTGACGCAGGGAATATTATACTGAAATTCCAGAAAATTCACAAAGAATGCGTACTTTTCTCGAAAGAGATTCATACTTTTGACCTGCTTTGAATGTACATATTTTGAGGCGCTCTTACAACCCATCGTGTATCGCTATACATTGTGCGATTTTGCAGAGTTTTAAAACGTACGATTTATAAGGACGCACGAAGGGTTGTAAGAGAGGCTTTAGGTAAAACATATCGAGTTATAGTTGGTGACAAACATAATTGACGTTATTCACTACAAGTTCCGGGGTGGTATTTACCAACTAATCATATTCCCAGAATGACTGTAAAAGGATGGGCTGCAACAAGGGTTACATAATATCTCTAGTTTGTATGTGTAAAAATCAAAAGATATCATTACAATTCATTCAAAAATAAAGGCTGTAGAGATAGTTTCGTACAATTAGTACATCAAAAATAAGCAAAATCTGAGATTGACAGAAGAACGAATGCAGAAAACCAACAAACTGATATAATGATTAATGGCTCCTGAAATGTTCTGTCCTTGGTCCATTGGAAGTACGTGCACAATTTCATTTTAATATGATCAATAGTGTAAAGGTTATTTGACTTCAAAGTAAATTTTTCCTTTTCGTGTCAAATTACCCCACTCACTTTGTTAGCCATTATCTCCAAAAAAAGACCTCATCAGACTTTTTACACATACAAATTAAAGATATCATGTAACCCTATCAATCCACAAAATTTAAAGAAAAACTATTTTTGACCCCTTGTTGCAACCCATCCTTACATAATAATATTACGGGGAGAAACAATTTCCTTTGTTTTAGGAATTCGGTAACTCCCGCACAGTTCATCAAGTACGAATAACTCATAAAAACTTACTTGAAAGTTGGAACATATGTGCGTTTAAAACCGTGTTATATAGAGTGATTTATAGATAGCCCGGCCATGTGTGCACAAAAGCATCTTTAACCCTATCCCCAAACGGCAAAACTTTGGACGTTTATAATTTGAAAGGTGCTCCAAACGACAAAATGAATGTTACTACAGGGAGAATTTGTGAATAATTTACTGCTGAAAATTTGAAACAAAATGAGACAAGAGCCGTCATAGACGGATTATGCTCCCCGAATAAGTGTTTGTCACAAAATAAAAACTATCATACATTAAGCCCCCTTTTCCCTTGACAACTTTTTGGTACACACATTATTTATAGAATATGGTCTAGAACATCCTATTTATTATATGAGTACAAAATTTCATTAAACTCTGCCCATTAGATGAAGAGAAAGAAGAAAAAAACTAATTTTTACACTAAGGCCCCTTTTTCCATGGCGCAGCCTTAAATTTACAAACGGAGAAAAAAAATCCTAGGTATTAATCCAGGGAGTTCACATGTGAAGTTTCATTGAATTTGGTCCAAGGGTTGCTGAGATCTGGCCGTGGACGGACGGACGGACAGACGGATACACGGACGGACGGACAGCATGACGACTATATGCTCCCCCGAAATTTTTTTCGGGGAGCATAAAAATGCCGAATATCAGCATTTTCTTCTTTTGCCTCAAAGTTTTTCCAAGCCTAGTCGATCAGGGACGTAAAGTAAAAAGACCTGAAGGTCTTCAGTCGCCCCAAAGCCCTTAATTTCTTTTAATGCACAACACAAGTTTTGTCTTTTTTAATTTGATTCATGTATTATGTCATTCGAAATATTTAGGAAATTAAGAGTTTTAAATTTCACACTTTTGGGTTTGAACAATTCTGGGTACAAATGACAAACAATTCTATTTTTGTGTTTCAATTCAAAGTGTTGGAACTTGTTCTGTAGCAAAATGAAATAACACTAGAAAGCTGAGAAGCACACCCGTCAAAAATTTGGGGTCTACAGCATTTGTTTTCATTGGTGAATATGTGGGGGCTGTTCGAGTAAAAACAGTCATAATTTATAACAATTTTGTCTAATTGATTGGCACATAACTCCAGATTTGAGATTCCTATAAAGCTGAGTGATACACTAAAGCAATTTCTTATCTTCACCAACATTTTCTATAAGTTTTGACCTGTTTTGTCAATAAATGTGGGTGTAAACACAGTGAAAACGAAGTAGAAAATTGCAATATTTTGTCAAATTCACATAACCCAGTGTGTAAGATTCCGATCAGGCTGAAAATGATAGAGATGCAATATCTTATGCACAGAAAAATTATGTCCAAGTCTTGTGTTGATTGGTTAATATTTATGGTTATTAGAGTAAAAAATAAGGTCTAAAACGACATTTTTGTCAAATTCAAGGGTATATAACCCACGATTTGATATTCAGATCAAGCTGAAAATTGCTATCAGGCAATACCTTGTAGTCAACAATATTTTGTCCAAGTTTTATCATGATTGGTTTATATTTGTAGTTGTTGAAGAGAAAACAAAGTCAAAACGGCCATTTTTGACATTCAAGCGCAGATAACTCCTGACTTTCCTGTTCGATCAGAATTATTTGAAGGAATCTGATAGAGGGTCACCCAGTGATCATTCGTGTGAAGTTTGATTGAAATCCAACAAGCAGTTTCTGAGAAGATTTTTTAAAAGAAAAAGTTGACGACCGGACGCACGAACGGACGGACTGATGTCCGGACGTACGCACGCTAGACGGACACAGCGCCATGACAATAGCCCAGTGGAGCTAAAAACCAATTCTTGTTTTGGAAAGTATTGATCTTTCTCAAATAACAAAACGGCTACAATCGTTAAATTCAATGGTATTGAAGACGATAAAAGAGTAAATCAAAATTTATGTCTAAAAATGTCTGCGACAAGCACGTAAAAACCAGGGATTCTTCGGAGAAAGGTTAAAAAATTGAAAGCCGATACGCTTAAAAGTATGTTTTTAGATACATGTAATGTTTGTTGTATAGAAATAAAGCCTTCTATTATCTAGATTTTATTGCATTCTTTGCCATTCCCATTCAAAGTTAACCCTTTCCCGGTCAAACACTTTTGAACTGACTGAGATGATGCCGATAAACGTCTGTCACGTGCGGATGACGCACGGATATTGACGAATCAATCCGGATTTTAAATTCCGGATACTATCGTCGATTTCCGTTGCCACGGATGATGCTAAAAGTTGCAAGGAGTGTTTGCTATTCAATGCTGGATGAACTACCCCAATACATGACCGATTTGAATATGGTGTGAAGCAGATGACGAAAAAGCGCCAATGATTTTCATTTTCTGGATGTGGTGGGTCTTTTAACCCTAAAGTTTTGGACAGACAGACGGACACGAGTACAAGATACAAGATTTTATTCAGAAAACTCACATAACAAAGTGGGTGTCCTCCAATAAAAAGATCAAAGTACATGTATAGTCAAGCAAGAAAACTACCTTAACATTAAAGATGTTATAATAAAGTCACAAATATATTTGGTTTCTATAATGTTGACTGGGTTCATTAAACGATTAAAAAGTCGTAATGAAGACCCAGAGTCTGGTTTAAAGTCGTGGTTTTCAATTTGCATTTTATTAAATAAAATATCTCTAGGTGCATCATATTTTGAACAGTGCAGCAAAAAGTGTTGTTCATCTTCTAGTTTATTACAAGTGACACAGACCCTTTGATCGCGGGGGATCTTAGGTCTAACATAACGACCTTGTTCGATAAGTAGGTCGTGTGCACTTATTCTTAGCTTGGAGAGTTCTTTAGTTTTCTCTTTTGAGAGTCCAAAGGATAGGTACTTTTGTAATGAGAAATCAGAATAGATATACGAAAAAGTGTACAGTTTATTAGAATCAGTCTGGGTTCTCATACGAGACAGTTCATTATTCAAGTCAATAGAATATCTACAGGATATAATATTTGAAATATCACTCGAATGTACTTCTGATTCTGAGAGTGAAAATTTTTGCATATACTAGTAGTCATGTATGCATGAATACCACGATTTAAAACCACCTTCAGATAAAGATTTATCAAGCTCAAATGTCTCACGTAGCAGACGATCACTTGGAAGCTGAGATAAACGAGAATAGAATTTGAATGACTGACCACATATGAAGTTGAAAATGGGCTCTCTGCCAAATTCGAGTTTAGAAGCAAAGTTAGATGCCTTCTTGTGAACACCTAGAAGGTATTTGCAAAATCTATTATGGATTTTCTCGAAAGGAAAATTATCGATAGAGTTTTGTTTAATATTGTAGTCTCCTATCCAAATTTCAGCTCCATATGTTAAGATGGGGCGAACAAGAGTGTCAAATAGTTTAAATTTCAATGAATTATTCATAAACTCATGGTCAAGAACATTTGATTTAAATGCAAAAATTGCTTTTAAACTCTTGTGGTACAGTTGTTCAACTGCATGTTTGAAATGGCCATTGCTTGAAAGTATAATACCTAAATATGTGTATTTATCGACAATCTCAATGACTGAATTATTAAAGTTAAAATTGAGATTTTCTGTTTTAATTTTCCTTTTACTGAAAACCATTACTTTTGTTTTATCAATGTTAATCCTCAGCTTCCATTGATCGCAATACAATTCCAAAGAGTCAAGGCAGGATTGTAAACCTTCCTTACTCTCCGATAATAAAAGCAAATCATCAGCATATATCAAACAGTTTAGCTTGGTCGAACTTAATGTAACAGGTGCAGAGGAAGAATGATCAAAAATCTCACTAATGTCACTAATGAGTAAAACAATATGACCCCGACCTTTCGATACGGGGACATAAAAAGTTATTGTCCATCAAACACAAGTTCGTTTGGTGGCCAATAACTTTTTATTAGGTACTGTATAAAAGATCTATTAACCACCTAAAGATTCTTGACATCTTTACTATTAGTCGCATGGTTCAGGGGATAAGGCTCGAACGAAAATTTCTTTACTTGGCCTATAATACCCAAAATTTGATTCAGTGGGGAATTAGTCAAGCCCTTCACTTTGATGTATACATACGTTGATGACGATGACAGGGGGGTGTATACATTCACTATTTTCAAAGTACTAGAGATAAATGAGATATGATAGAGCCTGGATCTGGAAAAAGGTCTCTTATGGCATTTTTGACAACCCTGTTTCCAGATCATCCTGTGGTTAAAGGCAGTCTCACAAGGAGCCATGCTGCTATCTGAGCAATGTTGCTATCTCTAAGCTTCTACAGGTCACCAAGAACCTACAAGAGAATGACATGGGTCCTGATCAGACTTTGCGTATGCACATGCTGATCTGGAACCATGTTGTTCTCAAATGCCACAAGTGACATTTTTCCAGATCCTGGCTCAATCATCAATTGTTGAGGGTTTGAAACTATTTCGGAGGTTAGCGAGAAAAGGGGCATCCCTAGAATCATGAATTATTCTTATACCTCTAGCGATGCTCCCTTTCTTGATATCGATGTGCATAATTTTTATACAAAGACAGAATTTGAGAATTCAACAATTTTATTCAAAACAAAATTTCATCAATTCATGATAAACAAATTATGCAACGTTATACATGCTATCAAAATATAATGTGGTTATTTCATTCATTCAGTTTTCCTAAACATGCTCATTCCCACTTATATTTAAGTTATATTGGTCCAAATTGAAAAGGCTGTAGACCATAAAACAAAGCAGATTTAAATAATTAAGCCTTTCCCGAGCGGAGCCGCAAAACATGGACAGTTCCAATATGAAAGATGCTGCAGACAACAAAATGAATGATGATAAAGAAAAGATTTGTAAACAATATCACAGAGGAAATGTTGAGACAAAAGGTGAAAATACTGCTTATCAGCATTTTCTTCTTTTGTCTCAATGTTTCAACAGCCTTTTCGATTAGCAACTTTGAAACCAAGTCTTTGTTCGGGAAGAATTAATTTGATGTGTCATGTGACAGAAGTGATAACATTAAAGTGACATATCAGAATTTTTGGTCATAAATTTTACTTTTATTCTTATCTGAAAGAGCATATTACCTTATGAAAATTCTGAAATTTTCAAGACAAAATATTGCGCCGTTTACGAGAAATTTATATTTTTGTGTTAAAATTGAACAAATTGTTGTGGACAACAGTTCGGATTTATATGCAATTTATTGATTATGTCTCAACTTTAAATGCGTGTTTCTCGCTTATTGGCAACAACTTCAAAAAACTAATAGTATTCATACTCATCAGAATAACCAATCTTGGCATCAAGACATACTTTAAAAAATTGAAATTGGAATGAAATGTCCCTTTAAAGGACAAAATATGTTGATAATCAGCATTTTCTTCGTTTCGTCCCACAGAAATACACAATGATTTTGTGTAGGGTCGTCAAAATGGATGTGGGTTGAATGGCAAGAAATAATTCAGTAATTCTAATGAAGACAATATTTCAAAATGCCCTCTTAATATTTTTCAAGACCAGCCATACTCCATATTGATCCCAATTTTCACATTTTACATTTATAACTTCTCATTTACATAATTATGACATAAATAAATGTTTTACCCTTACACAGATAAATAGACTTGAAAAAGTCTTACAATTTGGATACCATACATTTAAGTTGATGAATTTGAGGTCTTGTTAAAAAATGCCCACCTTTTATCTTTACAGTTAGTTGGGAAAACATTGAACCAAAAGGAGAAAATGCTGATAATCAGCATTTTCTTCTTTTGTCTCAATATTTTCAATGCTACATTGAACACAAATCCCACCTTTATCAAACATCCATGCTATGGTCTGCAGCAGCTTTTGTATTAGACCACCCTAAACGTAGCTGTCTAGGAAAGGATGTAAGGGCATGGAATAAATCAAAAGTTGGCCATAGTTGAATTATGATGAATATGATGTCATATAAAATGCCCTCCTATTTTCCTGATAGACCAGACATACTACAGTCGTGATCCAAATTCTTCATATTTCACAAACATTTTATATCCAAACATTTACATTTAACCCTTTCCATAAAAAAGACATGATTATGAGGTCCATAATTAAAAGGCTTGGACAAATATTGAGAGAAATGATAAAATGATAATTATATCTATGTAATTTGTCCTTTTCTCTCAAAATTTTCCCAAATTATTGTACATGTATTAGGAACATCAAAATCTGGTCTTGTTTCATGTAATGGTCAAATAAATCTTTGACACATAAATTGCACAAAATCAGCCTACACTTTAGACAATACTACAGACACTTTTGATCTATGAAGACATGAGGTAATATGTTTTGGATTGATCAATAACCGAGTTCAGAATAACCCTTTCCCAGACAAAACCTGATTTTGACGTCCATAAAGGGCTTGATAAACATTGAGACGTAAGAAGAAATGTTTATTCTTTGCCTCACTTTTTTATGTACTATATCATATTTATCAACAATCAAGCTGTTTTCTGCAGAATTCTTTACAATTGAAACAATCAATTTTTTGCTGTTCGGGAAAGGTTTTATCCTTTACTCTAGATACAAGATTATTCTAGACAGAACAAAATTCAGAATAAGGAGAAGACAAATATAATCAACCCTTTCCCAAACAGCTATTAAAAAATTTTAATAGTGAAGCTACTTCAAAGGACAAAAGAAATGTCCATACAGATTTGTGAATGATATACAACACAAAATATTTAGACAAAAGAGTAAATGCTGATTATCAGTATTTTTTTTCTTGTTGCAATATTTTACCAAACTAGGGTCAAAGTGTATGAACTGGTTATGACATCCAAATAGATGTTTTCTATCATACCATTTCGGTGTACAAATTCGATTAAATATTGTGTAATCTGTACATGTATATAATTTATAAATGTGTAATTTTGGCAAACAAAATTGGTGGAAATTAGCTGCTATTTCGTGACATATAGCAAACTTTGTACTGTCATGGCTCTTTCCAAGCTTAAAACTTGTAACAGAAGGTCACTCAAAATACTTTTCAGCCAAGACCTGGAAAAAGTCCCTTGTGCCATTTGAGACCAACATGGATCTAGATCAGCCTGTGCATATACAGTCTGATCAAGATCCATGTTGTTCTCTAATGGCTTCTTCCTTTTTTGCAGATCATGATTCGTTTCCTTTATGCCTGGTCCCTTGAATAATTTTTGTTATCAATCAAACAGACCATTCTCACAGCGACTATTCTGTAATATTCCGTCGCTTTTCAATGAAAACCTTGTAACTGCAGCTTAAAACAAGCTGCAGTTACAAGCTTTTCATTGCAAAGCAGCGATCTGTAAGTCCAAACATGAACATTCAGTCAATAAACAATATCCTCTATGTTTGACCATCATTAGCTGCTATTCTGTGATATTGTTCGCGTTCTAAACTGTCTCGGTATTCTTCGAGCCTCAAACTCGGATAATAAATCACTGGATAAAATTTCATCTGCCGTCGGTCTGTCTTCCGCCTTGTCAGATAGGAGATTCTTCACAAACATCCACTGAAAGGAGAAAGGAAAACTTTTATTTGTAAATCATAACCACACAACAAAATTTTTGACTTGTCCAAATTCATAAATGTTGCAGACAACAATTTCTAGTGAATGAACTTTAACTTTATTTAGTCTTTCTTTCTTGTGTGGTGTTGAAAAGCATCATCATGTGGGAATGGCTTAACCCTTTCCCAAACAAGACCTGGTTTTGACGTCCCTAACAGAAAAGGCTTGGGAAAACATTGAAACAAAAGAAGAAACTGCTGATAACCAGCAGTTTCTCCTTTTGTCTCAATATTTTCTATGTCATATTTTACACCAATTCTATCTTTAATAACATCCATTTTGTCATTTTTTGCAGTTTTTGAAGTGGATCACCCTAAAATTTTGTCGTTTGGGAAAAGGTTAAATGGAGATAAGCTGACTCCTGATAAACAGCACATTCTCCCTTTTCTATATTTTCTTAGGGCTAGTCTAATGTTTTCAAACTTTTCAAAGTTAAGATTGTGTCATCTTAAACCCCTTTCCATTGGGGCAAGATCTTGTCTAATTTTTTGTCACTTCGGAATGAGTTAAAAGTTCTGACTTACTTCATTTTTCATCTCTCTTGTAAACCTCTCTGGAAACTGTCGTTTCCTCACTTCCAACAATGTTCTGACTCGCTCCATCTGCGTGGCGAATGGATAGAGTAGCTCGAACAAGATCACACCGAGCGCGTAGATGTCCACTTTCTGTGTGTACACTTTACCACTACTCTGTTGGGAAATAAAAGCACTATCATTAACCAATTATCAGATGGCAAAATTTTAGACGAACCCGATTTTAAAGCTGCTGCAGACCATAAATTGGATGTTACTAATTGTAAATTTTGCAAGTAACATCATGCAGAAAACATTGAGGCAAAAGGAGAAAATGCTGGTTATCAGCATTTTCTTCTTTTGCCTCGATGTTTTCCCAAGCCCTTTTTATGCCCCCCATATCGAGAGATCGGGGGCATATTGTTTTACTCGTGTCCATCTGTCTGTCTGTCCATCTATCTGTCCGAAAACTTAACATTGGCCTTTTCTCCAAAAGTATGTGACACACAAAGCTCAAATTTGGTATGCAACTTCCTTTCAATGATATCTATCTGTTCCATGCAATTTGACCTTGCTCAAGGTCATCTGTTTACCCTTATCAACTCTTTACTCTACGAAAACTTAACATTTTACAAAAATGGCAATTTCGGGGGCATTGGTGTTTCACAAACACATCTTGTTTTTATTAGGGACATCTAAACCAGCTCTTTTTTTTCACTTTTAAACTTTCTTTTTCGGTCATACTTGAAAAAGCTGTAGTTCCATTTCATTTGGCTAACAATATAATATTGGTGACCAGCAATATTTTCTATGTAGCATCTTTAAAACTTCCCTTTTTCAGAACCATTTCTTTCATAACCTCTATTCCTTTACATTTGAATCTTCATTTTCTTGCAACTTTGCGGAGAGTTAACATGAAAACCCATGTAATATATGTGAAAATTTTGGTGACACCAGCAACAAATTTCAACTTTTGCCATTTAGGATAGCTTTAACCCTGAATACCTACAAGATATGACCATACCTGTTCTGGACTCATATACAGCTGTGTTCCCACTCTAGCAGTATGTTTTCTATATGGACTACCAGCACTCTGACCTTCACCTTGCTCTTCTGGTAATGCCGTAACCAGGCCAAAATCTCCCATCTTTACCATACCATCCAACGAGAAAAATATATTGGACGGCTGAAAACAAGAAATTTGTTCTTAGAATTCAAAGGCTTATGCAGTCATTTGGGAGAAAAAAATACCTTTCTATGTAAAAAGAGTCTTAAAAGGTACCTTTAAACCATTACCAAACAACAAAATTTTAGGGTGGTCCAAATTGAAAGATCCTGCAGACGACGCTTTCAAGTGAATGGAATTTTTGATTTTTAGGTCTTTTTGGGTAGAAAACATTGTGGGACATGAAGAAATTGCTTGTGACAAGCAATTTCTTCATTTTCCACAATGTTTTCCAAAGCCTTTATCTCTTGGGGAGTCAAAAAGAGTCAATGTGTGGTAATGGGTTAAAGCTATAATATACCAATACCATACTACGAGGGTTGTTCGGAAAGTTCGTAGAATTTTTTCATATGACAAGTTTTAATCGCAATTTAATCAAATAGAATATACATGCACAAATTTCAACTTTTGTTCTATTAATCCCGTGTATTTTACCGGTATCTTACAAATCAAAATTTTACTAACAGAAATAAAACAGTATGTAAGTCATACCCGGAGCACGCCGACGTCATAAGTAACGTCAAGTGTCATTTAAGATCGACGAACGTCACACTTTTCCCGCGAAGTCATCAGCAAGATCAACGCATTAACGATGCCTGCTTATCCACTTAGTGAACGTTTCTTCATAAGATTCTTCCGAAAATGACGACAATACTGCTTGGGCTTGTTTAGTGAGGTCGTCAGCCAAATTAATCCGTATTCCCCCGTTTTCCCTTTAACTAAGCCTTGAGCTGTTTTCGTGCACTTTTGTTTGGACCGGAGCCTCTTTTTTTGACGATGGGGTATGTTTGGTTTTCCACACCGATGACATGCGCTTAGTTTCTGTGTCTAAGTGATGCACCCAGGTCTTTTCAGTGGTGGTAATACCAAAAAACTTGTCTTCCTTTGTTTCATAGCGGGTAAGAAACATTTGTGACCATCGCACCTGGGATTCTTTTTCACTTTTCTTTAGCAATCGTGGCACCCAGCGTGCACTAACTTTAAACATGCCCAGTTCATAGGTTAATGTCTTATATGTACCTTGGATTACCGAATTATCGAGTACATCTGCAATCGTCCTGACAGTAATTCTCCTATCACAATTTACAGTGTCTTTTACCCGATCCCTAACTAAACACACTACGGCGACCGGCCAATCAAATCTAGGATCGTCCTCAATATAATCGCACCAGCTTTTTCAACGCGTGTGCCACTCATACACAGTATCTGTGCTGCAATGTTTATACTTTCCTGAAGAATTGATCATGTTTAGCGTTTCTGTTGGTGATTTTTGCTGCGCAACACAAAAATTCACAACACTTGTCAATTTGACGTCGCCAGTTGACGTCACCTCTTCCGGTCAGCAACTTTTTGATGTCTCCTCTAAAACCGTTTAACTACTTTGAAAGAACCGATAACGTTATGAAATTTACAGGAAACGACTCCCTGACGTTGTGTAAACGATCGACTTTTTCGCGCAATTTTCATGCCAATCGAAAGTACAAAAGAGACGATGTGAAATCTGTTATACTATGTTTTACATTGTCAAGAAATGTACTGCTCCGGTATCCTGATATTGTGTTGCTACGGTTACCGATATTTTCGGTTATTATCGATATTTTCGAATAATCTTTTGGAAATAAACTCAAGGTATGTTAAAGTATTTGTACCTTGATATTTACCTATAAATAACAAATAACAGGATTTTTAGAGCAAAATTCTACGAACTTCCCGAACAACCCTCATATAAGCAACAATATTGTCTGCAATTCAATTCAATTAACACATTACCACACAATGACTCTTTTTGACTCCCCACAATAGCCAGAAGATAATGGCTTGTGAAAACATTGTGAAAAATGAAGAAATTGCTTGTGACAAGCAATTTCTTTATTTAGCATAATGTTTTCTATGTAAAAAAAACAAAAAATTCAACATTTCAATCACTTGAAATTGTCGTCTGCAGAATCTTTCAATTTGGCCCACCCTAAAATTGTGCCGTTTGGTAATGGGTTAAGACATGAGTTAATCTTTGATATTTGGGAAGTTGAATGATAACCCTCATGTAGTGCATTTGGAATTTCATTAGATTAACCCTTTCCCAAACAAGACCTTGCTATGGAAAACATTGAGACAAAAGAAGAAACTGCTGATAATCAGCAGTTTCTCCTTTTGTCTCAATATTTTCTTAGCTATATTGTACAAAAATCCTTTCTTTTTCAATGTCCATTTTGTCGTCTGCAGCAACTTCCAAATTGGACCGCCCTAAAAATTTGTCGTTTGGTAATGGGTTAAATTCAGACAGGAGTTAATCTTTGCTATTTGGGAATTTGAATGATAGCCCTCATGTAGTACATTAGGAATTACGTTAGATTATTTCAAAGCTGTACAAAAACTTACTTTCAAGTCTCTGTGCATGAGTCCTAGTTCATGTACATACTGTATGGCCGATGTGATTTGATCAAATATATCAAACACTATCCGTCTGTCTCTATTTAATGTGTTCAATGCCAGCCAGTCTTTCAACGTCTCCTGTTTACATAGCTGCATTTGTATGAAGAGATATAGTTTAGGCAGGGGAAGTAATCCTTGTTTATCTTTATCCTGGTCAGCATGCCTTCCCTCCCTTTCATATGTAAGTTTGGTCAAGTCTTTAGATTGAGATCTGGAATGTGTGTGTGACCTGCTGGGTTTACTTAGTGATAATGTGTTACTATTTTTAGCACTGATGTCCTCAGATGTTTGATCTGATTGGTCGATTTTTATAACATTATAATCATTACAGGAAGACGATTCTTTTGAGCTTTTGTCCGCACAACCTGAATCTTCAAACACAATTTGTACAGAATCATCATTAAAGTCCTCCTGATCATCCGAGAATGGAATGTTAGAGTTGGAATAATTTGTGTTATCATTATTATTAGAGTATTCACTATCACTCAACACAAAATCTACATCACCAGCCTGGTCCATCTGGAACTGTGTAAGTTTTGGTGTACCTAGACAGCTGAATGAGCCACTCTCATCGTCCTCCGACAGTACCTCTCCACTACTCCAGATATCATTACTCTGTGAGTGGGCAGTAAACTCTTCACTACCACCTCGCTTCACATCACCCTCTTTATTCTCACTAAACTCAAACAAATTACCACCAAAAGGGTTTTGTAGAAAGTCTAGCGGACTGGGTTGTTTTGGAGATGATTTGAGACTCTCAATAGCTTGTTTGACTTGGCTAGATTTAGGTGATGATCCTGGTACGTAGCTGCTGGGTGTGTATGATGTGGTCTCTACATGTGACTGTGTGACACCAACTGTATGGGAGGTGGGACATTCACTGAAAATAAATATCAAATGAATCGACATTATCAGAGGTAGGTCAGGATATTTTTTTTAACCTGTATGCTGACAAGCAGTCATTAACATGTAGGTGATGGACAAAACAAGAGCCGTCATAGACGGATTATGCTCCCCGAATAAGTGTTTGTCACAAAAAAAAAAACCCTATCATACATTAAGCCCCCTTTTACCATGACAGATTTTTATACACCCATTATTTATAGGATATAGTCTAGAACAGCTCATTTGTCACAAAAGTACAAAATTTTATTAACTTCTGCCCATTAGATGAAGAGAAATTAGAGAAAAACTAATTTTTACATTAAGGCCCCTTTTTCCATGACACAGCCTCAAATTAAGAAACCGAGAAAAAAGGTCTCTAGGGATTGACCCCAGGAGTTCACATGTGAAGTTTCATTGAATTTGGTCCAAGGGTTGCTGAGATTTGGACGGACGGACGGAAGGACGGACGGAAGGACAGCGTGGCAACTATATGCTCCCCCGAAATTTTTTCGGGGAGCATAAAAAACTTTCACAAATATTTTACTAAATCAAGCACTTTCTTCTCATTGCCTGATGTTTTCTTTCCATGCAATAACATGCAATAACATAAATACATTTCTGTTCTTTTTTTAACCACAAATCATGCCATATGCAACAAGTTAGAATTTGAGTCTTAACAAAAATCTTGTTTGTGAAAGGGAAAGTAAATAAGTAAGGATTATCACAAACATAATTCACTACAAATCATTTATACCTGAATTCAAATTCTCGATCTTTCTCTTCCTGCCATCCTGCCGGGGGACATTCTATCCAGGCGTTAAAGTATCGTACAATCCCGACATGGTCCAGTTTGGCCAGAGTTTTTACTTCTCTCATTACTCGCTCCCTGGCACCGTCACTGAAACAAAACATCATTCTGACATTACTTATCAAAACTGCTCTGGAAAATATTGAGAATTTTCCTTGAAATGCTTCATATACAAATTTTTATGCCTGGGACATACTATAATTTTAAGATATGTGCTAATAAAGCGCTAAACAATCATTCAACACACAGCAAATCAATCATTAACATTTTCCACATTTAATCAGTTGGCTCTCTTGCATCCAGTCAACATTTTCCACATGTTTTAATTCATGCAGCAGAAATATACACAACTAATTCTCCACTCACCTGTTTGGTATAGCAATCCTCTTGATGGCATAGTGACATTCATCCACCTTGTTTTTACTCTCAAACACCACACCAAACCCTCCCTTACCCAGTAACTGGATGTGATCAAAGTCAGAGTAGTATCTGTAAATGTCAAACACAAAATAGTTGGGTGATCTAAGATTACTCAAGCCACATGAATAAGTCATCTATCTGACTACACAAGTTGATAGTTCTTGAATAGACAAGCAATCAGACAGTAAGAATAAGTCTAATGTTTTTCTTCCCCATAAAAAGCAATTGACAGATAAAACCATAAGATAATCAATCCTATAATCAGTAGTTTCATTTCCCTTCCAAAAGATATGTAATTGGAAAATCAAACCAACCAGCTCTGGATGAGCAGCAAAATTTCTTTACTGGTGCAGGCAACAAAATGTCGACACAGATAGGATTTGTGAATAGAATTACCTAGAAAATATTGACATTATCAGTATTATCTTCTTTTGCGTTAATATTTCACCCAAAGCTTACTCTATTTTGTGTTATCAAATTTTTGCTTGTTTTTGGAAAGGGTAATGAGACCAACCACAAATGAGCCAGGATCTGGAAAAAGGTCCCTTAAGGCTTTTGAGCCCAACATGGTTCTAGATCAGCTGCATATACACACAGTCTGATCATGAACCATGTTGTTCTCCAATAGCTTCTTTCTGACCTGTAGCAAAAGTAAGATAACAGCATGGATCCCAGTTAGACTGCACTAAAGCACATGCTGATCTGAAGACATGGCTATCTCAAATGCTTTAAAGGACATTTTTCCAGATCCCAACTAAAAGATAGACCTACCTTGAAGTGTAAGTAGCTTCATCTGAGTTTTGTCTGCTGGGTGGGTCAATGTCTATAATATTCTCTTTACTGTCAGATTGTTGATAATTCTGGCTACCACTCTTTGACTGTAAAAATACAAACTATTTCTGACACAATTCCACAACATTATTCAGTGACATCAACAACAAAGATTCATTAACAATAATTTTTCAATCAGCTTCTTTCAGTCAATACATTCAACCACTTCTCCGCTATTGTTTACTTTTCAATTTGATGTTTTCACAATATGTGGCCAATAAAACTACTTAACCTCACACCAATTCAAAATTGCAGCACTGAGAAACATAAACATGTATGTAGTATTAAAACCATTCTCACTAGCATTCTTAAGGTTGAAAATATCACACAAGGGTTTAACCCTTTCCCAAACAGCAAACTTTTAGGGTGATCCACTTCAAAAACTGCTACAAAAGACAAAATGGAAGTTAATAATGATAGAATTTGTGTAAAATATGGCATAGAAAATATTGAGACAAAAGGAGAAACTGCTGGTTATCAGCAGTTTCTTCCTTTGTCTCAATGTTTTCCCAAGCCTTTTCTATTAGGACCAGGTCTTGTTTGGGAAAGGGTTAAAACACTTACCAAGCTAGCACTAGAATCTTGTGATGTTAGTTCCCGTTTTTGACCTCGAGTAACGAGGAAATGTACAAGTACAGAAATAATGACAGATGTCACAGTACTGA
Source organism: Fragum sueziense (assembly GCA_963680895.1). NCBI lineage: Eukaryota > Metazoa > Mollusca > Bivalvia > Cardiida > Cardiidae > Fragum > Fragum sueziense. The sequence goes on along the minus strand of OY804601.1, from coordinate 3,487,477 downwards.
TGGCTACAACCTCCTTCCTGGAATACAAACATACGTAAACTAAGTTGATGTGAAAACTTTTTGAAAATATGGCTTTGATATTTGACCTCGACATTGGAATCACACAAGGAATTTTTCATTACCTCTAATAAACAGAAAGATTTTCAACTTGTTTTTTTTTTTAGATGTTTTGCATTCTACACTATGGGTTACAGTCCCTCATCATCAGCGAATATACATATCCAAAGGAGTCCTGACAAGAGTATACTTTTAACTTGAATGATTTTCTTATAATACAGTGTTCTCCCCAGCCAAATAATCTGTATCGGCCCCACTACAGCTTCATCTAAATCAGAGCATTGCCCTCACAGCTTCAAAGCTACCCCTACAGCTTAGTTTCTTCAAAAAGGTCACCTAATAGAGGAAGTTTGAGGTATTTTCTGCCAAAGACTGATAAATAATGCATCTCTATAACTGCAAATGAAGTAATTGTGTATAAAAACATGATGATAAAAGAAGAAATTGCTCAATTTGAGCAATTTCTTCTTTTCCCATCATGTTTTTATTGCTAATCATTTACATAAACACTGCATTGCACGGTTTACCAATGCTTTCATAATTTGCCACTACAGCTTCAAACTAGAACTGTCGCAAAGCGGACGAATACCCCCCACTAGGGCCTTGTCACTGAAAAAGTGCTATCGGTCAAAAGGTTCTTGACTTAGAGCATGGAAACAGATTTTAAACAAAGTCTAACTGTGACCTTGACCTTTGACCTTGGTGACCCCAAAACAATAGGGCACTGCCTTGGGTCATGGGCAACAACTGTGTAAAGTTTCTTGATCCTAGGTCAAACGGTTCTCGAGATAGAACACAGAAACCAAATTGTAAATTTTGACTATTCCCCCCCCCCACCCCATTAAAAAAATCAAAGTCGCATAACTCTGAAACTAATGACTGGATCAAGATGAAAATTGCAGGTGCACAACTTCATATGATAGGAAACATCCTGATAAAATTTCAGAAAAATTGGTCAAAAACTGTGGGAGAAGAAGAGGACACAAGATTATGTCCACGGACGGACGGACAGACGGACGGACAGACGGACGGATGGACAGACGGACAACCTGATTCCAGTATACCCCCCCATAACTTCGTTGTGGGGGGTATAATTATTCTGGGGAGAACCCTGTAATACTCGAATGACAAACTTATAAACAGTCTGACCGTAAGTTAGAATGACTCACCACCAAGTCCATAATGTCACAGATACAGGGTAGTCGTTAAAGAAGTACTCGTCAGCGTCGGACATGTTACCGTCACTCCAGCGCGTGTCTTGATCATTAGCTGGGACGGGTAGTGTAAACTCAGGGTACAGGTAAAACCCATTATCTGTGGGAGAAGAAAATATTTATCAATTTATTCACGGTGTATAATCACGTGACTCAGAATTTCTGATAATCTTCAATATCTTTTTTAATACTAGACCAATTTGAATTCGGGTTAAAGCAGAGAAGGTGGGAAAATGCCAGAAATAAACTGGACGTGTAGGATTTTTGAAAAATCAACTGATAAAAAAGTTATTGAAGATAAACCAAAATTTTGGTTTATCTTCAATAACTTTTTTATCAGTTGATTTTTCATAAATCAACCACGTCCATCTAATGTGTGACGTCTGTCCTCATTCTATGCTTCAAACCAAATTCAAAATTATTGAAGATTTTCTGAAAATATTGTATCACGTGATTATCCACCGTGTTACTAGCTACAACCAATACAAATATGATTGGATAAAAGCTAAATGACAGGTAAAGGCAACACCTTTCTAGCCAAATTCATTGACTAGCTGAATTGGGGTTTAACACCACTTTTGACATTATCTTATTCACATTGTGGCAGCTGGAGTATATAACTATGGACTCTTGGTATTTCTCTTACCAGATACTTACTTATTGCCTAAAATGCACAGCCTATTGTGGCCAACGAATAATTTTGTGTTTATATGTTTTTATTTTTGGCAACCGTTGTGGTTTATATATGCATCCACATGGAATCAAGCCCCATTAGGGTATTGTAATTAAGGATGTTGGAACAACTGTCTACCAAAAGGATAGTTTTCATGCCATATGGTGAGAGCCGAGCTGTCGTCCTCTTCCTCCTCATCATTTCCACATACATCTATTGTTTCATCCTTTCTTCCTTCTAACTGGTGTTGGGGGCATGTTGCACAAAAATTTTATTGTCACAGACATCTTTTGTCTCTTTTAGAGAATGCTTGGGAAAATATTGAGGCAAAAGAAGAAAATGCTGATGATCAGCATTTTCTTCTTTTGTCTCAATATTTTCTGAGCTATATCTCATACTAAACCTAGGTTTATCAACATTCATTTTGTTGACTGCAGGAGCTTTCTATCAGAGCAGTCTAAAATGTTGTCATCTGGTAATGCAAGGGCGTAGCGCCCATTACACATAATATGCATGTGCGTAATGTAAAAATATTGTGAATATGTTGTAGGTTGCTTTGTATGGTTTTGAGGGTCAGTTTTGCCGTTTTTTGTGTCCCAAAAATGCACAAACAAATCTCACAAATCAAACTTTTCTCGGGGGAGACCCCCCGAACCCCCTTAGGAGAGGGGATACTCCTCTCGTGCTCTCCCCCTCTTGTACATACGATGCTCGAGCGTAATATGACAAAATTTCTGGCTACATCCATGTAATGGGTCAATACCTACCAAAAGGATAGTTTTCATGCCATATGGTGAGAGCCAAGCTGTCGTCCTCTTCCTCCTCATCATTTCCACATACATCTATTGTTTCATCCTTTCTTCCTTCTAACTGGTGTTGGGGACATGTTGCACAAAAATTTTATTGTCATCGACATCTTTTGTCCCTTTTAGAAAATGCTTGTGAAAATATTGAGGCAAAAGAAGAAAATGCTGATGATCAGCATTTTCTTCTTTTGTCTCAATATTTTCTTCTTTTGTCTCAATATTTTCTGAGCTATATCTCATACTAAACCTATGTTTATCAACATTCATTTCGTCGACTGCAGTAGCTTTCAAATCAGAGCTAGCGAAAATTTTGTTGTTGGGGAAAGTGTTAACACCTACCAAAAGGATAGTTTTCATGCCATATGGTGAGAGCCGAGCTGTCATCCTCTTCCTCCTCGTCCTCTACATCATTTCCACAGGTAGATCTATCTATTGTATCATCCTTCCTGCCCTCTATCTGGTGTCGGGGCATACGGTTGTTCATTGCTGGGGTCCGCCACTGAGCTGAAGTTATTGATAGACTGGTGTTTCACACAATGTTCAAGATTTAAAGAATTTCTGTAATGTTGCAGCAGCTGTTTGGGCACATAACAAAAATGTTTGTCATGTCGAGTTGAGATTCAAACCTACAGTGTAATTTGATCTCTTAAATAGTCTCAGGAGCTGAAGTTGATTTAATTTTGAATTAATTTCTGACATAAAAACATTTTGCTTAACATGAAGGGGAATTTGAGCGTTTTTTTTTTCTTTCAGTGAGTGCGATAAAAACAGCATAAGCAAGTTGTAAATTTGTCGCTATCAAGGATATTTCATGCTGAGAACATAAGTATTTGACCTACAAAAGCTGCCTTGAACTTTTCAACTGCAGAAATCAACAAACCAAAAACTTAATCAGATTACCACGAAGAATAATAGCCTATCGTTATTATTATTATACATCACTTATAAACATACATCGCTTATCAACCAAAACCTTGTAACTGCAGCATAAAACAAGCTGCAGTAACAAGGTTTTTGTTGAAAATCATCAATATTCAAAAGTGCTCTGCTCTATTTACCAGTATTGAGGTAAGGTTTCCATGCTATTCTGGGGGCACCATCTCTGGCGCACGCCCTGTCACTAGTGTAGTGTGTAGCCTGTCTGTTCTGCCGTCTGTTCAGCGTGTCCGCAGCCTCGGTGATCCGTTCTTGTATCTGATTAGACTGCTGGACATACAACTGTCCCTGGTGCATACCTGTAATAACATATACATTATATGATCACAATAAATCCAAAGACTTTTAGATGATTGAACACATTTTACTTTTACAAATTTGTTTCATGAGGCATAGTTATATGTTCATATATGTTCAAGAATATTTGCAAAATATTCAAATTCAAGTATTAATTGTATGCTTTTTGAAAGATAATTTTTCTTAAACAGATCTATATTAACCCTTTACCAAACAACAAAATTTTAGGGTCATCTGCTTAAAAAACTGCCACAAATGACAAAATGGAAGTTATTAAAGATAGAATTTGTGTAAACTAGAACTGTCGCAAAGCGGACAAATACCCCCCACTAGCGTGTTGTCACTGAAACAGGGTGCCCACCCTTCATCTGGAATGAAATTCCCTGACTTTTCACTGACTTTTGCCTGACCAAAATTCATTTTTCCCTGACCTTTTTTTCGCGCGAAACAACCTCATTCTTCCTCTAAAGCCATGCGATCCATCCGCTATTTATGATGATTTCTTACAATAACAATTCAAATGTGATGGTTGAACTTACATGGGTAAGTAGAATCCATAATATGGTCAACTTTGCATGTGTTAACAGTTTATCATTAGCATAATTTAATGTACATTTTTGACATACTGCATGCTCAATTGTTGCAATTTTAGAGGATTTTAAAACCAGCTTTGTGCTAAAATTGATTTTCTATCAATCAGGTACAAGTGCAACTAATGAATTATTTCTAATAGGAAACTGGTGACAATGGATATATTTGAGGGTTTGAGTTTGTTGGGGTATTACGCCGTTTTTCAACTACCAGGCTCATATCGCGATGGATGGAGCACGTAACCATGGGTTCCTGGTATTTCTCTCACCAGTACAACAACAATATCCAAACCTAGCCTCCAGGTGCTCTCTCACATAGATGATTCACACCCATTGGTGAGAGACAAATGACTCAAATGTCAGAATGGATACTGGCCGAGCCAGGGTTCGAACTCGAGACCCCTGGATTGACAGACTCTGACGCAACCGACTGAGCTATCCCGGCTCGGCGATATATTTGAGGGCCTTATTCTTAACATCAAAATGTCACTTGAAAGAAGACAATGGTAATATCTAATCTATTTGGAAGGAGATTGCATATATGACCTAAATCATATAACACTCATCATCAAACTCAAAAGCAATTAAAACCAAATGATGCACAGTCCTTGCAGCTGTGCAAGTATTAATACACATACCACACCACATATCATATTTCTTCAACCCTCTCTGAAGATGTTCAATATTCTTCACTGTCAGCTTCTTTCCTCTTGCTCACAGATTTAGCCCTTAGAGCATTAGAATTTGAAAGAAGATCAATTTCAAATGTTAAGCCTTAATTCAACATTAAAATGATAAAATGATTAGTGCAGAGTCATGTATAAAAGAACAACTGATTTGTTAATTAAAACCTGAAAATGCCTTAGCTATGATTATCTGTTTTACTTTATTTCATTTTCTTCTATTTGTTTTGTTTGAACAATAGAAAATTTCAAAATTCCCTGACTTTTCCCTGACTTTTTAAGCTTTTCAGATTTCCCTGACCATTTTTCAAAATTCCCTGACTTTTCCCTGACCTTGAAGAAAATACAAATTTCACTGACTTTTCCCTGACCAGTGGGCACCCTGTGAAAAAGTGCTAAAGTTCAAAGTGGCATAACTCTAAAACTACTGCCTGGATCAAGATGAAAATTGCAGGTGCACAACTTCATATGATAGGAAACAACCTGCTAAAATTTCAGCAAAATCGGTCAAAAACTGTGGGAGGAGAAGAGGACACAAAATTATGTCCACGGACAGATGGACGGACAGACGGACGGACAACCTGAATCCAGTATACCCCCCATAACTTTGTTGTGGGGGGTATAAATATGGCACAGAAAATATTGAGACAAAAGGAGAAACTGCTGGTTATCAGCAGTTTCTTCTTTTGTTTCAATGTTTTCCCAAGCCTTTTCTATTAGGGACGTCAAAACCAGGTCTTGTTTGGGAAAGGGTTAAACAATTCTTAGCTCTAACAAAGTTCATAAATATCGAAGACCATAAACCAGCACTTATTTCATATTTTTTCCTTTTTGTGCAAGATTTTTTAAATAAAATATGAAAATTTAACCCTCTCCCAAACAAGACCTGGTTTTGACGTCCCTGGTCGAATAGGCTTGGGAAAACATTGAGACAAAAGAAGAAACTGCTGATAACCAGCAGTTTCTCCTTTTGCCTCAATATTTTCTGAGCTTTTTTGTACACAAAATTAATACAAGCTTGAATAACATCCATTTTGCCCTCGCATCAGCTTTTAAATAGGACCATCCTAAAATTTTATCATTTTGGAAAGGGTTAAATTGCACAGTACATACCAACATATAGTAGTGGTGGGGCAATAGGTTGTTCTTCTGGCTCAAAACTAGACAGTCCTGGTATATGTTTGTTATCAAACATTCCAACCTCTTGTAGCTCCCCTTTATACAATAACCAGGCATTAGATATGGGACTTTTGAACTGAAATATATGTAAATTTACACATTTGTATCTAGCAAATGACTCAAAAGTAAAATCACCATTATAGGTCCCTAAAAGATAATCTTAAATTTATATTTGACCATGTCCACTTAGCATCAATAATCAATTGTGAACTGCCCTAATGAGCTTCTCAAGGCTCCATTATGGCCAAAAGGGGCTTAAAAAATCATGCCGGTATCTAACCAAGGACCTAATGAGTAAGAACCCCATGTGTTACCAACTGGGCTATGACTAAGGACATATTATGCGAGAGAATGGATTCCCCTATAAGTAGGGGCATTGATATATGATTTAGAGAAAGGCATAATATCACATACAGAACTACATTTGTACTTGTATGGTTCAACCTACCTTAAACTGCCATGTGACTGTGTGCATGTTATCTGGATCTACACCAATAACCTTCCCTTCTGGAACCACAATCTTGATAGAGTTGGAAAATGTGGACATGTCCAGGTCAGCAGCAACTTCATCTTCTGTGGAATAAATTCAAAATTTTGACATTTTTCTTCATCTAAATGTTATACTGGACACAAATAACAATGACCTAATTTAATAGTACAATTTTACTAATTATGTAATGCCATACAAAAGGAATAGGATCATAACTCAAATTTATGCAAAGATCTTGAAATCAATTCCTCATTTATACATCCATATAAGGATCAACCTTATCTTTTTTCAAAGAACCAGTATTTTCTCATTTTCCCTTATTATTTCTGAACCTTCTTCATATATCATACACACTTTTCACCTGTATAATTTTTTGTTAACTGAATTACTTTTAGAAATGGATGAACCTAGTGATTTATCATTTAGTAAGGGTTAACCCATTACTAGACAACAAAATTTAAGGGTGATTAAAATTCAAAGATGATGCCGACAACACTTTCAGGTGAATGGAATGTTACATACATGTATTTTGTAATTTCTGAATAGAAAACATTGTGGGAAATACAATTTAAGGTAAGAAGGGCCTAATTAAAAACACCACTATCTAGCCATACAAAATGCACCAAATTACACACACCTGTAAATACACTTCACATAAGTTGATTCACCTTGCCATATTTCAAGATTATGATTTAAGAAGAAAATGATTTACAAATATTATTTTACTCTATATTCATATGCAAGGGACATAATTTTGAACATTTATTTCCATAAATATGCATTAATTTAAAATTCTAAACCATACAAAATGCTTATGTTTATATTTAGAATGGAAATGTAACACGGTTTAGGAATTACTGGCACTTTCAAATTTCGCCACCGGCTCTTTGGTGCTAATTAGGCCCTTCTTACCTTAACAAGCAATTTCTTCATTTTCCAAAATGTTTTCCAAAGCCTTTATATCTTGGCCAGTCAATTCAAAAAGCGTCAATGTGTGAATATGGGTTTATCAAGCTCACCTGACATCTGACAGTTGACTACAGCATCCTCCTCCCCTGCCTCTTCATTAGTAATGACCTGCTGTTGACCTTTGATAAACTTTACATCATGTTGACCAACACTGAAGTTCCACCTGGAAACACATTTGAGCCAGATTAATATGGGTAATGAAGAAGCTTTTTACAGAACAGCATGGATCCTGATCAGACTTTGTGTATCTGAAATGCCACAAGGGCTCTTTTACTGGTAACCCAATCCCCACTCATTAGATTAAGAAATCAAATTTTCAAGCAGATCACTACAAAGACTTCATGAAAATAGTTTTTTTCAAAATTTTGAATTTTTAAAAAAAATCTGCTTAATAGCAATTTTAAAAAACTATTTTCATAAGGAAAGGATTAAACAAGAGTTGTCCGCGGACAACGTAGCTCGCCTATACTGGAGCTTGTCACAAAAACAGCTAATTTTTTAAAAGTAGGTCAAACTCCAAGGTCAAGGTCACAAGGTCAAGGTCACAAATGAAAGGTCTTGACAGGAGGTATCCATGTGTGAAATATCAAGGCTCTATCAATAATAGTGCATGAGATATAGGCCAGGTTAAAGTTTTTCAAAAGTAGGTCAAACTCCAAGGTCAAGGTCACTAGGTCAAAGGTCATGGTCCCAAATGAAAGGTCTTGTCAAGATGTATCCATGTATGAAATATCAAGGCTGTATCTCTAATAGTGCCTGAGATATAGACCAGGTTAAAGTTTTTCAAGTGAAGACGGGACGGGACAGGACTGTACGCGACGCAGACACTAGGGCTGTGACATTAGCTCCCCGGACATAAAGTCCCGGCTCGCTGAAAATCCAGAGAATGGTTTGAAAAGGATCAAAACACCTACTTTTCTTGTCCGCTGGAAGCGTCTACCCCTCGTACAGTTTTTGTGTTTCTGGTGACCATCAGTAGATCGTCAAATTTGGATACACTCTCACCAAACACATGACATCCCTTCACGCCACATGCATACCGGATCTGTAAACAAATGGATTTGAGCCAGGATCTGGGAAAACATCCCTTATAGCATTTGAGACTATCATGTTTCCAAATTATCATGTGCCTTAGAGCAATCTAATCTGGATCAATGATGTTGTCTTACAGTTGCTACAAATCACGGACAAGCTATTTGAGGACAGCATGGATCCTGATCAGACTGTGCATATGCACAGGCTGGTCTGGACCCAGGTTGTTCTCAAATGCCATAAGGGACGTTTTTCCAGATCCTGGCTCATTTGTATACTTTTAATTTATCTAAATGCATGTATAACATTCATTACTTCTGCTTTCAATTCACAAAGACCTAAGGCAGTAATAACATAACTTTGTAATGATATATTTTCCTCTCTTTGGTCAATTTATATGCTCATTGAGAATGCATTTTTCATTTGGATACCTTATTCCCCTCTTTGAATGGCAAACCAAATTACATGCCCCATTATCCAATATATTTTGATATCAAAGTCTCCCCTTAATTCTTTGCCAATGTTAAGAATATTGTGAAGTGATTTTTTTTCGAAAAGTTAATTGTTACATGCAATGACATATTTTCCTTATGATTTTTAATCAATGTTCTCAGCTATTACAAGGAAATGATATTTCAATCAAACTAACCTGTCCAGTGTTAGGGTCTATACCATAAGATAGGATATCTTTGCCTCCCAGCATCATTGTGTTATCACCGAGTTTGTACGTGGAGCTGAGAAGAGAGTCAGCAGACATGGGGACGGCCTCGATACTTTCTCCATCAAACTTGTACAGATTACCGTCCAGTGAGGGAATAAACCGCGTCATCACACCACCATCCATTATCTGCAATTTATACATTTTATGTATATGTCTTTTTTTTTTGTATGTTATGTTTGTGAAACAATACTGTCCCTTGAATCTTCAACTTTATACATGGTTTTGTCATACTTACTCCAAAAGGATGGGAAAAACATTGAGGCAAAAGAAGAAAATGCTGATAATCAGCATTTTCTCCCTTTGCATCAATATTTTCTAGCCTATATTGTACACAAATTCAACCTTAATCAACATAGTCATTAGTGGACAAAAATTTGCCAACAAAGGAATTGCTTGTTACTGCATTAAAACGATTTCATACTGGTGGGCATATTATGCTATAGGCTACAGAATAAAGTTTAGAAAACATGGGAGACCAATTCACGAACAAAATACTTAGTACTGTAGTCCTTTGGCTTACCTCTAATTTACTGATACTGGAGGACAACAAGGGTCTTGAATCTACGGCCATACTCCACAATAACTGCCCTGTCTGTCCGTCATCTTGTATGTCAAGGGCAGATAACTTCCCATCTAGTGTGCTCACAAACATCAACTTTCTGGAAATATAGAATATGAATCTCTGAAATGTAGAAACTTTCATTTAAACCTTATTAACCCTTTCCCAAACAAGACCATATTTTGATGTCCTTTAATACTAAAAAGGCTTTGGAAAACATTGAGACAAAAGAAGAAACTGCTGATAACCAGCAGTTTCTCCTTTTGTCTCAATATTTTCTGAGCTATATCATACACAAATATCATCTCTATCAACATTCATTTTGTTGTCTGCAACATATTTCATATTGGACCACCATTAAATTTTGCTGTTTGGGAAAGGGTTAAACCTTATTAACCAAATATTATGTTAATACCCAGGGACTCACACAGCATCCTTTAATTCCATTTAAAAGTCTAAATCCATTTGCTGATAACCAGCATTTTGTCTCTTTTTCTATCAAAACTTTCTATCCTTTCTTGTATTAATGATAATTGTTGTCTCTGGGACAACAAAATTGTTGTTGATGATGAAGAAATTTGAAATTTTTGTTTCAATGTTTTTCAATCTCTCCTTTAGGTACACTACAACCCGGTCTTATTTGGGAAAGGTTAAAATCCAGCTAAAATGGCTGCAGGCCAAGTAGATCTAATAAGCTGTGTGCGATTTAGGCCGGTAGAGCTCTTCCAGAAGAGTGTGGTTCCCGGCTCTGATACACTACATAGTATTTTTTCTACTACGTAGTGTATCAGAGCCGGGAACAAGACTAGCTCTTCTTCTTCCAGAAGACAACTTCTGGCCTAAATCGCACGCGGCTATGATCATTGAAATTATTATTGAAATAATTGTTGACTTATAGGGATTTATTTTGGTAAAGGATAATGGTTGCATAAAGCGGGCATACTAAAGAGTTCAATTATTATCTATTTTCAAGAAAAAATATCTTAATTTTCTATAACAATCATGTACAAACAGAGCAAGGTAAATATTTAAGAAATGGTTTAAATCAGACAAGGTAGAGTTGGAAGGTGTGTCAAATTCAGCCAATGAAATAGTCCGATAGATAAGGACACCTGGATACGGACCAATGAAACGCACCGTAACATCGAATAATGTTCTAGGTCAAGGTCACTCAGTTGTTTTGTTTACAAAATAAAATGAACTCGTCCTTCAGAAGCAATGCCTCCCAAATTCTTTTGTCAAAATGTTTCTGTTATTTGTACCTATTTTGAGCGGCTGCGTCTTCTCTAGCAGAAAATGTTGGATTGTCATCCTCCGACCCCCCCGCGGTTTCAGGTTGAATTTCTTCCTTAGCATTGATACACGACAAAGTCACTCCAAGAGCCGCCAAGGAAGCAACAAACCACATCAGGCAGGAATCCCATCGCTTTCTAACCTTTATTCCCATCCAGTCTGCTAAATAAATGAATCATCAATCCAAAAAATCTTTCGTCAGACCCACTGTTTACTATCGGTGTTCCGATTTCTAGAAACTTTTTGATTGGGTGATTTACCGGAAATGACTAATCGGCCGACGTGGTTTTATGGCAGGTTCCCGGTCTCGTACAACATGAAACCAAGCTGGGAAAAAATATAGGTGTCACTCCTCAACGAAACGGGCCTATAAAATATATAGTAAAATGGGTCAATTTGGCAGCTTCTAGCTCCTCTCAGAAGTCTTTGTGGCACATTTTACTTAGTCTGCCTGATAGACCATTTCTTTATCTTTAATTTACTACCAAGAATGTGGTATCAATATAGCACCATCAGCTAAAATCACGCACCCGCGAACACACCCACCCTTGAAATTTGCCATCTATTTCGGGATCTGCATGTGACACACCCCCATGAAAGGTCACGACCGCGCAAGAAACTAGTTCCCAACAAATTCATTAAAAACACATCCTAGCAGTACACTGATGGTCTGTCAGTATACAGAACCACATTTCATGCATCTGCCTATTCTATAGACACAGAATCAATGCAACAAAAGGAGCGAATCCATTTTTGACGGAACTATGTTTGGATACTACGACCCGGAAGCGGAAGCATTTCCCGTTGGGGAGTGTCTCCATATTTTGACTGAAAAACTCGAAATTAGTCTGGAAAATTCTCAGCCCTTTTTGGCGTGATTGTCTTTAACCAAAGTAGGGCCGTTTTGCTCTTGGGCCGTTTTGCCCTTGGGCCGTTTTGGTGTGAGACCAAAAAATAATTATACATAGCTCTGTTTTTCTGTCTGCCAGTTTTGGCTTCGTCTGAAAGGTAGGGGCCTAGATTAAGACGGATATACAATTTTTAGATTTGTGTCTTTTTAGTATAAAATTATATTTCATGTGATCTGATGTCTATAAACGGTCCAACATAGCTAAAAGCCATCTTTTTGGTTATTTTTTAAGTTTGGATGTGAAACATCATAGCTTGTAATCAGAGTAGGCCTATTCTCTGGTGAAAATTCGCTCTTTGATATTTGGTTGTCGCTATTTAAATAGCGACACCCAAATATCAAAGAGCTATTTTTCATCAGAGAAGACTCAGATTACCTAGCTTAGTGTTAACAGAACCGCGTTTTGATGTGAAGTTTTTCTCCCGCACAAATTTACGAACAGCACATGATCATTGTGATCACATAGATCTATATGAATACACTTCGGACTACTTTTCATAGGCCTTAGTCAAAATTGACAAGACCAAAATGTTTGTTGCAATCGAATATAGAATTTTGGTAGACCTCGTGGAAATCATTTCTTACCATTTCTTACCACTGTAGACATCTATGTAGGCAACGTCTGCCTTTCTTGATGCTTTATGATTAAAAGCATGATCATTGGACACCTAGTTTCACTTTAGGTTGTTTGGAAAGCGCCACCACCGGTTGTTAATACAGTAGCGCCATAGGCTTGTGTTCTGCAGGTTTCCGATTCGAGTACCAATTAGGCTACATTTTAAACGCCCGAAGGGTCGTATTATGTTATGGCCCCGGTCGTCCGTCCGTCTGTCTGTCCGTCCGTTAGCAATTTCTTGTGTGCACAACATCTCCTACAGTTTTGATCGGAGTTTGATCAAACTTGTCATAATTAATCTCCATGGTGTGTAAATAGCCGCGTGCGATTTAGGCCGGTAGTGCTCTTCTAGAAGTGGTAACGCTAGTCTGGTTCCCGCCTCTGAACAGTGTATCAGAGGCGGGAACCAGACTAGCGCTACCACTTCTAGAAGAGCTCTACCGGCCTAAATCGCACGCGGCTAATGTGCCGCTTACGGAATTCACATAACTCTTTTCGTTCTTGAATTATCTGCCCTTGAATTTAAAAAAAATGTCCATTTTCTTGTGTGCGCAACCTCTCCATCAGTTTTTTATCAGGATTTTATCAAACTTGCTACAATGAATCTCCATGGTGTCCAGATGTGCACACCGCTTACGAAATTTAGATAACTGTTTTCGATCTTGAATTATCTGCCCTTGAATTTAAGGATAAATGCCCATTTTTCGTATGCGCAACTCCCACAGTTTTTTAAGCAGAATTTAATCAAACTAGCCACAATGAATCTCTACATGGTGTCTGGTGGGCAAAACAATTTTTTTGATAATTTTCATGTTTGAATCACCTGCCCTTGAATTGCAAAATGACCAATTTTACTGACAAGTCCCTCTCGGGCGTATATGCGCCGCTCTGCGAAGCTCTTGTTTCTACTCATATTTTCTATAAGATGATTCTTTTTTATTCTCGTGCACGATTTCCCTTTTATGTGTGCTGATTTAGCTGTAAAGGTGGCAGTCTACTTGACAATAACCACACATGCAATCTAAATATCTGCATTTTGGTACATTCTTAGCGTTGGTTTTTAAGAGGCCTGGGAATGATATTGGATCTTTAAAAAAAAACAGAAAACAATTGGTTTTCATGTTCATAAAAGAGGAAAAAATGGAAACTATTGGGAGTGAAGAATAATCAATTGAAAAGTGGCCTTTTTCCCTGCATATATATCTTATCACACACTTTTTTCTGATTCTGGCAACAATTCAGATTTGCTCTTTATTCAAATATAGAACAGTCCTGTGGCGGATCCAGGATTTCTGGACGGGGGTCAAAAAGGGGGAATTGTTTTCGTATCATTACACGATTTTGACTGAATTTCTGTAGGCCTACATGAAAAAATGAAATAACCAGCCTGCAGGCAACAACATGGGAGTTAGTTTGACCCCAACTAACCCCCTCTGGATCAGCCACTGATAGTTGATGCCAAAAGCTGAAAATGTCGATATGCTTAAGAATAGAAATATTGAAAGAAAATGAGTAGCAAATTTGCTGATCTTCAGCATTTTCTTTTCATTCGATTATGAATATTCCCACCCCATGTCTATAAAAAGGGGCATAACTTATGTGGAAAGACCAATGGAGTGACACGATTATATTTCTTTTATTTATACAATAATACATTATACATGCTGCTGTTTCTTCAAGGTGAAAATTCGACCCTTTCACAAACAAACAAACAAAAATTGAGTAAACTCCTAAAAACTGCTACAGACAACGAAAATTGAATTTAAAATAGACGGACTTTGTGTGCAACCCAACACAGAACAAAGCACAGAAAAAATCAGAGATAAGGAGAGATTGCTTGCTTCAAAATTTTTTCTCCCAATGAAGCTTAAATCAAAAACTACTTGGGATAGGGCAAAACAGACCAAAAATATGGGTTATATCTATGTAGGGCGTTCAAGGGCCAAATTTTATTGACTTATAGTCTAGCCTCATTGACATTTAAAGTCACATTTTTATTAGGTTGTCACAATTTTCTCAATTAATATAACATCAGACACGTTCGAAAATACGATAGATGGCAATGAATTTTGTGCTAGAAATATACTTGGTTTACTATTATGTTCTGATAAACCGTCGGTGTTGTTACAAGATCTCGTAACTATGACTTGAATCAAGCTGTAGTTACTAGATCTTAAAACAACAAATACGAAATAATTTACATTGTTTGTCCGAAATAACGTCACGGTTAACCGGATAAAATCGTTCCCTATTGGTTGTACGGAATGGTCTACACTGCTTCCGTAACTTAATGATTAATCAAACGACAGGATCTGGGGCCCCTATTATCAACAATCTTACGACCACATTTTGTGTAAACTGTGTAACAAAACATCTGATTGCACGAGAAATCAGATTGGGCCAATCAGGTTTCTTGTTACAAGTAATTACGCAAAAAATAATCGTACTATGGTTGATAATACGGGCCCCTGGTCATTTAAGGCATTTTATAACAGCATGAATCCCGATCAGCATGTGTATACTCACAGTCTGATCAGGATACATGTTGTCTCCAATAGCTTCTTCTTGACATGTAGTAAGTCAAATATAGCATCATGCATGGATCTCTATTGAACTGCATTCGACCACAGGCTGTATTTGAAACTCAATTTTCTAAAACGCTTTAACCCTTTCTCAAACAAGACCTACTTTTGACATCCCTAATAGAAAAGACTTGGGAAAACATTGAAACAATCAGCAGTTTCTCCTTTTGTCTCAATATTGTCCATGCCATATTTTACACAAATCCTATTGTTAATAACACCCATTTTGTCATTTTTGGCAATTTTCGAAGTGGATCGACCGAAAATTCAGTCGTTTGGGAAAGGGTTAACGGCCCTTTTTCCAGATCCTGGTTCATATGACACCGTACAACCGGTGTCGGCGAAGAAAGACAAGAGTCAGCGAAGACAGATTGGGTAACTGATATCAGGTAAACTGTACAAGGTGGGTAACCCACGTGACTTTTGGGAAGCGTTCACACCGAAAAAATCGTCCGCTTCAAGGTATGTTTTATTTAATTTTTCGGCTTATACGCTACGGATTTTGACGAGATAAAGTGCACGGAAAGCGCCTTTGAGAGGGCTATTCCCGGCTCTAACTCACTCTGCTCCAAATCCCATGGTTTCTTCAAACATTCAAGCGAAAGTTTTTTTCGGTGAATGTGAACGCTTCCCACTTTCGTTTTGCACTTAGAAATATTTTGGCTCGAATGTTTGAAGAAACCACTGGATTTGGAGCAGAGTGAGTTAGAGCCGGGAATAGCCCTCTCTTCAAAATCAGTAGCGTATAAGCTGAGAAATTAAGGGGGAATGCTCCAGTTTTTCGGAACACTCGGTTATTACTGTAGTAAATTAAATGTTTCGTACCAATATGTTTCGCTACCATATTTTCAATAATATAGACGTAACGCCAAAAGTTGCGGACCAAGCCAAAATCGGCTTTGTACTTCTGTTTAAAACCGCATATTTGTTATTTTTATTTGAGAAACACACATGTATTTGGTATCATATAAAAGATATTGAATTGTAATTTATTAATATATGTCGAATTTCAACATTGTTTGAATACAGACAATTTGATAAAGAAAACGAATAAACTCTGACGCAGAAAATGACGTCGTCACGTGTAACAGAAATTACCAAACAAACTCGCGAGAATCCCAATAGAATAAAAAGTAAGACTTTTTAAAGCGCGCAAACTTTGGCAAATTACGTCAGTGATGTCACAGAAGATATAGCGTAAATCTTACAGCAGTTGGATGGTGTAAACAAACTATGGAGGAATGGAAAGAAAGAGATAAGTAGCGTCACGCTGTTAAAAAAACGTCATTTTTCCGTTATGTCTAATTTTTTAAATCTAATTTATTTTTCTAATAGCGATTAGAAATCAATATAAAAAATTTTGGGACATACATCTGAGCTCTAGTTTTTGTAGTTAATTTTTTGTCTTGATTGGAGTTGAAGAAAATCATTATTTTATTGTGTTTGTAGCGTCTTAAAAATGTCACATTTTCACTAAAACGGTCCCAAATGCAAGGGTGATTTTTTCATATATAGCTTTTTTTCTAAGAAAATCAAAATATTTTGAATTTGAATTGATTTTCGACATACATCTCGGATAAAATTTGAAAAAATAAATGCATTTGTCAATATCTCTTCAACTAGCGAAGATATAGAGTGTGATGTAGCGTCTTAAAAATGTCACAAAAACGCGTTTTTGACGATTTGACGTCATGTTGATTTGTGAAGAACTATTCATGGCGTTTTACGATCATGTATCGATGCTCTAGATCCACTTGTTTTATCGTTGTTTGTTTGACTATCTTGCTATTTGTGGTCTACGCAACTTAAGGTTAAAATTTGAGACCCGTAACAGAAAAAAGAAAGAAAAGCATTGACCAAGGCATAAGAAAACGTTGAGATAATAGAAGACATTTTTTTAAGTAAAGCATTTCATTGATTTCATCTAATATGTTGCAGCATTTAGTCTTGGAGGTTCATTTTTCCTACATATAGATCTAATGCATTTGTTGTAGACCCCAAATAAAGTTTAGTAGTCTGTAATCATCCAACGATACTTCTTCCAAATGAAGCCACAATTCAAAACAATAAACAAACTGTGGGCCCTGACATGTAGTCAAAAAAATGTTGCCTCTGTCGACAGATTTGATTTTACGGAGTTGCTGTAGAAGACCGAACGGAATATTTGTGATTATCGACGTCGACAGGACTGTAATATACATAGCTTAGCAGCAATGTTTGAATATCTGTAGTAACCAAGATATGTTTGTTCTGACAGAAAATCAAACGTTTACACAATTGACTATCGCCAAAGAACACAAACGAATGTATTTTATGCCGACATCACGTGCATCTCGCGTTACTTGTGTGCATTTCCGTTTTTTTGTCCAAAATGCCTCGTCATAGTCGAGTGTCATTGGCAAGCTTTTTCAACCCATTACCTGACGACAAACTTTTTAGACTTGTCCGAATTCAAAGATGTTGCGAATAATAATATCAAGAGCGTGAAGGTTGTCATTTTAGATAAGGTTTTGTTTAGCAATCATTGTGGGAAGTGAAAACATTGCTTGTCATAAACAACTTCTTTATTTTCCACAATGTTTTCCAGAGTTTTTACCTTGTTTGGCGTCAAAAGGCGACACTGTTTGGTGATGCTTTAAAGCATCTTTCTTAAAAACGATTTTTTGAAAGAGATGTTATAAAACATTGCTAAATTCAATCATGAAACTATTTTAAGTTGGCGTGCATAGTTCTCGTGCTACACCTCCTTATACACAACCACCATACTATTTTCCGTGTCGGCTGGAAACTGCGTGTGACATAGGCATACCCCCAATGAAAGGTCGCGACCGGACAAAAAAGTAGATTCTAAAAAGATTCATTAAAGCACACCCTAGCAGTGCACTGATGGTCTGCCAGTTTGCAGAACTATATTTCATGCATCTGTATTCTACAGATACAGAATCATTTCAACAAAAACGTAGGACATCTATTTTGACCGGAACTCATTATGTACTACGACCCACAAGCATATCTTTTTGTGGATTGTTTCCCGGAGGATGTACCAATCTTATGTTATAGTTAAACACGAAAAATTGAATGTTAATATAATTTTTATATTCCCCTAAACAGATTAGACCGTGTGAAATTACTGGCCATTGAAAGGAATATTAATCAATCAGCATTTTCCCAAACAAGACCTGGTTTTGACGTCCCTAATAGATTGGGCTTGGGAAAACATTAAGGCAAAAGAAGAAACTGCTGATAACCAGCAGTTTCTCCTTTTGCCTCAATATTTTCTTTACTATATTTCACACAAATTCAATGGGCGTCAGTCCTAATTTTGTCGTCTGCAGCATCTTTCAAATTGGAGCATGCTGAAATTTTGCCGTTTGGGAAAGGGTTAATCAGCTTTTTCCCAAGTAGCCTTTGTGATGGGGGGGTATACCTTAGGTCGTTTAAACTGTGTCATTATCCTGCAGGAAAAGAAAACTACATTAAAATGAACGAATCAGAGCAGAACATCTAGGCGAAATTATCATAAATGATATCACTTAAGTCGTAACCCTCTCCCGAAACGAGATCTGGTTTTGACGTGTCCAATAGAAATAGTTTTGGAAAAACATTCAGAGAAATGAAAACAGTGCAGATATTCAGCAATTTTCGGGGCTGAAATTAAATTTTGCTCAAATTCTATGTTTTTATAATACATGTACAAGTTCAATGAATAATACATGTACATACATTGTTTTCTGCAACGCCGCCCATTTGATAAGTTGGTAAGTAACATTTTCGTTTGAGAAAAAGTTGAGAGTAATACTAGTAGTCAAATGGTCAACACAAAAATTGCATACTCATGACAAATTTCGTTGTCTTCTTTCCTTAACGTGAATATATAATCCTGACACAATTTTGTTCAGCTTCATTATGCCATAAGACATTGCCCTTTATGAAAATGAATCATATAGAATAACTTATACAGTCGTACTTTAATCCATTACCAAAAGGGAAACTTGTAGAATGGTCGTTGGTCCCTAGTAAATGTTTATGCCCCACGTTGGAAACATCGTGGGTAAGTTGTTTTACTCGTGTCCGTCGGTTCTTCTGTCTGTCTGTCTGTCTGTATGTCCATCCGTCCGTCCGTCTGTCCGAAAACTTAACATTGGCCATTCCGGGGACATTTTTGTTTCACAAACACATCTTTTTTTCTCTCTCTTCTTTTCTGTGTAGAAAACATTGCGGGAAATGAATGCAATTCTTACCACATGCAATTTCCTCATTTTCTACAATTCTTTCCTAGGGTTTGTGTATCATTCGGTGTCAAAAATGCGTCTTTATTGTGGAATTCGTTATCAATCAAAACTGATGCGAGCCTCACAATCAGATACAGATCGACGCTTTTCTACGAAAACCTCGTATCTGCAGCTTGTTTTAAGCTGCAGATGCGAGGTTTTCGAAGAAAAGCAACGGTATAACAGGGACACTAGTACCGCGTCTTCACATTGTCAAAATTGAGATAGTATTCCTGGATTGCAAATAATAACGTATTTTATGGCTAATTCGTTTTCCTGGTTACAAGATTTCAATTTACAAAAATTTTAGCACTTGTTCTTTTTAATTGAAAGCCCGATCGTCCTTGAGTTCAAAGGTCACGCATGTATCACAAAAGGTTATTCTCTGTATTATAGAAATTCATCCGAGGCAAACGAGTCATTGAACTGAATGTATAGGGTAATGATCTACGCTTACTAATATTCTTTTAAATAATATTAGGGTTAATTGATATCATACTACATTAAGGATGTATGAATCTGAAAGGTCAAAAGTTTTTTTATAAATAAACCTTTTTTTTTCTAAATGGTTTTATATATTTAAAAAAAATCGCTTAATTAAACATGGTACTTCCGATATGTCCTTGGAAATTTCTCATTAATGGCCGTAAGAAGAAGATTCATTATACCCAACGTACGAGAGTATTATTTGATATTATTGTTCTGCTTTATGATGAGAAATCAGAAAATATCTAGAATAAGTATTTAACCATTTCCCAAACGAAACCTGGTTTTGACGTCCCTTATAGAAAAGGCTGGGGAAAACATTGAGACAAAAGAAGAAGCTATATATTCTCATTTTCTGTCGCACAATTACAAAATATATTAATTTCTATAATTCTAGTTTTAAGAAAATTGAAAAAAGGAAGGAACTGAAAGGTCCCTTTGAGAATTGTCGTCTTTGCTAAATCCAAATCCATTTCATCAAATGTTCATTTGTCTCATTAAGATCACAAAAAAACAACATTATCTTAGGTTGTCAAAGGCGAATTACTTAAAAAGGCGTATTAACCCTTTCCCAAACAAGATCTGGTTTTGACGTCCCTAATAGAAAAGGCTTGGGAAAACATTGAAACAAAAGAAGAAACTGCTGAAAACCAGCAGTTTCTCCCTTTGTCTCAATATTTTCTCTGCTATATTACACACAATTCTCGTCTTTATCAAAATCGATTTTGTCGTCTGCAGCAGCTTTGAAATTAGAACACCCAAAAAATTTGTCGTTTGGGAAAGGTTTAAAGATACAAGGCCACACGATATTTTTGGTTGGAATCGTCGATTGGTCAACTGTCTGCACCAGACTGAAGTCAAAGGGCATTCGTGTTATTTATAATGTCATTTCTCGCCAGCTGTGTGGATGTGGATTTATACAACTATAAACTGCACTTGACATTCTTGTGACACTCTTGTGAATATCGTAGACACTGGTGGTGAACTCGGCCAAAGCGTGGGACGTTTTTTCGCGATCATAGTATTCCGTCGATGTTTTTATAAAATATCGTAACTACGGCTTTGATAAAGCCGTAGTTACGAGATTTTATAACAACACAGACGGTTTGTTAATACATATCTGTACAACCGGTCTATTTTTAGAACAAATTCATTGTTGTTAGAAAAACTATCCAATCAGATCTTTAAACTCACATTTAAACGCAAAATATCTATACCTTGTTGTAGTGAAAAACGTCCCTCGCTTTGGCCGAGTTCACCACCAGTGGTATATGTGCCGATGTCACAACACACTCGCACAATGGGGACATTTGTAAGATATCGCACATTTACGTTTGACATCTCTATGATGCACATTCAACTGATCCAGCATTGCGATATAGATAGCCTAATTTGGAATCTGAATAAGGGGTTTTTATGGCTTTTGTGATCAGCGTGGAACAAGATTAGAATGTGCGTACTCGAAGTGTGATCACTGTCCGCGCTTTCTTCCTACAGCTCCTTGGTAATTCATAACTGTAAGGCAGCAGTGGCTGCAAGGCGGATCTTAATCAGACTGCACACAAGCACGGGTTGATCTGGATCCGTTATTTCGAATGTCATAGTAAGGGTCCCTTTCCAGACTTTCGCTCAGTAATAAACAGACAGGGCAATTTATGTAAAGCAATGTTAAATATAATTATACACGGTGTATAATCACGTGAATTAGATTTGCCGATAGTCTTCAATATCTTTTTTGATACTTGACCAATTTGAATTCGGTTTGAAGCAGAGAAAGTGGGAAAACGCCAGGAATAAGCTGGACGTGTTGGATTTTTTGAAAAAAAAAACAACTGATAAAAAAGTTATTGAAGATAAACCAGAATTTTGGTTTATCTTCAATAATTTTTTATCAGCTGATTTATCAAAAATCGACCACGTCCATCTAATGCGTGACGTCTGTCCACCTTCTCTGCTTCAAACCGAATTCAAATCGGTCCAGTATTTACAAAATTATTGGATATTGTCTGAAAATATTGTATCACATGATTATCCACCGTGTTATAGTCAGGTAATATCGACCGTATTGGTGCTATCGTATTTAAAGCTTTCTTGGTTCACGACCTTTTACCCTGGAGTGACTTATTAACAATAATTACGGTAAGTACGTCAACGACATTCAGGTGTAAAGAGTCGGGTTCAAATGTGAACCTAGAACTTGGACCTTTGAACCTATATGTTCTTTCACACGCTTCGTTGTAATTCAGTTTGATTTGTGAATGAACCATGTAACCGAGCTATATGAACATTAACCCTTTCCAAAACAATAGCCAGGTTTAGAATGAGCTTTGTGAGATCATTAATCCATATGTAAGCTTTTCTTTTCGCTTTTCACTCTGTGGTTAAATGCTATATTACTATCAGAGTCTCTAGTTTACAAAAATCATGTGTTTTATTGCATAGGCCCTACAGCACTTCTTTAACTTTGATATACAATAACTCTGTTGCTCATTCTTGCTGTTTTACATCAAAGGGTCTAAACTATAGAGGCATTTCTCTTTTTTATAAAAAAAAAAAGAGAGAGAGAAAAGACTGCGACTAACGATCCGACATTTAGGCCTACCTCAAGATTCCATTTGATATGTGACCAATGTTTACCAAACGTGACGTTTATCGCTGCTTTTCAACAAAAACCTCGTAACTGCAGCTTGTTTAAGCTGCAGTTACGACGTTTCTGCTGAAAAGCAACGTTTATGAAACCTAGGACTCCGTTAACTACAATACAAGACCCAATCCGAGTTCAACAGCCGTAACTACTCGGCTTATTCTGAAAGCACTCGGGCTTTGTCGAATGCCGAGTTCAAATGGTCAAGCAAGATGGTGCGATTACTGGGTGTGCTATCTCGGTCATTTCTGAATGATGTCCGCTCTTAAAAAACAAGCCCCTGTGTTGACGTTCATAAAAGGAATATGAAATGGGAAAATGAAAATTGAAGAAAATGCTGATAATTATCATTCCCGCATTTGTTTTACTACATTTATATGATAAACCGTATAAACATGTCTGTCAAGATGAGATTTTCGTCTTAAGCTTCCAAATTGGAAATTGTATATTTCCTGTTTGAGAAAGGGGTTTTCCATCGGTCAGTGAACCCAAATACGAACATCTTCGTTAGAGTAGTTAGCTTCAACTCGCTTCAGTTACCCCCTATCTAAACAATGACGTTGTCCGATGTTTCCGAGAATATCCGAGTTTTGCCGAATGCTGAGTTCAAATGGTCAAATAAGATGGTTGTAAAAGATTATTGAGTACGTTATGAATGAAGTCCGCTACAGATCGTGGGAGGAAACAAGGCGATTGTACGGTCGGTCACTGAACCCATAGACGGTATTATACCCTACTGAAAGGCTTTAAAGATATTTGCTTCTACTATTTTTGTTTTCTTCTTCCTTTTTCTGAATTTAATGAAAATTGACAACTCAATGGTATGAAAAGACACTATCAGAAGAGCATTCTAACTTTAGGCATAGTAAACATGCAACTTGTACCCATGGACATTCAACCCTTTCCATCAAAGCAAAAATAGACTAGGGCCTACATGTACTCAAGATAACATGATGATGAAGAATACAATATTTTTAATGTCCAGAACAAAAAATGTGTAAATAATGGCACAGAAAATTATAAGAGAAAAGGAAAAAAATGTTGTTCATCAACAATTTCTTCTTTTCCCTAAATGGTTTCACAAGTGTTTCCTATTAGAGAAGTTAAACGGAGTCAATGTTTGAGAATGGGTTAAGCAATCGGTGAAAAATACTTGCGTTTTCTGGAAGCTGCGCGAGTACTCGTGATGTTCGGATTGGCCATGGCTAGCGGGTATCAAACTCGGTACTTGTTAATCGGGTATCCATTGCTCTACCGAATACCATTACATGTACTTTCTGGCAACTTTAACTTTTATTAAACTTTTTCCAGTATGTTAGTTTTTCAACTTGCAAATAATAAAAATTGATACTACCTTTATTTTATTTTATGAAAGGTATTTTTGACAGATTCGCGATCACAAACAGTACTTTGAATTTGTTTTCCTAACATTTCCATAAATATTAAAGAAAACCCCATATGTATTCACATGTTTATATTCTCATATTTCAAGACTTTGTGATTCGGTTCTTTTGTCTACGCTACATTTACAATATTATGGCACATGTTTATAAATGTTACCCACGTAAACAAGGGATGACCTTAAAGTGACATTTCAGAATTTTTTGTCATAAATTTTACTTTTATTTTTATCTGAAAGAGCATATTTTCTTATGAAAATTCTGAAAATCTCAAGCCAAATTATTGAACCGTTTACGAAAAAAATATATTTCTGTGCTGAAATTAAACAAATTGTTGTGGACAACATTTCAGATGTATATAGAATTTGTCATTTCTGTCTCAACTTCAAAGGCGTGTTTCTCGCTTATCAGCAGTAACTTCAAAAAACCGATAGCATTGATACTCATTAGAATAACCAATCTTGGCACCAAGGCATACTTTTAAAAAATGAAATTGGAATGAAATGTCCCTTTAACGTAAATAACGTTCAATATAATTTTGCATGCTCTTGTTTGTAATTTGCACTGCTTGCAGCTTTTCGACATTTTCAAAAGATTCGAAAAATAACATGCAGAATAATAAAAAGTTTTGAGGTATATATTGTGTAATTTTTTGTAGGCATTTACATCCGGTTAAGGTAAGTTTGGAGAGCGGCCATGTGACTTACAATTTTTGTGATTATACTGCGGCATCAAATGCCCATGCTACAATTTTCAACAAATATGAATGGTGAATGTCAAATGAACTATTCTATTGGTCTAAATGTAAATATACATGTATGCAAGAAAATTTTGGATTTTAAAAAAAAAATGATATTTTTATCATAATTAGGCTACAACAGGGTGGGTGGGGTCAGATAAAGTCAGATATCTTTTTTATTTCCGTGGAAAGGTGTGCTGATTTTTTGTTTAAAAATATATCTTGGTATTATCTTCAATATCCAAAAACAAAAAAATATTCATTGGGTAATTTTTTGGTGAATTGAAAAAAAAAGTTTTTCTCAAAAATTTGATTCTTAAACTTTTCCCATAATTTTTCTCCATGGAATGTTTTTGAAATATCTCTTTTAAACATTTCATCACATTTGTACATAATTATGTTATGTCTCTAAATTGATATAACATTTGAAATTATCCATTTAGAATAACTTGCTATATGAATGTAAAACATAAGGGTAATTTTGCGAAAATTGTCATTACTAGTCAAGGGCAGATAACTCTGACACAAAAGCGAGTCAGGAAACTTACCCTGATTCTTTTATATTTTGTTCAGGAAATGTTACTTTACAACATAATTATGTTCAAATAAAAATAATTCATAGGGCGGATAAAAAGTAACCCCCGAGTCCAAACTTATCTTAATGAGGTGTCGATGTCGGTTCTTGTCTTTTTTCTTGTGATATTTTTTTCATCAGAAATGAGGAACATTTTGATTAAAACAAAAGCCAAAAGAAATACAAGTTCGTTAAATGATATAAGTAAAACCACTATTTCTCACAGTCAGAGAAAATCCATCGAATCGTTGTATTGACATCAAATATTCGAGCGTCAACCTTTTTTCTTGATGATACAGCCCTTTTACATTCGGGCAAGATTATTTCAAGTCCATACAAACTAGCATACACATACCCTAGTTATACACTAACTATTGAGTTTTCTCCATCCATCGAGACTGGTTCACGGGTTCAGGGGTGAACAACCTCTATTGGTCCATATTCCGGGAGGTCATGTGGCGGGTTTGGGGTCACGGGGTCACAGAACGGGCCAGGAACCGTAATGTGGGGTCAGTTTTACGCGAATTTACGTAGAGAGTGCGTCATTCTGAGATTTAGAATAAAACTATAAAAATGGAACGTAATCGGAATTTTCATTCACTCGGGTGGCAACGCTACGACAATAATTATAACTTGTATTTATATTTTGAAGATATATTATATTACGACAATGTTGGAGATATATTTGATTGTGATTTGTATTTTGTTGTTGATAATTCACCGATGCCGAAGCTCGAGGAGCTGTGCAGGATTGAACCTGCCACCAGGACAGATGGGGTGGCCACTCATCGGCGAGACGCTCACGTTTGCAAAACAGAAGGTAAATTTTAATTTTGTTTTTACTCGGGTTTTATTTGCCTCATCTAGGTTATGACAATACTGCCCAATTTTATTCATATGAAATGAAAAGATAGCTATAACACCTGAAATTCCTACATATTGTTAAATATTTCGTATTTCTTCATACTTAGAGTGCGTCTGTTCTGAAAATCATAAATTATTTTAGGAACCTAGCACTCATTAAAGTATTCATATTTAGAATTCGAAACTTTTTGGTATCTTGGTCATCAATACGTTCGTTACTATGATATGACTTAAATGATGAATAAATCATCACAATCATCGTGAATGTCTTAGGGAGACATCCGTTAATTCTGAAAAAAAAAAAGATTAAGGTTAAATATATGTTCAATTTACCCACCGTACAACTATGTCATACTTATTTTTTGTTATGAATTCAATGACTTCATACAAAGATAATTATATTCTTAAGTTTTTTTTACCGCCCGCCATATGTCGATCATGATTATGTTATTCGTCCGCTAAAACAGACATAGACTAGCCATCGTTGTACGGGTTCAGCTTTAGTAGGTCCATGCAGTATATAGGTCTCATCTGATTCACGATGTGGGCGCGGGTCAGACAGTGTGTTTATTAACCAATTTGTATCGAATACTTTGTCACCTTGGGCAATTCATCCAGACACGTAAATAGTTTGCAAACATGTTCCAAACCTTGACGAAACTTGTCTGAAAATATGAAAGAAATAGGTCTATATGACAAGTAAAATTATAATGAATAATTTTCAAAATGACACTTCAACTTCAGCACAGTCTTATCTCAGGTCTGCACATCTTTTAGATTTTCTTTGCAAGGCGTTGATGGGCCAGTTATTGTAGGCATCATTTATAAGTATGTGTTGATGAATCAACAGCCTGATCTAAGCCTATATTTCCCGCCATAGCTAGTTTTGTCTGGATCAGTATGATGACTCGTTTATCGTCGCTTTTTTAACAAAAAAAACTTGTAAGCGCATCTTGTAAAGCTGCAGTTACGAGGTTTTTGTTGAAAAGCAGCGATATTAGTGTCTGAGCGCCTATAGGTCAATGTCCCATATAGTCACTTCCTCGGTCACTCGCCTGGACTAGGACACTTATATACTAGCCTTCAAGTATAAATATGGTAAATGCCTATATGTTAGATACATAGTTACGATGTTTTGGGACTTCAACTATTGTAGACACAAAAGCTTGACGTTAGCTATATAACGGTGGTTTTGGGTTAGATTAGATGTAGCATCAGTGGCTCTAATTAGTGGAACTTCTGGTCGGAATGTAAACTAATGTTTAAAGGTATATGGAATTGAGTAAAAATATATTCACTATAAAATCACTCGCGATTCGATATTTCGGCGAATTGCCTTTATCAAGATAAATGGAAACACTTTTTTAATCTTGATAAAGGCAATTCGCCGAAATATTGAATCGCGAGTGATTGTATAGCGTATTCATTACATTCCCTACGGAATAATTTAGTGAAATTGTAAAAATATATTATATATAATATATTATCTATATTATAAATGAAAAAAATAAAATCATGCCGATACATTCTTTGATCGATTTATAGCAAATTTATTTTGTCCAGAATAAAAAAAAAACATCAAAAATGAAAATGTTAACGAGGGAAAGATATTTAGATCTAGGAAAATAATAACACGATTAATGACAATTTGTTTTACGTTTACTTGCAGGTTGAGTTTTTCCGGTCCCGCCACCAGCAGTATGGACGCATCTTTAAGACCCACCTGTTCGGCAAGCCGACTGTGCGTGTGTACGGTGCGGACAACCTCCGTACGATCCTGAGTACCGAATCACGGTACGTGGAGTCGTGCTACCCGGCATCAGTCCGGACACTGCTGGGTGAATACTCCATCAGTATGAGTCAGGGGGATCTACACACACAGAACAAACAACAACTCATGAAGTATCTCTGTCCCGCATTCTTCCAGCATCACGTCCCGGTGTTCAGCGCTATCATCGCGGACAGGATACAGTCATGGCGAGTGTTGGACCAGATCGATCTGCACACGGAGAGTCGCAGGTTGTTTATCGAGCTGGCTGTACGGTTCTTGATCAGCATGGATATAGATAAAGATGTTCTAGAGGCGATCCGGACACAGCTAGATATATACACAGACAACATCTTCTGTCTGCCCATCAACCTGCCCGGATTCGCTTATAGGAAAGTATGTACAACTAGTTTTATTATTCGATTTTATTTTCCAAAGATAATTATGATATTCTAAAATGACACTATAAGCATTACCTATAGGAAATCTCGTAGCAGAAACAAAGATACCTAGATCTATATAATTTAAGTTTGGTAAATTTTTTTTAAAAATGTACATAAAGTTTAGAAACGGTTTCAGAGCTTGCAAAGTTTGGATCAATACGATAACGTATTGTTGTTTATGTAAAATTCTTGTGAACAATATATAACGTAATAATAAGTCTTTCCCCCCTGTTGATTGTTCTTTTAAGGGTAGTTTGTTATACTTTTTGTAAATTTTTTTATACTAATAGGGATCTTTTCCATACTTCAGGCTTGGAATGCCAAGAAAGAACTGCGACGTATCTTCTACACATACTTGACAGAGCAGAATTACTTCGACAACAACAACGACGACGAGCTCTGCTCCGTCCTCGAGGATTTCCGCGCTAAATATAATAACAAAAATGACGTCAAATCTAACGAATTATTCCTGGACTCGATCATCGAACTGTTGTTCACTGGCGCGGAAACTGTAAGCAGCGCCGGGTTCGGACTTGGGTACCAGCTTGCCAAGAACGATAACTGTGTGAACAAACTGAGAGAAGAGTTATCGGACCTGGATCTGTTAGATGGGTACCAGACTGTCCATGTAAATGATCTGAAGCAGATGGATTATTTAACAGCCGTTATACAAGAGTCTCTACGTACTATACCGCCCATTGGTGGATTCTTCAGAACCGTCAAACAAGACTTACAATTAGAGGTAACTATTAAGTTTATTCTCATGGCAATATCAATGGGGAGAATCACGTGATTGACAATGATATTAAACACGAAAAAATGGCGACGAAATGACCGCTTCGGCGTGAAAATTCAAACTTTAGAAAGGTATGTATTCAATCTACGTAGCTTCTCAGACAAACCACCTATCCTAAAGTACCCGCTGTTGTCTAAGGTTTTCATAGACACCCAACTTTCCCCTATCCGTTCGCTGTATTTAGAGAACACTTAAAGAATATTTCCGAAATTGCGAAAATTTTGGCTGTATGTTAAGCACGCCGCATCAAATTTACAGCTTTATTTCTTACCCAAAGAACTCTCTGTTCACACGGCATATTTCCAGACCATCTTTTATCGATGACATTTCATGCTAGTCCATTTACAAGGTCTGTGTTGTTTTCGTTTAGCGTATTTACGAAAAAGATGTTAAACACACGTGCAGTGATGTAGTGTTTGGCACGCCGAATTCTTGTGAGTGTAATGTTAAACACGCACACACTTGCTCGTGTACTAGGGAAGACAAGGATATTGGACGAATTGGTTGTTTATTCATAACCCAATCTGATAGAAATCCGGTGTTAACTTACAGACAGTTCAAAGATATGACAGACATCGTAAGGGGTAATCTTTTATGAATTTGAAAAAAAAAAACGAAGTCGGCTATAACATTATTGCTCTAACTAATTAAATCTCTTGTTATATAAAATTCTCCATGACAAATACGTGCAAACAAAATGATTCTGAACTGAAATGTGATGTCCTCGTTTCCTAGTTTACGGTGTGTTACATAGTATCTTATATTGTATGTGTAAAAAATCTGAAAATTATAGATAATGGTTAACAAAGCGGGTGGGGTAAAATGAAATGTAAAGCAATTTTTTACTTTGAAGTTCAATCACTTTTTCTGTATCGATCATATCAAAATGAAATTTTGCATGTACTTTCAATAGACCAAGGACAGGATATTTTTAACGAGCCATCTATCACATCAGTTTTTTAACTTCTGTATTCGTTCTTCTGTCAATTTCAGATTTTGCTTACTTTTGAAGTACTCAATTAACGAAACCATCTCTACAACCTTTATTTTTTGTATAAATTGTTATCGGTGTGATTTCTTGTGAAAAACTCTAAAAATAAGCCCAAAAT
The DNA here is from genome assembly GCA_963680895.1 of Fragum sueziense. Classification (NCBI taxonomy): domain Eukaryota; kingdom Metazoa; phylum Mollusca; class Bivalvia; order Cardiida; family Cardiidae; genus Fragum; species Fragum sueziense. The sequence continues at coordinate 3,456,776 of OY804601.1, read as the reverse complement.
CCGATTTTACACAAGCAAATAAAAGATAGTATGTAACGGTAGTAACCCTATCAATCCACAGATTTTGACGAAAATCTAATTATTGATTCATTGCTGCAACCCATCCTTTTGAGAAAGTCATTCAAGCTCTTTTACTAGTAGATCTATTGAAATTCTTCTTGTGACAATGGAGATTGGACCTGTAAATTAGAGTTTTACCACAATCACATACATACTCTCTTCTACCTTCATGGAAATCAAGGTGATCTTTCCTGGTGTGTCTGTAATTTGTCGTAAAAGAACACATGTGGCATGTCACGTTTGACTCCCTTCTGTGATCCCTCTGATGTAATCGCAGGGCACAGGCCAGGAGTAACGAATTTTCACAATTTTATAAGTTGCATTTGTATTTCCTTTCAGCATCATGTTTCCTGCGCCAGAAATTAAAATGTTGACTTAAGAATATAAATGTAAATTAGAAGGATTGTGATTATTCGAATTGATTTCATCTGGTTCTGAATTGTATATTAACTGAGTTCCTGCCATGACCTTTTTAAATGTTTCTTCAATAGTGAAGCACTATCTAACGATGATTTACTAGGTGAAGCTCGGTACATTGGAGACTTATAATGACTTTTTTATCTGAGTTTCCGATTTTGAAGGCGTTGCGTGCTTCCTTTTGATTCCAGACTTTTGACTTGCGTAAAGAAAGCCGAGACTTGTTTCGAGTCAATTTAAAAATTGAAGAAAATTGTAAAGGTATATGTTAAAAGCAGTTAAAAGCAGATAAAAAGATAACCGTTTTATCAGAATTTGACAAATAGATTATGAACAATCCACTTAAAATCCGGTGTCTGGCATGAAAGTAACATATAGTATCATGTAAAACCTTGTTTATGATGTAATTATCTGAAGAAAAAAAACATGACAGGGACAAATAAAGGGTTATCTTCTACAATATTTTCTTCTGACCAATTAAAAAAAAACACTTTCAATACTCTGAAAGCGATTTTGACCGTAAACTAGGAAACGAAGACATCACATTTCAGTTCAGAATCTTTGTGTTTACATGTATTTATCATGGAAAATTATATATAACAGGAGATTTGATTAGTTAAAGCAATTATAGCAGATTTCGTTTTTTCCAAGTTGATAACAGATTACCCCTTACGATGTCTGTCACATGTTACTGTAAGTTAACACCAGATTTCAATCGGGTTGGGTCATGAATATAATCAATTTGTCCAATATCCTTGGCATCCATAGTACACGAGCCATTGTATGCGTGTTTAACATTACAATCACAAGAATTCGGCGTGCCAAACACTACAGTACTGTACGTGTGTTTAACATCTTTTTTCGTAAATACGCTTAAAAAAGACAACAAGGACCTTCTAAATGGACTAGAATGAAATGTCATCGATAAAAAATGGTCTGGAAATATGCCGTGTGAACAGGGATTTCTTTGGGTAAGAAATAAAGCTGAAAATATGATGCGACGTGCTTAACACACAGCCAAAATTTTCCGAATTTCGAAAATATTCTTTAAGTGTTCTCTAAATACAGCGAACGGATAGAGGAAAGTTGGGTATCTGTGAAAACCTTAGATGTTAGCGGGTACTTTAGGATAGGTGGTTTGTCTGAGAAGCTAAGTAGATTGAATACATACCTTTCTAAAGTTTGGATTTTCACGCCGAAGCGGTCATTTCGTCGCCATTTTTTCGTGTATAATATCATTGTCAATCACGTGATTCTCCCCATTGAATATTGTCTTTAACAATTTATTAAAATGCGCTTTTCTAAGTTTTATACAAGAACATAATATTATAACAAATAGATGTCAAACAATATAGATCTACAAAAATAATATGTATACGTACATCATTAATTTTAGAAATTCGTTGCTTGTTTCGTTTATCTTGATGATAACCGAAGAAGTAGGTTGAAATTGTACTTTAATAATTTTATTTATCGTGCATTCAATCCATATGGAGTGAATACTGATTTGAATGGTCCCCTTGGACACGATTCAAATGACGTGCAAGTAGTGTCTCTACCATTTCCTGCAAGACCAAACCGATTTTGATATTGCGATGAAAGCTTATACTAACTTTAATGTATCATTCCAGGGTTACACTGTGCCTGCAGGTTGGTGTTTAGCCTTTAGTATACGAGATACTCATTACACGGACAGCACAACCAGCGGATCCAGGTTCGAACCTGACACCTTACTACAGGAACAGACCAACATAGACCAATACTCAAACATTCCGTTCGGCAGTGGGATCAGAAAGTGTCCAGGACAAGCTTATGCTAAAGTAATGTTAAAATTGTTTGTGATTGAATTAGCAAGAAATAAGGGTCTACATATTATCAAAGACTCTCCAATTGAATTCTGGCCAACTCCGAGACCAAGAGACCAATTAACTGTAGCTTTTGATAGGAATTGAATCTCATCGTTTTAGTGATATTTTAAAGAAACGGACCGAATAGACAAATCAAACTTCCTAGAGGAAATAGAACTGTTGGGGCAATAGAATTGTCCGAGAAATGTCAGTTTTGGAAGAAACGGGAATAAGAAATAGAAGAATAAACATTGGTATTGACCATGTCACAGTTTAGTGTTAAACATGTAATCGTCGTTTTTCTACGAAAACCTCGTATCTGCAGCTTGTTTTAAGCTGTACGAGGGTTGTTCGGAAATTATTGAGACAACGCATATAGGACTTAAATTATAACAAGCAAGGGATTGAAAAATATACCAAAACAAAGACAATTTATATTTCTCTTCATATGTAACTTTTTTCGAAATTTGCCATTACAATAAACAAACTGGAGTCAATAAACCATTCCTATCTGGAAGGTACCGGAGCACCGCGACGTCATTCACATGACGTCAAAATAACTGACGTTCATAATAGCGCGTCCAACCGACCTGCTGACCCTGGCTTTTTCGGAGGAGCCGATCCATTCACTGCCTAGACACTTGATTGTTGTTTAGTTTCTGGGTCGTAGAAATACAACCATGTTTCATCGCATGTGATTATACGGTCGAGAAAACTTTCACCATCTGCTCGCCACCGCTTTAAGAAGATTTTCGTTGCCGCAACTCGCCGTTGTTGGTCACTTCCTGATAGAAGGCTGGGTACCCAACGGGCACACACACACGCTCCATGTTGAGATGTTCAGTCAGTATATGCTGTGGCTACACCAATGTCAAAGGTGCGAGCAATGACCCGCACTGCCAAACGAGCGTCTTCGCCAAGTGTGTAAGCAACGTCAGACGTCAATTTTTCCGTGATGATCGTCGGCCGGCCCGCTCTTTTTTAGTTGTATGGAATTGATGTCATTTCCAAATATCGTCTGTGCCATCTTTACACCAGCGCTCGAGACACACCGCTACCACTCTGTGCCATTTCCACCAAATTCTTTGTTACCACGAGAGTCTTTTCTAATTCCACGCAAAATTTAATATAAGATCGCTGCTCCGCCTTTACGTCACAGTTCATTTTGACGTCGATATTGCGATGGTAGCGACTTCCGCAAAAATACGATAACATGTGTATTAACGACTCCAATGTTTTGGAATTTTAACTGAATCACGTCACAGATGGACGTTACGCTTGACGTAAATTTAGTACGTTTATTCCTGCGTTTTCATTATGAATTTAGTAGTTTAAGTTGTACGATGTAAATAGAATGAGAAATAATTACGAGGTGCTCCGGGTCGGGATACCGTGCATAAAAAATATGCGAATTTAACCAAAAGAATGCAATGAAATTATGTTTTTTTTATCTACCTACTATTTAAATAGATGATGTTCCAAACATATCTGTAATATCAACTTGATCCGATATCTTTTAATGAAAATAAATGGAGTGTCTCAATAATTTCCGAACAACCCTCGTAGATACGTGGTTTTCAAAGAAAAGCTGCGTTATGCTGATCTCAGTTTATACTGATCAGGCGTTCTGACATGCAGCCTTAACCCTTCTCAGAACATGACCTGGTTTTGACGTCCCTATAGAAAAAGCATGGTTAACATTGAGACAAAAGAAGAAAACGCAGATATCAGCATTTTCTTCTTTTGCCTCAATATTTACCTTGCTATAGTGTGTACAGATACTTACTTACTTTATCAAGATCCAATTTGTCGTCTACAACAACTTTCAAATTGGACCGGTCTAGAATGCTGTCGGGAATGGGTTAATAGGGTTAAATTGTTAGATGGTTTGTCGACTTTTTTCTCAGAAATGATTCTCGGAAAAGGACTAATTTGCGTCTGTCAAACGGAATACATTGCATAATATTTCATGTGGGTTCTCTATTTTGTGTTTGTGTTACCTAAGGTGTAGGTTGATTATATCGTGAACTTGTCATAATATTTATCCTTTGTAAAATATTTTTTTATCGTGACATGCGACAGGGGACTCATTAGAACATGTAATTATTTTCTCACAATTTCCTCACATACAATCATTAAAGTTAGGGTTTCATTTAAATGCTTTTCATTAATAAGACAATTGTTAAATTAAATGTTTTAGATTTGAATTAGATACAAAATGTACTCGCATTAGTGGAGGGAAGTGTCAAGATTGACGATCTTTCTATTAACCCTTTCCCAAACAAGACCTGGTTTTAACGTCCCAAATAGTAATGTCTTGGGAAAACATTGAAACAAAAGAAGATACTGCTGATAGCCAGCAGTTTCTCCTTTTGTCTCAATATTTTCTATGCCATATTTTACACAAATCTTATTTTTAATAACATCTATTTTGTCATTTGTGGCAGTTTTGAAGTGGATGACCCTAAAATTTTGTCGTTTGGGAAAGGGTTAAACACGAATCAAGGTTAGTCTACTTTAAGTTAAGAAGCTTTCATATATTAAATTGTTTTATGTTTGATAAAGCTTTGAGTCTCCATTTCGCATGACTTGATTTAAAAATATATTAAACGTATTGGGCTTGGGTACGGAAAAGTGACACCCTTGTGGTCTTTGCGTACATACACAGTCTGATCAGGATCCATTCTGCTGTTGTTCAATTGTTACTGGTGACACAGAGGGTTCGTTCAAGGGACTACTCTCTGCATGGATCTTGATCAGACTGCGTGTATGAACAGGCTTATCTGGTTCAACGTTGATAGTAAATGTCATTAAGGCGCGTTTCCTGAATCCAAGCTCTAATTTATTATATTATTGAAAAAATACCGGTGATTATTATAATAATGCGGGCATTGTGCAATATTTTGTGTGTTTGATATCTGTGTAAATGAGGACTGATGGATGCGGGATATTTATTTGTTATATGACTTGTTATGTCAATACGGGTTTAACTCTTTCCCAAATGGCCCCAATTTGAAAGATGCCGCAAATGGCAAAATGGATGTTGCCAAAGAAAGGATGGGTGCAAGATATACGAGAGGAAATATTGAGATAAACGGAGAAAATGCTGATCATCAGCATTTTCTTCTTTTGTCTCAATATTTCCCCAAGCCTTTTCTATTTAGGGCGTCAAAACCTGCTTAGGAAAGGGTTAACTGATTTTCTTTTTCTGGATTAACCGGTGATAGAGATGACAACATATTATCAATTTTTTCCCTTTAAGCTTACCCAACTTTTAAAATCATAGTTCAAAGGGTCGAAATTGAAAAAAATGCAGACTGCAAAAATCATTAAAAATAGAAGGCCTAGATCTACCCAATAAAACAGAAAATATTGGAACAGAAATGTTTGTTACATACGAGTACATCAGCATTTTACCTTTGGGTATCGGTGTCAAGACCATGAATCATTTGGAAATCGGTTGGGGAAACTTAAAGAAAAAGACGTTGGAGTGATGAAAGAAATGAAATGAAGAAAGATAATCACAGAAAAGGGATAAATAGACGCTTTTTTACTAAAAACCTCGTATCTACAGCTTTAAGGAAGCTGCATATACGAGGTTTTTGTTGAAAAGCAGCGAAATTATGTTACACTGCATTGATTTTGTATATATCAGCGGACAGCATACCGGTGAAATTTTTGTAGAAATTTGATAATTCTTGTTTGAGAAGTGGTTACATTGTGAGGTTGAGAAGCCTGTTCTTCCCAGCTTGGCATATTATTCCTAATTTTCTGAACAATTTTGCATCCGTTGCTTCAAATCTTTCAGGTGTTAAAAGCCTCCAAGATTTGGTCCATTGCATGCAAAATTTCAATACTTTGGAGTTGGACATGCCATTGACTACAAGCTATAATTTGTTTGTATACGTCGGTAAAAGTTGTAAACTTGTGCCATAATATTGTAACTGGACTATCCCATTACCAAACGACAAAATTTTAAGGCGGTCCAAATTGAAAAATCCTGCAGACGACAATTTCAAGTGAATGGAATTTTCAATTGTTAGGTCTTTTTGCATGGAAAACATTGAGGGAAATGAAGAAATTGCTTGTCATAAGCAATTTCTTCATTTTCCACGATGTTTTCCATGGCCATTATTTTGTGGGGAGTCAAAAAGAGTCATTGTGTGGTAATGGGTTATAGTAACAAATAAAAGGCAACCATTTTCACACTTGTGAATTCGTCTGTGCCATATTTACATGTAACTGTTGCACTTATTATATACATTTATTTGCTCAAATAGCTTTCTAACCTTTTCCCAAACAAGTTTTGATTTCCCTAACAGACTGATAATGTTTCGAAAAGGTTGAGACAAAAAAATACTGATAATCAACATTTTCTCATTTTCCTTAAACTGTTCTGCACTTTAATACACAAAGTCGTTTTACATTGATACTAATTTTACCGTCTGCAAATGCTACCGAATTTAAACAGTCAAAGTTTCTGCCATTTTGGGAAAGGGTTAATATGTGATAGTGCAAAGTTGTATGAATGATAATTATAACTTGTATAATTATGAGGCATGATTGTAAAGTATAGAATTTTATTTATTAATACTTATTTAAACCTATTTTGTCTTTTTTTTTTACAATTTTCTTCCTGCAAATAAATGTCCTTTCCGTATATCCTGCTCAATTTTTTCCAAGAGCAGACAAATATACTCGCAAGACAAAGAATAGACAAAAACCCTGTCCCAAACAGCAAAATTTTAGAGTGATTCACTTAAAAAACTGTCACAAATGACAAAATGTGTGTTATTAAAGATAGGATTTGTGTAAAATATAGCATAGAAAATATTGAGACTAAAGGAAAAACTGCTGGTTATCAGCAGTTTCTTCTTTTGTTTCAAAGTTTTCCCAAGCAAATTTTATTAGGGACGTCAAAACCAGGTCTTGTTTGGGAAAGGGTTAAACCCAGCAAGTTTGTTTCAGATGCATAGTGAGATAAGCTCAGACAATAAGCATTTGAGACTAACGTGGATCTTGATCAGTCAATACAAATGCGCATTCTGATCAATATTCATTTTGTTCTCTTATAACCTCGGTGAACAGAAATAATATAAATCAATCCTCTGTGGGGCCAAATGATCCGTCCGAACAGATTTTGCTGCTCATATAACGCGATGGACTTTATTTTAGCCTGAATCTGGAAAAGGCTGATATGGAATTTCAAACCAACATGGACCCAAACCAGCCTTCACACTCGTGAAGTATGAATACAAATCTATGTTAGTCTCTAATAAGTTCTTCACTTACTTTAGAATGTGAAAGAAAGCAGCATAATTATGTCCCGATCAGATTCCATGTAAGAACAGACTGATCAATCCTCGTATACCCTGGGGTCTTGTTACGCTACTTGTAGCGTAGCAATACTCCGGTGTATCCGAGCATGAGACTAATCTAGAACTGTGGTCAAATTCCATAAGCACAGAGCCTTAAACCGTCCTCGAAACAAAACCTGTTTTTGGCGTCCCTAATAGAAAAAATGCAAGACATTGGTGTAAAAAAATATAAATATTAATATGACGCCTAATGATAGAAGGGAAGTAAGAATCTTGAAATCTTAAACTTTGTGAGTTTATAGTTATCTCCCTTAGTTACTTAATAAAATCAGCCCGATGGACTACATGTATTTGTAATATTTTGTTGTCTGAGTTAAGTTATTTATCACTCTTTCATTGGCAATCAGTTATACATAAATACTGTCTGTAAAATCTTTGAACATAAGATATGTTTTTCGGTCTGTTCCAATATGAAAAAGGAGTTGCAGACGATAAACTAATTGATGGAAGACTACAAATGTGTATGTCATAGAGCGGAGAATGTGTTCAGATAAAAGAAGACATTGTTGATCATTGAAGCATCCGTGTCAACGGAGATAAGCGAAGTATTCCGGACCAATTTCCGTTGTCACGGAAAATCCGCGAAGTCTGAGGCGAAATTACAGGAAGTATTTGGTATCTAATGACGGATGCAATACCTTTTGTGATTGTCTTTCAAATAACTCTTATATAAATATTGTCTGCAGTACCTATAGATTCGGAGAAATCTACGTGTAATTTTTTGTCGTCTGTGAAAGATTAAATAATCCCCTTTTAAACAAACCCTTGTTTAGAATTTTCTTATAAAAAGGATTGAGTAAAGCATTGAAAGATCAGAGAAATAAGCGCAACGTTTTGAATTGCTTCTATTCCCTCTTAGTTATCTTGACTCCATTTTACCTTACATGTCATTTTTTACGTCTGTGAAGACTCTTTATATGGACCATGTAAACTTGTGTTGTCTGGTAAATGCCTAATTACACTTTCTCGTAAATTTCGTGTGTGGAAGGCGTTATTTCTGCACCCGCCAATACCTTAATATATTTGATTCGAAAATTGCGTGATGCGACACGTTATAGTGAAAATAACCTTCATACAAACAAACAGACGTTAAAACCTTTCCACGATGACAAAAGTTCGACCTGTTTCAGATTTAAAGTCAATACAGACCACAAATGAACGTTACAAATCGTCGCTTTTCAAATGAAAACCTTTTCAAATTAAAACAAGCTGCACTTACGTGGTTTTCGTTGAAAAGCAGCGAAATGAATGGATACAACTTTGGGCATCAAGTCCATTTAGGCCCATTCCAACAATAATTCGTTTCATTTTGGCCAAAGATGAATCGGTTCAACACACACGTGGCCATGCTCGGACTGTCCAAAAACCCATTACCAGATGGCACAATTTTCAACTGTTCCAATTTGTAAGGTGTTGTAGACGAGAATTTCAAATGAATGGAATTTAAGGGGTTTTTTTGTTCGTTTTTGGGGGGGGATGGGATAGAAAACGGTCTTTTGGGGTAGAACACATAGTTGTAAACGAAGAAATTGCTTGTCCCAAGCAATTTCTTCATTTACCACAATGTTTTCCAAGGCCTAAATTTTTCATTCGGGGAGTCAAAAAGAGTCAATGTGTGGTAATGGGATAATGTTCTGGTTCCTAAATTATGTTGCCTTTGTTCATTTAACGCTTTATCAAACTGTGGCAATTTAAACTGGTCAAAATTAAGAGCTGCTACAGGCGAATATATGAATGATGTCAAAGATAGTGTATTATTAGCAGGTCTTGTTCGGGGGGAAAAGGTAAAGCTTTTTGGATTACGGACGTCAAATCAGACAATATTTTGAAAATGGCTAATAAATTCTATACGAAATCGGCGTGAATCAACACATTAGGTCCTTTATAGTGGAAATATACTCGATACAAACATGGGTAGTCTACTAACGGCCGGTCTCTTACAGATGGTTTAGAAATAGATAGGTCCGACAAAATTAGCTGCTTTTTAACAAAAACCTCGTTACTGCAGCTTAAAACAAGCTGCAGTTACGAGGTTTTCGTTGAAAAGCTAAGAAATGTAATTATGTTCGGTTCAGGTTAAATGACCGACCCAAGTAAAATGGAACCGACCATTTTATTCCCATCAAGGAAAAACAACAAAATTTTTTTTAAAAAAATACCACTCAAAAAAAATAACTTCAAAAAAGCAAAAGCAGATTCAAGCGATTGGCCGATTATGTTTTTGCCATAAATTTTGTAATTTGAACCACACACATTCTTTATTTGGATCAGAGATAATGGTACATATGTCCGACGTAGGAATTAATGAGATTAAACAAAGACATCTGATTTGTAAAACAAAATTGATGTTAATAATGCTTTGTCCTTTTGTTTGAGCTTATAATACAAACAATGCATGTACTGAAGTCAACCTGACTTGTGAGTGGGACGTAATGGAAGATTTTAACTCTTTCCAACACGGAAAAATGGTGTTGTTTCAATATGTAATCTGCAGCAGACCATAGAATTGATTTCAATGAAAGAATGTTTGTTGCGTTCATAGTTGCACAGGAAATAGTGAGGGGATGGTATGAGATGAGAGGATGCTGATAATCGACATTTTCTTCTTTTGCATCAATATTGCCCAGCACTTGCTCTCACTTATAAAAGGGATAATTGAAACTGGCTTCATAAAAGATCAATCAAGAACGATGATAGCATCGCTGCTTTTTAACGAAAACCTCGTAACTACTGCTTAAAACAAACTGCAGTTACGAGGTTTTGTTGAAAAGCGACAATATGTTAATCAGTGCATTATTATTGGTGTATTTATTACAAATACATGAGGTTTTCCCTTCAAAGATTTCAGAGGGTAAGATTCGTAGTCACAAACCAAGGCCGCATTTGTGACTATACGATACCACAGCTAATGAAACCCAAACCATGCACGGGGGGCATTAACGTGGCACAGCAATTGCAGAAAATCTTCAATAATTCTGGAAACACTTGGCCGACATAAAAATGGTTTTGAAGCAGAGAGCGCGAAAAGACGCCCGGAATAAGGTGAGTGTGGTAGATATTAAAAAAAAACAGCTGAAGAAAGTTATTGACCACCAACCGAAATTATTGAATATTTTCTGATATTGCTGTATCACATGATTCCGCGCTTGCCAATAATACTGACAATAACACTTCAAATTTCATTTCTGATTTTGTAAGGATGGGTTGTAAGTCCTCCTCGATTGGTTAAGCTGCGGGAAACATCATTGAAATTGGGATTGGCCCCCATCTTCAACCGAATAAATTTCCGCTCTTGAAATGAATTCCAAACACAGATATCGAACGTTTCTGAGAGCATTTTTTAATTCCTTACAGGAGCAATGCTTTGTTTAGAAGTAAATATGAAAGGCTTGGTATAATGTTGTAGCAAATCAAGGAAAGTGCTGATTGATATCCGGCATTCTTTCATTTTATCTCAATATTTTCTGTGTCATATTGTACACTCATCAACTTAATAACCTCACTATACTAGGAAGTATTTTCGAGTATACATCTCTATAACTCTTTCTAAAACAGCAATACTTTGGGGGTGGTCAAATTTGAACGTTGCTCAAAACGACAAAATGGATGAAAATAAGAATAGGGTTAATAATTCATTAAAAAAATATCGAGGTCTCAATGTTTTCTCAAGCTTGTTCAATACGATTCTTCAAAAGGCGTCATTGATTGGGAATGGGTTAAAAAGAACATGGGTATGTTTCTGTGATCACTGTATAAATGAGATGGAATTTAAAAAGTCGACCACTATGGCATTTGAAACCAACAAGGATCAAGATAGACCTGTGCATATGAACAGACTGATCAAGACACAAAGTGGTCTGTAACGGCATATTAGTTTTATGTAACATTTCTCAGAGAAAACAATGTTCAATCAATCAATTACCAGAAAGCACTTTGGTATCACAGGGATCATCAAACTCAAAACAGCAGTTATGCTACCTGGCAGTAACCACTGCCCCAGCACGATGGATAATCACGTGATACAATATTTTCAGAAAATCTTCAATGATTTTGTAAATACTGGACCGATTTGATTTCGGTTTGAAGCAGAGAATGTGGACAGACGTCACGCATTAGATGGGCGTGGTTAATTTTTGAAAAATCAACTGATAAAAAAGTTATTGAAGATAAACCAAAATTTTGGTTTATCTTCAATAACTTTTTTATCAGTTGATTTTTCAAAAATCCAATACGTCCAGCTTCTTCCTCGTATTTTCCCACCTTCTCTGCTTCAAACCGAATTCAATTTGGTCAAGTATTAAAAAAGATATTGAAGATTATCGGAAATTCTGAGTCACGTGATTATACACCGTGCCCGGTCTCTCTATCCCCCCCCCCCAAAAAAAAGGATCACACAACCACTAGGGTAATCGCATGACTGTGTCAAGATGGCGGACTGTTTGGCACGAAATGGTTTGTGCTGTCTTATCCTGTAAGTGGAAGGGGGTCACTGCGGTGGTGATTCGTGGATCATTTATCCGGGTCCCAGCTCACATGATTTATCACAAAAATTCAGCCCAAACACAGAAATCCATATGATGTCAGAATATAATGGACTATGCTACTATAATAAATAAAATAACAGTAATTAAGCCAGCATGCCGGTATCCATGAACCATAATTGGGGAATGTCACGTGAAAGTAAACCTCTTTATGTAAAACCCATTCCACAAACTATACACGTTCAGACAAGTTAAATTACAAAGGTGCAACAGGTTACAAAATAAATTCAAGAATTAATTCTTAAATCTTCAGAGGTTTCGGATGCTAGAGAGTGGAAAACACTGTAAGAACAGAAACAGAATATGCTGAAAACGGAATTTATATAGCATTTGAGACTATTACATTGCCAGAGTAGATGTGTGTAAGTGTCTCTCTGTAAAGATCGCTACACGTCTAGGAATAAACAAAATTATAGAGGAACATCGTTAATCTAAATAAGCGACTAATATTTCTATCCATCTATTTGTTAAGTAATCTTGAAACCAATGTGTATCTCCGACTGTCAATCCGTCCGTCCGAACTTCTTCGTATTCCTGCCATTCCTATTTCCCCATTTCTAATTTTATCCCTGTCCCTTTTAGTTTATTATTCTGGTTTTGGTAATGGCGCAGCCTGTAGCAATCTGGACTCATAAACTCGTGTTAAACACCTGAAAGTCTATTTCCAAGTGTAAACTAAAACAAAAGTAAATCCGAATGATCGAAAGATACGTCCAGTCCCTCAAGAAATTATGGAAAATGGCATCCATGTAACATGTCCCATGTTCGATCCCCGGCCGCAAGTTATATCCTTTGTTTCCCGATATTCGTCTGGATAAAGGTTAAACTAAATAAGATGGGATGAGCAGTTGAAGGTCCAGGAAGAATATTGTAGTAGATCTTGTACTATAGTCCGGCAGATATTCCCCATGTTTTAGCTGAACCTTGCAGTGGAGTATTAAGTTTTTTTCTTTGCTGATTCTTGAAGTAGACATCCTACTGTTTAAGATTGCGACGGGTGCCATCGTGTCACCCTTTAGCATTTTTGAGAAATTCAAGATGGCCACCAAGATGGCCGAAATTACTTAAAAATTCAATGTAAGGGTTTTAAATTCAAATGAGAATTTAACTGATATATATTTAGGTAAAATATCACTTACTGTTGGTCTAGGAATGAAAAAAAAACGATAAAGATAAGACATGTTTCTACCATTTCAGTTGACATTTTGGTGTAATTTACGTTACAATATGGGATAATTGCTTCATTTATTCACTTATACCCTATTATTTGGACATAAGTCAGTCAAACACAACAGCGCATGGTCTTGTTATCAATTTATTCACTTGAACTTTTTGGTGAGAGCCAAATATGGGTTGTATGAATGTATTTCAGTTGATGATATTGTGTAACTTACGTTACATTATGGCATAATTGGCTTCATGTATTCAATATAATACTACGATTTAACCATACGTCTTTTAAACACAACGACAAATGGTTTGTCTATCAATATCTTTACTAGACGCTTTTTTCAACCGCAAATCCAAGGTTTTATGCATGTATTATGTAATTTACGTTACCTTAATATAAGCAAATTACCTTCGTTTGTTTACTTATCTACTATTATGTGGCCACAAATCTGCCATAAATCATTTAAACACAGCAGTGAATACTTCGCTTATCAATTGTTTTACTAAAAAATTGTGTAAAGAGCAAAAGAGAAGGTTGTATAAATGTATTATGTAGCTTACGTTACCTTAATTTCATGTACTGTTACATGTATTTGAAACGATAATAAGAATACCGTAAATCGAAGAAAATGCAGCTTAGCTGATTTGTGTAAGTAGGGTGAAATACGATTATAGGTAAAGTATATGAAACAAGACACACATGTAGCCACAGATGCACGTACACATTATGTTTTATGCAGAGCAGAGTAGTGAACTAAGTCCCCCACAACCGTAAAAAGCAGGTCACAGTGATCTGGTTTTGGTACAATGGTGCACGACAAAGCTTTGGGTCATGGCGCATCAACAAAACAAATTCGGCGTCCCTTACATTAAACGGTACATGAGCTATTGAGCGGAAGAAAATTTCTAAGAGCAACAAAAGTGAAAAGTAGGTGACAGTGACCAACTTTGCTTTTGTTATGGGACACACATCAAAATTGGTCTCTGTAGGTCAAATTGTGTACGAGATATGGAGCGGTACAGAAGCGGACGGAACCGGCAACCTTAAGCCCCGCAAATTGACCAAACGCTGGCTGTAAATCAAAACCATCGATAAACCCATGGACGATTAGAAAAGTGCCACACACCTATTGCTTGTCTTAATTTTTTCGTTGGGCGGACCGATATATCAATTAAGCCTTATACGTTTAACCCATCGTACATTTCTTAGAGGTAAAAACGTTTGCTTTCCATTTAGTGTATTTCTGGTTTCCAACAGTATTCAGTATTACACGGCAAACCTCCTCGGCATGTGCTTTGTAACATCCCATTCTAGCATTAGCACAACTGCATTTAGTAGAAAAACTAGGTCCATCTCTACCTCACTGACATTTTGACATTTTGAAGAGCTACACCTTCAACTTCGAGTCAATCAGCGATACTAGTAGACTACTTAAGCTGTATTGTCACGTTGCATGCAGTGATTAGTTGGTAGCATGTCAAAAGCTAGTATCATTCTCTCCAGATACAATCATTTTAATACAATGATAAAAGGAATCAAGCACACAATTGGAAACACACTCTTTCACAAGACCAACTAGACATTGGATCAAGGGATAAAGTGCTAGTACAACTGATTATCCCCAAGCCGAGTGTGTAGCTTTAGCTCCTGGAAATAACGTTATCTCGAAAATGACACAATGGCAGTGAGGAAGTCACGGACCATATTCTTCAACTAGATGTAGTTGTGCTATGCTAGAAAGGGATGTATATTGCTTAATAAATGCCAAGTAACAATGAAAGCATAAAAACCCAGAAATACGAATACACAATTAAATCTATTGTTTTATATAGAACATGCGTGCAAGTTTTGGCCCCTTAGCAATGTACCACAGGCATTATACAAGACTTTGACGGAGAAAAAATAAACATCATCCTTTAATTGGCTTGGTTTTGTTCATTGCGGTTTAACGCCATTTTCAACTGCTATGGTCATATCCCGACGATTGGAGCGCCTAACCATGGACTCCAGTCGTTTCTCATACCAGTACTATCATAACTTCCTACCCAAGCCTCCAGATGCTTGCCAACATAGAATAACGATAACAAACCATTGGTGGGAGACATTTTTCTGAAAGGATATTTGCCGCGACCGGGGATCGAACCCAGGACTAATGTAGAGAAGCACCTTACATATTATACACATCATTTACAAAAAATGTTAATTTTAATCAGCTGTTAGGAATTGATATCTAATCTTGTGCAATTATTTAATTTCTTTAGGTCGTCAAGAAAACAATGCTGAGGTATTATCGTATACTCTTTGTCAGGCGATCGGGCAGCTTTCGAACGTTTCTATCCCGCTCCATATCTTCTGCACTTTTTTACATAGAGAGACCAAATTTAATATAAGACGCGCCATGACCAACTGAAGCATTATGTACCAAAACGATGTCACTATGACATACTATTCAGTTTGAGTCTAATTCACTTAGTTCGAAGTTCCCTTCTGTTTCATATCTCATGTACTGTTTGATCTAGAGATACCACATTTAATGTGCAAATGTGCAATGACTAGAAACTATGTCATGTACCAAAACCAGGATAGAGTGACCTACGTTTTATGCTTAACTATGAAAAACCTTTCCATTCCATTTCTCGTGCCGTTTGACCTAGAGACACAGAATGTAGTATATGGATGAGCAATGACTCAGGCAAGGTTTGTCATGCACCAAAACTAGGCCACTATGCACTTCTTTTTATGCTAGTCAAATGATTTTCATTTGCCAATACTAGTCATTGGGCCCTAATTAGATACGTTTAATTCACTATTCTTTTGTGTCCAGAACATGATGGGTTTGTGAGCCAGAGACTACAGGTGTGTCTTGTTTAAATTCGTTAACTCTATTTTATCCCATTATAACCAGCTAATGGGGGTATTCTGTTCAATTTATGATAATTATCTTTGATATTTATGCAACAGTACATGAAATAAAGGTGACGTAATTTACATGATTCATTTATACGACTTTTGTTTTGCTCTTACCAAAAGTAAAGAAATGGTAGTCAAAATATTTATTATTGATTTTCACGATTTATGGCTAAATATTAGTAGATTAATGAAAAAATATGCTAATATCAAGGTAACGTAAACTACATAATACATTCATAAAACCTACTGTTTTGCTATTACAAAAAGCTTTAAAGGGAATGAATTGATATTCAGACCATACACTGTCTTGTTTAAACGACGTATGGTCAAATGATAGAAGATAAGTGAATGAATGAAGCTAATATGCTAATATCAAGGTAACGTAAACTACATAATACATTTATACAGCTATTACTTTGCTCTAACCAAAAGATTCAAGTGAATGAATTGATAACAAAACCACTCACTGTTGTGTATGAATGACTTATGTCCAAATTATAGGGAATAAGTGAATAAATGAAGCAATTATCCCATAATGTAACGTGAATTACACAAAAATGTCAACTGAAATGGTAGATATATGTCTTATCTTTGTTGTTTTTCATTCCTAGAGCAATAGTAAGTGTAATTTAGACATTTTACCTAAAATGACTGTATCAGTTTTCATATGAATTTAAAACTCTTACGTTGACTATTTGAGTAATTTCCGCCATCTTGGCGGCCATCTTGAATTTCTCAAAATGCTAAAGGGTAACACGATGGCACCCGTCGGAATCTTTAACTGTAGGATGTTTACTCCAGGAATCAGCAAAGAAAAAAACTTTATACTCCACTGCAAGGTATAAGTGGATATCTGCCGGACTACTAGAGATTTACGGATTAGTACGAAATGGAATACGAAATGGAAATGGAAATGAAATAGAGGGGATGTATCAGAAGATTCGGAATGTGGTGGCAGATCACTCATTTTTACTACCACGCGATTCTATGTAAAATCCTCATTTTTTACACTCGTTCAAACGTTGACCTACGCATTTCCCAAAATAAGACCTGATTATGACGTCTTTGATAAAAAAAGGCATGGGAAAACATTGGGACAAAAGAAGAAAATGCCGACAACTTCAAATCCTTTTTCTGATCGGTATCCACTTTGTCATCTGCAACAGCGTCAAAACCGGACCTCCATATCTTTTGTCTTTTTTGAAAGGATTAACACTCAATGAATAAAATGTTGTTTTTATTTCAGTTGCAGGATAACTTTATTTGCATCGGTCTGCGAAAATAGTTTGAGAATGGTCAAAAAGCCATCTACGATAAGAAAAGCTAAATGACTTCTAAGTGGAATTATCTTACTCCTTACATACGTAATAGTGAGCACAGTGGAGATTTTGCATCACAGGATGGATAACAATTACGGAAAATAGTCTCCATTCTGGTTAGATATTTTGCAATAACTTCCTTATCTCTGCCTCAATTTCCAAAAGGTTTTTTTCCACATAAGCCGCCTTACTGATCACTTTTCTCAGATATATTAATTATTTGTGGAATCATTCTAAATGATAACAACCACGGTCTAATTAGCCCTGCTTCAGGTAAGAAAGTGTACACTAACATTCTTGTTTATTATCATTCTTAATTTTCAAGCGGTTTGTTGCATATACCGCGCCTTACTGAGTTATTTCTTCAGATGTTTGACATATTCGAAAATCACTCATACTTTTTCCCAAAAGTTGATCCCAACCGAGCAAAAATCGATCTGAATATTGCTTCGTTTTTCTGGTCGGTTAGAATCAATTTAAGAAAAAAGTAAATCATACGTCATATGAAAGAGCTCAGTAAGGCGGGGTACATGCAACAAACCGTTTGAAAATCGACGCAATCATAAGAAAGTTTTTGCAAAATATTTTTCCTGAAGCGAGACAAATTTGTCCGTAGATTTACCCATCCCATAATGCACAAACTCAAGAGAGGTATACCGGTTATTCGGTTATACCATGTTGTCTGCTCGTCCGCCCATCCATCAATCCGCTTATCCCAAGTTTCTTTTTTTTTTTTTTTTTTTTTTTTTTTTTTTTTTTTTTCCCATTTGAAGCTGTATGGCCATCAATTGCTGAATGGCAAAATATAATATCTAATTGGGCAAAGCTACCAAGTTCTGTTACAGCCATTTAGGGGAATCTCGTGTGTCTAACAAATCAATATTATTAAGGGCACCGGCGTGGTGGATAACAACGGCCGTTCAAGGTATGTTGAGAACGGTTTCCTGGGTCATCTAAACGATGCCCAGCATGGTTAAATGAGGCGGGTAGGAAACGAGTTGCCCTTTCCAACAAATTGTGTCTTTCTTTGGGATAAGATGTACCCAAACTCTTAGCCTATTGTTATTCCTAATCAGCGGTGCGGTTAAGAACAAAGCAACGTTTACTTAAAAGAAAATGTAAAAAACTTAATAGATACACGATGAAGTTTCTTGAGAGGGTTGAGAATGCCATCGCAGAACTAAAATATTACAAGTCGGTTGGTAAAATATGGAGGCACCGCCGCGATACTTTACCTTGGGTAGTAACTATATACGCAAGGCTTGTTCACAGGAAGAATGGTATTGGGCTTTTTTGTGAATAGTGAAAGTTTTATGCAAAGAAGGTATATGATTATAAAAAAAATGTCAGACACTTCCAACCCTTCAATTGATTAAATGGAGTATTTACATCCCACTCAACTGTTAAGGTCACATGAAAACGGGAACTCGGCTTAAAGTCTCAGTCTAAAGATTACAAGTCCAGCGCGTTACCACTGAACCCAATCCCAAATGAAACATAACTGCCTAATCAGTGCTCACTTAGTGATAAGACGACTTTAAAAGAGGGAGATCAGAGTCATTCGTCAGTATGATGGACCTGTGTGACTCGAAGGTATCGTCAGACTCGGTAGTTATTGCACCAGGTACATCGGGATAGGCTAAATCCATCTGTAGAAAGACAATTTGTTTAGTGATGAATCACGCTCCATTTTTCCCGTTGGGGCAGGTCATTGTTTAGCGCAGGATCAAAAATCGAGGAGGGCATAACTTGTCCTTCTTTCGTAATGAACGCAATACTTGAACATCCCGAGTAGACCTGATTTTAATTTTTTAAAGACATCCATCTCTGGCGGAAAGGTAAATTCGTCTTCTGTGGATGAGCTGAACATAGGCCATTAATTATTTTGTACTTTGGATAATGATCAGCTTTTCGACTGTTCAAATGTCGACAAAATTATAAGAGTATATACAAAATTAGATAAAGATTTGCATTGGATGTGCCGTTAGGTATCTTTCAATGCTTTCCTTTAATAAAAAAAGTTATGTTGGTACTCTGGCAAAATTACAGGACAGGGTACGGTTCGAACCCACGACCTCCGAAATAAGAAACGTTCGCTGAGACAGAAACCAGCTTCGAATGTACTGAGATGCCCCCCCCCCCCAAATTTATTTCGGTTTCATATTCGTATTTCATTTCGTACTAATTCGTAAATCTCTAATAGAGATTTACGGATTAGTACGAAATGGAATACGAAATGGAAATGGAAATGAAATAGAGGGGATGTATCAGAAGATTCGGAATGTGGTGGCAGATCACTCATTTTTACTACCACGCGATTCTATGTAAAATCCTCATTTTTTACACTCATTCAAACGTTGACCTACGCATTTCCCAAAATAAGACCTGATTTTGACGTCCTTGATAAAAAAAAAAGGCATGGGAAAGCATTGGGACAAAAGAAGAAAATGCAGACGACTTCAAATCCTTTTTCTGATCGGTATCCACTTTGTCATCTGCAACAGCGTCAAAATTGGACCTCCCTATCTATTGCCTTTTTTGAAAGAATTAACACTCAATGAATAAAACGTCGTTTTTATTTCAGTTGCAGGATAACCTTATTTGCATCGGTCTGCGAAAATAGCTTGAGAATGGTCAAAAAGCCATCTACTATTAGAAGAGCTAAATGACTTCTACGTGGAATTATTTTACTCCTTACATGCGTAATAGTGAGCACAGTGGAGATTTTGCATCATAGGATGGATAACAATTACGGAAAAAGTCTCCATTCTGGTTAGATATTTTGCAATAACTTCCTTATCTCTGCCTCAATTTCCAAAATGTTTCTTGCATATACGCCGCCTTACTGATCAATTTTCTCAGATATATCAATCATTTTAAATGATAACAACCACGGTCTAATTAGCCCTGCTTCAGGTAAGAATGTGTGCACTGACATTCTTGTTTATTAACAAGCGGTTTGTTGCACATACCCCGCCTTACTGGGTTCTTTCCTCAGATGTATGACTTATTTGAAAATCACTCATACCTTTTCTATCGAGCAAAAATCGATCTGAATATTGTTACATTTTTCTGGTCGGTTAGAAGCAATTGTTGCAAAAAAGTAAATCATAGGTCATAAACTGACACGATTTAAAAACGCAAAACACGTTTTCATTAACCATTCCTTTCCTATTGCCTCGATCGGCACCATATTTTGGGACATGTATGAGACAATGTATACGCTTCACGCCCCAGCGATTTTGTCGTGTTTTCTGTAAACTATCCGGACATCTGAACCGCCCGTCACTAAATGCCCGTGCGTCTCGTGCATTCAGACCACGTGTTAAATCACTAAGATTTTTTGTGTACAAATTGCCACTTTGATTTACTTATTGAAAACATACGAGAACAACGAAAGAAAATTGTGTATAAAATGCTGAGGCTTACTTTGCGAAAAAGGAACCGTGTTTTTTGGCTTTTGTTTTGCCGTGTTTCGCAAATGAAGGTAGCTAGACGCTTTAATGAAGCCGAATCGATGGTTCCAAGGTTTATGAGACGTGTAAACAACACAGGAAGATTTACAGACCACTTACGTCCCGGTCAGCTGCGTGTAACAACTGTACGACAACATAATTGTATACGTCAACGTCACTAACGCAACAGATTTGTGACGGCTCAGTCTACAGCAAACTCTATGGTTGGTAATCGCGGGCAGCCTATACATCGCGACATGGTGATAAATCGCCTGTGCAAACACTGGGTTCGCTGTCGTCGATGTTCAATGCCAGGCTCTTGACACAACGTGCATTTTGGCATAATCTGACGTCCATTCAGGCATTATTCGTGGTTTTAAAGGACATTTTCTGTCCTGTTATGTTAACAATTGTAACATTTACAATTTTACATGGCTATACATCGGTTTTGTAAGATGCAGGAGATACCATTTGTAAAAGTACTATTTTGCGTTTTTAACGTGTGTCAGTTTATGAAAGAGATCAGTAAGGCGGGGTACATGCAACAAACCGTTTGATAATTGACGCAATCATAAGAAAGTTATTGCAAAATATCTTTCCTGAAGCGAGGCAAATTTATCCGTAGATTTACCCATCCAATAATGGACAATCTCCACCATGGAGAGGTGTATACCGGTTATTCGGTCATGCCATGTTGTCTGTTCGTCCGCCCATCCATCAATCCGCTTATCCCAGGTTTCTTTTGTTTGTTTTTGTTTTCCCCCATTTGAAGCTGTATGGCCATCAATTGCTATAATATCTAATTGGGCAAAGCTACCAAGTTCTGTTACAGCCATTGAAGGGAATCTCGTGTGTCTAACAAAACAATATTATACAGGGCACCGGCGTGGTGGATAACAACGGCCGTACAAGGTATGTTGAGAGCGGTTTCCTGGGTCATGTAAACGATGCCCAGGAAACGAGTTGCCCTTTTCAACAATTTGTGTCTTTCTTTTAGATAAGATATACACAAACTCTTACCCTATTGTTATTCCTTATTCTGCGGCACAGTTAAGAACAAAGCAACGTTCACTTAAAAGAAAATGTAAAAAAAAACTTAATAGATACACGATGTAGTTTCGTGAGAGGGTTGAGCATGCCATCGCAATAATTATGTTACTAGTCGGTTGGTAAAATATGGAGGCACCGCCGCGATACTTTACCTTGGGTAGCAACTAAAACACAAGGCTTGTTTACAGGAAGAAGGGTATTTGGCTTTTTTTGTAAATAGTGAAAGTTTTA
Organism: Fragum sueziense; assembly: GCA_963680895.1. Lineage (NCBI taxonomy): Eukaryota > Metazoa > Mollusca > Bivalvia > Cardiida > Cardiidae > Fragum > Fragum sueziense. The sequence goes on along the minus strand of OY804601.1, from coordinate 3,434,397 downwards.
TGCAAAGAAGGTATATAATTATAATGACAGACACTTCCAAACCTTCAATTGATGGAATGGGGTATTTACATCCCACTCAACTGTTTAGGTCACATGGAGACGGGAACTCGGCTTAAAGTCTCAGTCTAAAGACTACAAGTCCAGCGCTTTACCGCTGTACCCAATCCCAAAATTTGACTGCAATGAAACATAACTGCCTAATGAGTGCTCATTTAGTGATCAGACGACTTTAAAAGAGGGAGATCAGAGGCATTCGGCAATATGATGGACTTGTGTGACTCAAATGCATCGTCAAACTCGGTACTTATTGCACCAGGTACATAGGGATAAGCTAGATCCATCTGTAGAAAGACAATTTGTTTAGTGATGAACCACGCCCCATTTTTCCCGTTGGTTTAACGCAGGATAAAACATCGTGGAAGGCACAATTTGTCCTTCTTTCGTAATGAACGCAATACTTGAACATCCTGAGTAGACATAGACATGATGTTAATTTTTTAAGGACATCCGTCTATGGCGGAAAGGTGAATTCTTCTTCTGTGAAGGAGCTGAACAAAGGCCATTTGTACTATGGAGACTGATCAGCTTCTCGGCTGTTCAAATTTCGACAAAATTATAAGGGTATACACAAAATTAGATAAAGATTTACATTGGATGTGCCATTAAGTACATTTCAATGCTTTCCTTTAATTAAAAAGGCATGTTGGTACTTTGGCAAAATTACAGGATAGATTACGGTTCGAACTCACGACCTCCGAAATTAGAAACGTTCACTGAGACGGAAACCATCTTCGAATGTCCTGAGATGCCCCCTCCCCCCCCCCCCCCCCCCACAAATTTATTTCGGTTTCGTATTCGTATTCCATTTCGTACTAATTCGTAAATCTCTAATAGTAGGAGAAATATATGTGAATGAAATACTGGTGAAATGCCATTTATCTTTTCCACAACAAGACCTGCTTTCAACATCCCCAATTATTAAAGAGGTTTGAGAAAGCATTGATGCAAATGATAATCAGCATTTTCTCCTTTTGTCTCAATATTTTCTTCGCTGTATTTTACACAAACTCCTTCTATATCAACACTCATTTTGTCGTCTTTAGCAGCTTTTAAATTGGACCTCCCTAATACTGTGTTCATTTGGGAAAGGGTTAACCCCAGCCTTTCTCCTCCCCCTCTTTTTCCATGTATAAAGCACGTCTATGACCCGTCACGTTTCGAATCAGTTATTCAATATCCTAACAAACATTCCTCTCTATCCATCAGGCTCCTACATATCGACAGATTTGACAGAAAACAGACAAGATTACGTGTAACCTTCTACAAACATTTCACAATCTTCATTTGTCCAAAATGTAAAGATTTTGGAAACAATAGAGGAAAAGAAACACGATGTGAGAGACCACTCTTTTCGTTATCCTTTTACCATTTTTTTCAACGATTCTTCATTGGTTAGTCTAGAATCGTTCAATTGTTGACTGTGATTTCGACAAGTCGAGCTGCTTCAAATTACAAAATGACTTACGCTGAATAAATTGTGAAACGGTTTACGGAAAGTTTCATAGCATAAAATTTCCAAGATGATCAAAATTGCAGTTTTAGTCTAACTTGAAAAGTACTGCGGTTGAAAACAAGACATTTAAATATCTTTTGAAATATGCTCGAAAATAATTAAGCTTACTATGAGCATTCTTTTCTTTAACGCCATGTTTTCTCAAGAATTCAGTATACCTATACGAGACATCGATCCCCGTCATTATTTTGAAACAAAATGTCAAAAACATCACGGATATATCTTGCAAAACACATAATTATCACATCATTACTTTATAATCGAACTGTTATTTCATTATTAGATTTGAACACCTTTGTCTTATGAGGCGTAAGCTATTTTAAAAGTTATGACATTGGTGTAGGCCATTCTATCGAAGAGGGGAAACAATTGACACAACAACAGCAGCAACACCAACAAAACTCTTCAATAATTCTTTTGCTACGTGACCCATTTACAAAATGTTTTGAAACAGTGAAGACCAAAGTATGCAAGGGATATTATTTTAACCCTTTCCCAAACAAGACCAGAGAAAAAATAATTCATGCACAAACACAATTCTTAAAGGTTTACTTGATTGTGGATTAAGGATGTCAAAATCTACGATCTATTTGCGAAAGTGTTAGTAGCATTTCCAGGTAATGTGACATTCCATTTTGTTTTATCAATTATTCATAGAAAAGCTACAACAAAAAACTGGGAAGTTAAAAATTAGTTTTTACATTTTAGAACAATACCTTTAAAATGACAAACCTAAATCAATCCTAACATTTACAAATTATGATAAACTGTTCCATTGTCCTCTTAAACTATTCTGTTAATGCTTCAGAATCGTCATACAAAAAGTAACCAACCACGGACGATATGCCTAATAAGTGGGTCACAAATAACAAAAAAAACTGCAGCCAGAAGGCGAGTTTTTCTGAACCATTTATGTTTAGATATATGTATCTGGCGACAACACGACTATCGACCGGTAGAAGGCGGACGTTTAAGTTAAGACCTTGCCCGGCGTCCGATCAAGGATTAGAAAAAATCATCTGCAGCCGAGCGATTTTTAAGACATCGGCCAGTCCAGTCATTCCCCGTCCGGGCTCCGCCGTGGCCCTGTCCGTTCACCGGTCTGTAATTAGACGTTACTCGGACGATTTTTATGAAAATTTCTATCATGCATCGTGTTATTTATTGTCAAAAAGACGTAAAAATATATTACTGGTACCTAGTTGTTTACTTACATTATACGGAGTGTCCCCCCCCCCCCCCAAAAAAAAAAACGGAATCCATTTTTGAAAGTACACTTCTCATGTATCAATAAATATTTCTCCACCAAATTTACATATGCAATAGCAAAGACAGATTTCTATTAGCAGTGAAAATTTGGTTGAAAAAATAATGATTAGTTTTGAAAATATTGGCATTCAAATGAATATACCCGTAAAACCATTTTAACATGATATCGATCTTTTCGTTTAGCAGCGCGCGCCTACGCTCATTTAATAAATTGACGCTTTATAATTGGTTGATATATTCAATACAATACAAAAGTGATTTTGAAACAGTGTATTTATAATAGTGCATTTTCATTTCATCTTTTTTGCTAATAAATAAACTGTTAAAGAAGAGCTGCGATGAAACTAAAATGAATGCAAACAAAATATCCATGTGCATCACAGACTAATGAATAATGACCATAGGTACTTATTTCATTTCTGACCAACATGCCGGTTACCGCTGAATTGAAAAGTATTACGGCTTCAATTGACCTGACACTGACCTTTATGCAAAACATTTTCATATATGACAAATAACACAAAATTCGCCAAATAGAATTAAATCATAGTCCACTGAAATGTATACTATGCAAGAAAATTATGACTGGACTAATTTTAGGAAACATCTCAAGAATATAAAAGTTAAAACTGCGCGATGTGAAATGAATCACATAATAATTTGAAATTAATTCAAACAACCACCCTATGGACTCAATTTGAACTAATCCGAGTCTTCTCTGATGCAAATACGCTCTTTGATATTTAGATTTTTCGCTAACTAGCGAAAAATCAAAATATCAAAGAGCGTATTTACATCAGAGAAGACTCGGATTAAATTTGAACCTACAGTACGTGTACATATCAAATTTTGAGAAAATCGGTACATACGTACATGTACAACGTTACAGTATTCAACAACTGACCGTTAGTGCGCTTTCACGAACAAACAAGACGCAAAAATCAATATCATGTCAGATCGTTTTTTAGTGCCATTATTAATTTGCTTATAACTTTTGAACCGATGCATATTTTTAAGTGAAATTTGGAACACAAATGCAAAAATAATGTATCTTCAGTACTGCAAATTCAAAAATGAGATTCTCTGCTTACGCTTTAAAATATTTGACTTTGAATTAGGGTTCCGGTTTTTTGGGACACTCTGTAGTTCCAGTTTCCCGTAAACGTTTCTAGAAATGAAAAGAGTGTGTAGGCGAAAAGTTACAGAATTGATTTAGACCGACTAAATGGACTTTCGTACGAATTTCTGCTAGACAGATATACATTATTCAGGTTTATCAATCCACACTGTATTTCTTAAATATATTGTGAACATTTTTGTATATTGACAAATTAGCATGTGTCCCTTTAATTCTCGGTATTCAGAATGTGGATGAACCAGGATACGAAAGAATATCGAGTGGTATACTGCGTAAATATTGACCTAAACCTGTGGAATACGCAATAAGTATTTGTAACGCGAAATAATCGATCTCCGACATATTTTGACACGATAAGCATGTGTACAATACAATGTCACAATGCTTATGGAAACTATCGACTCAGCTCGACAGCGATGATTGCTGGCGAGTATTTTAATTATTCCTTGTCAGGATTATTCATTGCATATTCGTCAGGTTCAGGTCAATATTTACAGACTACATTTGAGTCCCACCGTATTCACAAATCAGCCAGCGCCCAAGTACACCATGATACATACACATGTTGCTCTCATACAATAGGGACACATCTTGTGCTTTCTACCAGTTTTAACTGACAAGTTGTCGTTGTTGTTATAAAATCTGGTAACAAGCCGTAGTTATGAGATTTAATAGCAATGCCCATGAAATAATATTGTTTGTCCGAATTTACGTCACAATTAAGTGGATAAAATCGTTCACAATTGATCGATACAGGTTCTGAAGAACCTATATGTGAACTGGATGGATCTTGATCAGGCTGCGTACATGTTTACATCAGTTGATCGAAGCAAATGATGATTTCAAAGCCGCAGGCGCCATTATTCTTATCTAGGCTCATTTTTGTTGCTGACAGATAAGATGATATGACTTCAAAGTGAAAAAAAAACAATGATCTGTAATTCAAATAGTTGCCTACTGCTCGGCGATTATGTCGGCGATATCTGATATCGAAATACTATACAAAATTTAATGCTGCACCGTTGAGTGCTCATGTTACCCCGGGTGCAACATTTGAACGGCGTTACATGAATATGTTGGTATATTTTGCCTTTGTACGAAAGAGTTTCATAATATGGTTGTATTATGTAAGGAAAGGGGAGAGACATTACTCAGAAGAATTTCCTCAGATAATTTCTTTCAATTGCAACTGCATGGGCAGATCTAGAGGGGTCGGGGGTCTGGACCCCTACAATTGGCCAAAAATCAAATTTTGACTATATAACGTTACTATAACGCTACATATCTAACACATTTAATTAAGGCCATCATTTGGGCTTAGTTCCCTGGAAAATCATGGAGGGCGTGCCCCCCCCCCCCCCCGGAAAAACCCTGGATCGACCCTTGCAACTGTATCGCTGATACAAATTCACAACGTTTCCGCATAAGCACACGCAGGAAACATAGTTCCAGTCGTAGGTTAATAATACAACACATAAAAAGACCGACACATTTTACATATTGCGGTACCCGTTTTTGATCTAGTTGATTGACCGGAGAAAGCAAAAGACGGGAAAATGATGAGACTGGAACCAAGTCTAGCATAAATGATGTCTTCTGTATTGATGACAAGATACATACCGAGTTATTTGCATTATTTTATTGCGAACGATATTGTAAAAACGTGAAGAAAGCCATTGGACACAAATATTATTGTTGGCAAATAATAACAATTAGAAAATATTGTTCTTTCATATGAAATTTTGTCAATTATCCTAGAATGTAGAGTAGTATATCAAATGGTGCTAAATGAGCGCACCTGTATTGACTATATATATCCGGATTTTCATGCAATGCTAGTTATAAAAGTCATTCTCCGTCTTTTTACAATAGTGACATAGAAAAATGCGCCGAGACTTGTTCTTAAATATTGTCAATAAACTCTTACAAGAAACCTTGAACCTCTTATCCAAACAAGCGTAAATGATGGGATTGATCACGTTATTGATGAAGTACATTCTGTTAAATAGAGAATACACGAGTAGGCTGCTCGGCGACATCGTGTCTTGTTTTGTCGATAGGAAGGACAAAAAGGCATTTAAGAAATATGTAATTAAAAACACTAAAGTGAGTATCAGCCATATTAAAGTTTTGTATGGTATTTTACCAGTGTTATGTGAAGAGCGTCTAGGAATAGCCGGTGTATGTACCAAGGAATCTGTCTTTTTAATTCTCCCAACTTTGAGTCTTTGTTGTTGAACTATGGCCTTTGATGTGCTGTTTTCTGTACTTCTGAATGTATCAAACTTCTTGATAAACTTGTAGTGTGGTCGCGTGTTATTGTTACCACTGTTACACTTGTCCACACTACGATTAGCTCCGTCCTGTACACGCAGGAGGTTGCCATGTTCGGCACCATGTTTAGAGTCTGACTTGTCAGATTTATCACGACTTGTACATTTGGAGGACTTGAATGTCGTCACGACGCCCATGTTACATCCGGCGTGACGGCGGAGTCGCCACTGTATGATGATGATTCTCCCAACCATGGTGTACATCACGATAAACGCCACGCCCAGTCCGAACAAGATGGCCGTCAATGAGATCTTGTATACATACCGGAACATACTGGCATGGTACTTGTTCTCCGCGGAGCAGTAATAAACTACAGTACTGGTATTATAGATGTTTGTTTTGTTGGCCGTGGTTACCCCGCACATTACAGGAGCCGGGCAACAGAGTATTATAGTAATAAACATAACCACGAGTAGAATCTTGAGAGCCAGACTCGGCCATATTTGTTTCTTGAGTGGTTGACAGACCCGCCTGTATCGATCAATACAGATGACGAACAAAGTGAGGGCGGCCGCAGTGTTCGCAAACAAATTAAAGAAGCACTTTAGTTTACACAGGGCGGGGTCGATTGAGAAATAACTGAACACCTTCGCTATCTCTGCTGGGATGAGGGTCAAACACGTGAACAGATCAATCACGGCCAGAAATATCACAAATGTTTTAAAGTTAGTTTTTCTGTATTCAGTGGCTGTCGCGAACACTGTGATAACAAGAGCGTTGCCTATCACTCCTATAAACGCCATAATTCCGAGAACGATAGCGAAGGGCAATAACGTGTTTTTATACCGTTCATTCATCTGTTCGAGCGTCTCAAACATTTTGGTCACGTGAGTGATTGAGTTGTTTCCCTCCATTGTTTCCGTCTACTCGATATTCTGAAAATATAATAAGATACAATGGATCTTTTTTAAATAAATCATTTGGACAGTGATCTGGAAAATGGAGGAATCAATCGCATTTGGACCTACATCAAGTCATAACAATTTGTGAATATTTGCAGTCTGATCTGGACACATGATGATCTCCTATAGTTGCTAAAAACAAAAATAAAGCAGCTATTAGACAATTGTGTGGATTTTGATCAGAATGTGTGTATACACAGGCTGATCTGGATCAATGATTGTCACATATGTTATTAGTACATTTTTCCAGATTTCCATAATTGTTTTATATGGAACAACGCACAATGTAGGAGCTAGCTACATATCGTCGCTTTTCAACAAAACCTCGTTACTAAAGCTTGTTTTAAGCTGCAGTGACGATGTTTTTGATGAAAAGCAGCGATATACAGTTTTATTTATTATCGCTCCTATAAACATGATTACACGAATAGTTTAGTAGCGAACGATGACCGATGCTAGGAGAGTAGAAAGAGGAAATTTGGTAAACGAAGGATTGCATTGAAAAGGGCACACAGCGCCTAGGTGTAACATTATGGACGTCCGCAGAGGTCAATGAAAAATGCATATTGCGTAGCAATGGAGAATAAATCAAATATCGAAATTGAAATACAATATGACATTGTTCTTTCATCTTGTTACACATGGGATCACTTGTTCAACTGACTAACAAAATCATCAAAAGATAAGAATATGTACAAATGCATTTACAAATGAGCCAGGATCTAGAAAAGGGTCCGTTGATGCTTTTGAGCCCAACATGGTTCCCGATCTGCCTGCGTATACATGCAGTCTGATCAGGAACCATGTTGTTCTCCAATAGCTTCTTCATAGTCTCTACCCACCACGTGAGAGTAACATGGATCTAGGTCAGACAGCACCTAGGCACAGGTAATCCGAGTCTTCTCTGATGTAAATACGCTCTTTGATATTTTGATTTTTCGCTATATGTAAATAGCGAAAAATCAAAATATCAAAGAGCGTATTTACATCAGTGAAGACTCGGATTAAGGCACAGGCTGGTGCGGAAATATGGCTATATCAAATACTATAAGGGACGTTTTTCCAGATTCTGGCTCAAATAATTAAAGATTGTTTCAGATTGAAAGGCCAGTCCCCAAGAGCGTGTAGAGTTATGAATAAATAGTGTTATCTGACCTTGGTTTAGATTTTGACACTAATTTGTTGATACGACAAATTTCATCATGAAAGCTAAAATGGAACTTATCGCCACCATCAATCAATGTATCGATTACAATCGAAAAATTATTTAAATCATTTGACTCCGTCAAACTTCGATTGTGATTGTTCGAAACCTTCATGTGTCAAATACAGAGAACTTTCATTTTCGAAGATTTCTAAATTATGAAGAATAAAAACCAGCCAAAATATTGTGGTGTACCACGCTAAGTGCATATGCCAACACCGCGTTGTTTTGGCGCCTTACATTCAGCCTTGCAATGCTTCTTAAAACGCCTTGTTTTGGAAATTGAAAGGTATAATTTGTATTATATTTGCCATGTTAATGTTTTCTGATTACATGCTTTTAAGTACTTCCCCAAATGGAATTGCTCTTGTTTGGATTTTCTTCATTACATAGGCCTATGATGTGCATTACATTAAGTTGTTTTCTATTTTCGTCAGTGGAACAATACGATGTGCATTAAATCAAGTTATTTTCGATTTTCGTCAGTGGAACAATACCCTAGATAATCCAAACCGCAATTCTACAATCACCTTTTCTGGAATTTGATTTCATAACTCATATCGTTTTGTTGAGGATTATCACAGTGAATTTCTATTGATATTGAATAGGGGAAAGAGTCTTTTTTAAAAGTCTACATTGAGTTGCACGTTAATATTTTGGTCCGAAGCAGACTTAATAATCGTAATGGCAAATATCAATAATACTGGAATAATACCAACACCAAATCAAATTAATGGCACACTATCATAATGGGGGTCATAAACTGTACACTTGTACTTATACAAAATATCTCAAAACCTGCGAGAATTGTCTAATCTGGGCACACAAGTTTGTACTTTGAAAATTGCAAGAATCGACATACGAGGTTTTGTATTTACACCGACGCAATCCTCTTAGCCGTCGAGATCAGCATTCTAATAATAAACCCCGGTTCTACAAGGAATATTGGGCCTTCGCCATGTCATCTAGACATAATCATAATTATAGAGATGTCATAATAGAAACCAGAGAGCACACACGAAATGCAATCTCTTAATTGTGACCAATCAAGACAATATGTCCCATGGGATGGTGACGCAAAAACGGCGGCCTTGATTAGTGTGATTTGAACGGTGTTTAACTCTTACCCAAACTACAACATTTTAGGGTAATCCAAATTGAATACGGCTGCAGACGACAAAATGGATGTTGAGAAAGACGGAATATATGTACAATATAGCAAAGAAAATATTGAGGCAAAAGGAGAAACTGTTGATTATCAGTAATTTCTTCTTTTGTCTCAATGTTTTCTCAAGCATTTTTAATTAGGGACGTCAAAACTAATTCTTTTTTGGGAGATATTTAACGCCCTTTTCAAATATGTCTTTATTATATAGCGACAGAGTTAGGCTTTTCACACAAAAAAACATCCAAAAATATAATAGGAAACGAAGAATTGGGATATCTAGTTCTTTATTGCAAACAATAAACCTTTAATTTGAGTATAGTTTATAACTTGTGTCGATGACTTTAGAATGACCAGAGATCTGCTGACAAAGATTAGATTAAAAGTTCATGAGTTACTCATAACGGATTCCTGTGTGTGTGACGTCATTGGAACAATATTTCCGTTACATTTACGAATTCCATGAACAACACACTTTTCTCTCAGGTCTTAAAAAATTGCATGATGCATATCGTCGATTTTCAACAAAAACCTCGTACTGTACTTTTATAACAAGCTGCAGTTACGAGTTTCTTGTTGAAAGCAGCGACATCTGTCATGTTCGTGACAAAAGTACACATGAACACGGTATTATTAATTTCATAAATGTATTGGTTTCGTGTTCTAGTGACGTCATGCAGAGTTCTACAATTTTGTTAATTAATGAGAAGTTGTGTCGTTTTGTGAGATTTGTCTGTGGCAGAAACGTAGAAAGTGATCTTTATGGATTTTTAGGCAACAAATCTTGATCTGCTTATTGATAAGGATACAATACTGATCTAGCATGACTCCTAGAAGTAGGCCTAAACGAACCTGTATACAAAAACATCATTTTGATACTGTATGTGATTATCGTTTCTATCAATAAGGACTAGACTAAAATGCTATTTTTTAAAATTATTTCTTGGTGTATACATAGTACATTCAGACTATGAATCTACCATGTATAAACCAACTTGGCAAGAAATAATTAAAAAAAAACATTTGGACTAGTTCCTATGTTTATATCCATCATGATTATAATCAAGTTCATTTATGCGTTCTTATTGGGGTCAGTACCTTTTTGGCCGACACAATTTTTAAATTTATTTTTCTTATACCAGTTAAACAATCTAATTTTCAATTGAGAGAGAAACTTGCGCTAATTCTCCTTTTATGGCCTCGAGATGTTGCGGGTCATAGACTCGCACTGTCTACATAAATATGTTCTAGTGCCTAAGTTATCTTTACTTGGTCTTTTCAATGTAATCCAGATTGCCATTTTTTTGCACCATCCCCAATAGACCCATTTACGTTATTGGTAATAATTATGGGATAACATTTACAATATTACATACGATATACCATTATGGCATCTCTATAGCGAGTCGGAATGTAATTACGTAATGCCAACATGGGACTTGGTGTCGCGTTGGGTTTCACACTCGGAATTACTATTTCCTCGGTCCACAAAAGCCATAGTTTTGGTTATCTAATAAATAATTTGGAAAAATATTTTGACAAAGGAAGTAAATTAAATAGTGATGACCAGCAATTACTCCTAATTACTTGATAAGTCTATTTTCTATACTTTACTGCACACGAATCTTATCTTTATAAACAGTAACAACCATGCTGTCGACTTCAAGCACAGTTTCGACTTCAGTTTAAAATAGTCTTGAATTTTGCCTCATTGGACAAGGGCGAATGATTCGGGCTGTTAATAGGTCTTGTAGATTACATAGATAGTTCAGCGGTTTAATCTAATCATTTCACAAAGCAGTTATAGACTGGTTGAAACTCAAAGGACTCGCAGACGACAATGTAGTTGTGAAGGACAGCTAATCACTTTGATCTAACGGTATATAAAATGTGGGATGAAATAATAAATCTATGCTTGGCTTAAAGGCAGAATAACACTTAACATCTTGCAAATTTTCCGAGAACTTCGTACAAAAAAATAAATATATATTATTAAAATATGGTCTTTAAATTGCATATATGCCAAGTCTTAGCTTTCTACCTTGTGTATTGGCTTAGATGTCGACGGATTTAAAACCCCATGATTTTTTGTCTCGGGGATAATATTTACAATAATGGAACATATGGGGTTTTAAATCCGTCGACATCCTAGCCAATACACAAGATAGAAAGCTAAGATTTGACATAGATGCAATTTAAAGGCCATATTTTCATAATACATATCTATTTTGTACGAAGTTCTCGGAAAATTTGCATGATTTTAAGTGCCATTCCCCCTTTAAACTTTCCTTCTTCTTTATTTCAAATATAAATCATGTGGTCGAAACCAAGAGTTGCACAGGAAAAGGATATAACATCCTCGGATACCCTGGGGTCTGCTACGCTAATAGCGTAGCAGACCCCGGGATATCCGAGGATGAGGATATAACATTTATCTACCATTCTCTCCGTCCTATAAATGCTATAAGGATATTATTTGAATCAAGATCTGGAAAAGGGACCATCATGGTGTTACAGAACAACATTGATCCAGATTAGGTACTCACAATCTAATAAAGGTCCATGTGGTTCCCTTATACTTTCTAAAATAACAGTAAATTGATGCAAAGCATTCCTGTTTATAATACTGCACTGCTAGTTTAACATGTCACAATAACACGGTGGACAATCATGTGACTCAGAATTTCAAAAAATCAAAAAAAAATTTGTTAACACTTAATACCAATTTGAAATCGGTTTGAAACAGAAAATGTGGAAAAAATGCCGAGAATAAGCTGCTTCAAACCGAATTCAAATTGGTCCCGTATGAACACAATTATTGCAGATTTTCTGAAATTGTTGTACCCCGTGATTATCCACCGTGGTAAAACACAGTCCATTATGACATGGCTTGAATATTGAATCAAGACAATTTATAGAATTAATGCTTCCTGTTTCTTACTCTACATCTGTATCTTATTTAGTTTTTTATTTTTATTTAAGTTATGCTGTTAACTTCCTAGCCATTTATAGTTTGGGTATGTGTGAGAAGCATGATCAAAAGTATCCCATTGACACACTTTCGAGACAAACATGCATACAGATCAGTCCACGCCTATGTGTAATCTGGTCAGCTTCTACATAACCTATGATAACTCTGCAGTTTTTGGTCCTGGTTATCATCATCGTCATCATCATCCGGTTTTGATTATCCAGGCCTACGATTATTCCTCAGTCGAGGGTGGGACCTGGCTGCCCAGTCTAGATCGGAGTCTACCTCTCCACGTATGGCGATCATTTGGGTTGATGTTTGTTAGTCCAACGATCTCACAGTCTCTGCGTACGACTTCATCCCATGTCAGCTTGGGTCTCCCTTGCTCAAGATCTGTTTTCCTGTACATTTATGGCTCGCACTATGGACAAACAGCCTTCCTTACGTTCTACATGACCAAACCATCTCACTTTGTTAGCCCTTAGGATTTGGGATAGGTCCTTAATACCCAGTTGAGAGCTCAGACTATCCAGGGTCTCGCTGACATCAGGCTTTATGCCGCATATCCACCTGATCATGGCTTTCTCATTTCGGATCAGCTTCTTCTGCATACCAGCCGTCATTGCCCATGTATAGCATAACAGGACGCACATAGCTGGAATACAGTCTTCCTCTGGTTCTGATAGGGAGGTTCCTGCTTGTTAGTATTGGAAGGAGCTCCCCAAACTTTTCCCAGGCCGATTTGCATCTAGTTGTTGCGGATAATTCACAGCCACCACCAGCTGATAGAGTATCTCCAAGGTAACAAAAGCTTGGGACCACTTCAAGTGTATCCTGTCCAATAGATACTTCTGTTACATTTTCGCATTCATTTGGTGCAACACTTCCAGTGCAACGTTGGTATTTGTAGTCTGGATCTGGTTTAAGTGGACCATTGATACCGCTACACTTCTTATGGACCCATTGGGAGCAACCACTGCAAAAGATGGAGCTCTAACCTGTGCCACTTAGGCAAATGTAATCCGAGTCTTCTCTGATGTAAATACGCTCTTTGATATTTTGATTTTTCGCTATTTAAATAAAATAGCGAAAAACCAAAATATCAAAGAGCGTATTTACATCAGAGAAGACTCGGATTAAGGCAAATGGTGCATGGGTACTTTCCAGACTTCTTGGACAGGCTCTTGAGTTGGACTGGATATCATTAGCTCGGTTTTGCTCATGTTGGCCCTGAGGCCTTTTTCTTCCATGCCATTCTTCCAGTTGGTGATTCTCTCCATCAGGGATTCTAGGGAAGTATCCACAATTGCGAGGTCATCTGCGTAAAGTACCTCCCATGGGCAGCTGGTGCGAAATTGTTTTGAGAGGGCTTCTAAGACTATTATGAATAAAAGCGTGCTCAGCACCGACCCTCGATGGACGCCAACTTTGACCTCAAATATATCGCTGTATGTAGTTCCAACTCGGGCACGGCTGCATAATTAAAAGTACTATATTCCAGCTCCCTATTCATCTAAAATATGGGAAGGGTCCCTTTTAAAGACCATGTAGACCCTGTCTCGTGTATAAAATGTTTGTCTTATTGACTTAAAAAAGCCACAATTTTCTATAGCATGTACAGATGTTATTGTGACAAAGGGCTGTGTAAACATCAGGATTTAATTTCATAATTGTATTTGTTTCCCATTGAAGCGACGTCACACAGAGAAAGGCTGCGTAGATTCATATTTTCATTAAATGATAAGACCATTTTATGACCATACAGTGAGATTTGTTGACAGAAACGACAATATTCTAATTGTACAAACAACGTCATTTTACGAAAGCGATCCAAACAACAAACAACTCTTTCTCAGGCAATACATAACATTGGCGTCACGAATAACCCATGCCTACAAAATGTAGTCTTTTGACGACCAACAAGTTAAAGGCGTTGGAAGCATTTTGGTAAATGAAGAAAATTTCTTGTGACACGCAATTTCTTCATATCCCACAAAATTTTCTACGCAGAAACACAAACAAGATGCCCAAGAGGGCATGAATCGCTCCACTGGCTATAGTAAAAGAATTATCTCATGATTTCTTGTAAGCCTTGCACAGCCAAATCTTGAAGAGGGTTGCCCAAGGAACATTTCTGCCAAGTTTGGACTGAATTGGTCCATTGGTTTAATTTCAAAGAATTATTTCATGGTTTGTCCAATTCTGATAAGCCTTGCCCTATAGCACCCATATTTATAGACCAATCAAAATTTCACTAATAACATAAGTAAAAGACTAACCAATGAACAATTCTGCAAAGTTTGTAATAAATTGACCAAATGGTTGTTTTTAAAGAATAATTTCGTGATTTCTCCCATTCTGATAAGCCCCACCTGCCACACCAACATTAATGGGTACATCAAAATTTCACAAACAATTTAAACAAAGGGCCACCCAAGAAACATTACTGCCAAAATTGGTATACATTGGCCCATTAGTTGATTTATAAAGAATTATTTTGTGATTCCTCCAATGGGTCTGATAAGCCCACCGTGCCACGCCCACATTTATGGACCAATCAAAATTTCACAGACAATTTGAGTAAAGAGCTACCCAAGGTAATTTCTGTCAAGTTTGGTTAAAATTAGCAGAATGGTTGAATTTTAAAGAATTATTTTGTGATTTCTGTAAGTCTGATAAGCCCTGCCCTGCCACGCCCACATTTATGGACCAATCAAACTTTCATCGATTTTTTAATTAAAGGGTGACTAAAGGTAAATCGCTGCGAAGTTTGGTCAGAATTGGCCCCATGTTTGATTTTTAAAGAATTATTTTGTGATTTCTCTAAGTCTGATAAGCCCCTAAAAGAATTATTTTTTTTATATCTCTAAGCCCCGCCCTGCCACGCCCACATTTATTGGCCAATCACAATTCTTTGAACAAATTAAGTAAAGGGTCACACAAGGAACACTCCTGTCAAGTTTGGTCAAAATTGGTCCACTGGTTTGAGGAGAAGATTTTTAAAGAAAAAGTTAACTGACGGACGGACGCACGGACGAACAGACGCACGCATGCACGACGGACACAACGCCATGACAATAGCTCGCTGGCCTTCGGCCAGTGGAGCTAAAAATGTAAAATTTCATTCTCTTGAAATTGTCGTCTTTGACATCTTTCAAGTCTATTTGACGTTGTCTATCATTTTGAAATACGTATTACTAACACTATCGTCTGAAACTACATTGTACTTTCAATGTTGACAAGTCGCAAATTCTCCTGATTAAGAAACATAATTGAGCTGGGACCTGGAAAAAATCCCTTGTGAATTTGAGAACAACATAAATTTAGATCAGTCTGTGCATATGCACAGTCTGATCATGATCCATGTTGTTCCCTAGTAACATGTTCGTCACTTTAACCTGAGTTATATCACTAGATTTCTTGAAGACGGGAATTGATGAAAGAATGTAACCAACCAAATATGATCTATGTGTCGTTTAAAATACTTTCGTGTTTGTGAAGAGAATACGCTGAACAGACCTGTAGACGAACAGTAGTAAACGATATACTAAAGTACGGTTTCTTTCGATATGGTGGCCGGAAGAATGTCGGTAAATTTTCTATGAAAAGGCGGATAGTTTGTTTAATTATTTTTTTGTTTATTTATCATTTTGTTTTAAATGTTAGATTAAGATCCATCTATTTTAAAATATCCACGATAAGAACGATGTGTTTAGAATAATAATTTCGAACAAATACTTACTTATTTTAAACTAATTCCAATCAGTCGCAGAGTCGGTTTTACCAATCTAACGTAAAGTTCCATCGTCCATTATTATTAAAGACCTTATCAGAACATGTCATTCCGCCCGCACGACTGCGGCATATTACTACAAATGGGAAGTTTCTGATAGCGACTAATAAATTCTGTCTATGGATCAATTCTTGAATGACAAACAGTTACGTCTGTGTCACTATACATTATAAAAGGTGGTTATAGGAAGAGCGAAAAGACTTGATTCTAGTCAGCCTGCTCACTGTGCAGGATCGACACTTTTCGCTGTTATTGATATTCTTGTGAATGCGTCGCTGATGTCCTAGGGCCTACTATTATTTTCTCAGACAAAAGCATATGTGGACCTGTACAATGTAGGGCCTATAAATCGATGCTTTTCAACGAAAAACTAGTAACTGCAGCTTGTTTAAAGCTGCAGTTACTAGGTTTTTGTTGAAAAGGGCGATATGTATCAAGATACATTATACAAGTAGCATGTCCAAATCATATCAACTGTATTTTGACCTTATCAGAACACGTCATTCCACCTGCATGGCTGCACATTACTAGAAATGGAGAGTCTGCGATAACGACTGATGAATTGTGTGTGCGAATCAATCATTGAATGACTGGGTGGATATTGACTTTTGTATCAGACGTTGCATGGTTTTGATGTCCTAACCAGAGAATAAAACGCTTTTTTTTGTCAAAAAATATTGAAGCAACGAAGACAACACTGATAAACAACATTATATTTTCTCATCTGTTTCTTCCAATACATGTATTTACTGTGCTATTATATGTGTGTACGAAGAGCCTCGTTTTACTCATGAACTTACGACCATCTTTTAACCCTTTCCCAAACAAGGCCTGGTTTTGACGTCCCTAGTACAAAAGGCTTGGGAAAACATTGAAACAAAAGAAGAAACTGCTGATAACCAGCAGTTTCTCCTTTTGTCTCAATATTTTCTGTACCATATTTTACCTTAATTATATCTTTAATAACATCCATTTTGTCCTTTGTGACAGTTTTTGAAGTGGATCCCCCTAAATTTTGTTGTTTGGGAAAGGATTAAAAATGTACGAACATCGTAGACGTAAACGTATTCAAACAACCGCGAATTTAATTGGTCCCGACAGGTCCCATGCATATTTTAAAATAGAATTTCCACAAAAATATCGTTAAATACCTTAGTAAGACGGGACCAGGCTCATTCCTAATATGATTGTAAAATTCAATCCGATTGGATGGGACATACGTCCAATCAGATGCCTTGTAATGTGATTTAGAACTACACGATCAACTTAGAAATTTTGGTGAATACGTCCCCATGGCAGGTGACCATGCAAACAGACGAATCCTGTCATAGTCTTGGTACTTGACAAGTAGATCTAAAAACAACCTTTAGGATGTGAAACTGACGCTCTCGTTCAATCACACAATCGTATGGTGTAGCTCATGCCCCGGAGTATCCGAGGATGGATGTAGCAAATGGGTCAAACGTCTATTTCTAGTGTGTAAGCATAAAGCTACGCGCCCTCTCCTACATGAATCTTGACAAGACTGTGTGTACGCACAGGCTGATTTGGATCCCTAATGGTCTCAAAAGCCGTTATTAGGGCCCCTTTTCCAGGTCCCGATTCCAATGTTAAATGATAAAGAGCATCTATTATTCAATACAAACAAACCCGTATATCGTCATTATCACGACAGAATGACAAGTTATTGCACATTATCGTAGAGATGTTTACCGGCATCGGTTCATTGCTCCTCATTTACAAAGGGTTTGTTTTGTATTTGCGAATGAATATCGACACTTACTTAACCCATTACCACATAGTGACTCTTTTTGATACCCCAAAAGATATTTGCCTTGGAAAACATTATGGAAATTGAAGAAATTGCTTGTCACAAGCATTTTCTTCACGTCCCACAATGTTTTCTTCTCAGAAAGAGCAAAGAATGTGAAATTTTATTCAACTGAAATTGTCGTCAGCAACACCTTTGAATTTGGACAAGTCTAAAATGTTGCCATCTGGCAATGGGTTAACAAGGTATAATAATCAAAGATTTCTAGCCATTTTTGTCTTTTCCTTATTGAACGGTTTGTCTACAATCTTCGACACTATTTAAACATTCATTTATAACGATGAGATAGATAATGGGTGAGTTACATTCGGTTGGCCATAAGTACCATAACCGTTCCAGCTGTGCTGATTTAAGTCATGCAGAATGGAATGTTTCGGGACAGAAAAATGGGTCTAATCCTAGCAGACTCCGCGATTTTAGCAAAAAAGATCCAAAACGGCACCATTTTGTATTAGATAGAGGCTGTATAGTAGATTCTATGCGAAATAAACATTCAAATGCGCGCAGCGCATTGAATCTTTATACCGCGTAGAATCTGCTATACAGACTCTATCTGACTTAGTGTTTGCTAGCGGTTTATTGAAGACGGGGCGTGGTTATGTATAGACGTCACATAAACTAGTCTCATTTATGCGTAATATATTAGAATATACTGGAATTTCATTGGTCCAGAAAGTAGGTCAAACACTAATGACTGATACAGTTTGAAAGGAGTTGTAGACAACAAAATAATTCACATCAACAGTAGAAAATGCGTATTCTTTTGCACAGAAAATATTGGTGATGAAGGAAAAATTGTCGATGATTAGCAATTTCTTCCTTTCTTCCTTTCTTCCAACGTTTTCACATTTTTTGTCAAAATCATACATTGTTTGGGAAAGAATTTACTGATACAATGTACTCTATGTCTTTGTCAATTCGCCATTGAGCGGATAAGTCGAATCTTCTCAAGCAACAAAGCCCGTGCGCAAGGTTCATCTAACAAATCAGAGGAATCGCGTATAAAAAGAAACAATTACAATGTACTGCAGGCAGTCAGTACTTTCTTTTTGTTCTTTCTTCTCTCAAAATAGATTTTTTCACATATTTGAAAATTTTAACGCCTATACAGACGTAGTTGTCAAATTAGAAAAACAATAACGTAAACCGCATGAAATAGAAACTTGTATTTCACTCAATTTCAAAGCAAGGCAACACCAAAACTATACGTTCATAACCTTGTGCCGCATTTCTTCGAAAACCTCGTAACAGAAGTGCATCTTGAATTGGTTTTCGATGAAAAGCGGCGCGCGTCTGGTACTTGATCACTGGACAGATGCGCGTCTACCTAAACTCGGTCGTGTACCTATCGTAAATAGCGAAAAATCAAAATATCAAAGAGCGTATTTACATCAGAGAAGACTTGGATTATCGTGTACCTGGAAGGAAAGATAAACCAAATTATACAAAACAATTATCGCATGCCCAAACAATAGGTATAGTCTGACTCATCGCATATCAATGAGTGGTTACAACATGCATAAGGTAATCCAACCCTAATGATTATCACGTGACGTCGGATTTTTTAGTTACGTTTCGGAACCTTTTCGGGCGACGCCGTTTACATTCGGCGGTGGAATGTACCACCGCCGAATGTTTACGAGGTCGCCCGGATAATTCCGAGGTCGTGTGAATCTCATTAGGAGTGGGCTACCTTAAGACTAATGGAGGGACTGGCAGTACACCATATCAATTTCGTACACTATCATATTTTTGCCGAGATTCAATGGATAGATGTATCGGATATGAAAAAGGGGTCCTTATAGCATTTGAGACAACAATGTTTCCCCTAAGTGCCTAACCAAGTCAGAAATTGTATTACTCTCTTACAAGAAACAAAAAGAGTTGCATGTTTACTACATTAAGGTGCTGAATCTGGAAAGCAATATATCGTGATTCTTAGTAATATGTGCTGAAATAATTCTAGAATTCCAAAGACTTATTTCTCTAAACATCTCCAATACTTTCTGTCAGGAGCATCAATATCGGGCATTAAATTGGTAACAGATAAAGGAAGGTCCAAAACTTCCTGAAATGGGTACTTGTAACAAAGCTTGGACCTCATCCGCCCTATTAGTATGAATAAAGTCCACGTGTCTTTTTTTTTTATCTCTTCCCACTGTGTATAATCACGTGACTCAGAATTTCCGATAATCTTCAACATCTTTTTTAATACATGACCAATTTGAATTCGGTTTGAAGCAGAGAAAGTGGGAAATTGTCAGGAATTAACTGGACGTGTTGGATTTTTGAAAAATCAACTGATAAAAAAGTTATTGAAGATAAACCAAAATTTTGGTTTATCTTTAATAACTTTTTTATCAATTGATTTTTCAAAAATCAACCACGTCCACTTAATGCGTGACGTCTGTCCACATTCTCTGCTTCAAACCATATTCAAATTGGTCTAGTATTAACAAAACTAATGAAGATTGTCGGAAATTCTGAGTCACGTGATTACACACCGTGACAAAGCTTGGGCCTCATCCACCTTGTTAGTATGATTTCAGCCCACATGTCTTTTTTTTTTTTTTTTTTTTTTTTATCTCTCTAGATTTCAGAATATGAACCGCTTGTACATAAAGGTAGTGATATTTCCAGTGTCTTAGAACTGTGAGTTCCTACAGAGGCCTTTAAGCCTAATAGAAACTTATGGACTTCAAAAAGGCGTAGGTGTCAAAGGGGAATACTTTGAAGGGTTGAAGTAATTGATTTGAATAGCGACGTAAATGTTATTCATAGAACATATGTTCCAAAATTAATTGCACGTCCCTCATACCATTTGAGCTTGAACACAGGTCCCCGTTACATAGATCTCGGTCATTACAGCATTTCGCACAGCTAATGTGGTCTGCAGCCGAGGACATCGTCTGCTCAATTACAGCACACACCTGTCACATACAAGATAAAGTCGATTTTCTTAAACAAGAGGACCATGATGGTCCTTAATCGCTCACCTGGCCTAGATAGAATGAAAGTCACAATGTTGTCAAGTTCAAGAGCACATAATTTAAGATGCAAGATTATGATCCAGCTGAAAACCGCTTTCATAATCTTGAATGATATTTGTAGCTGTTACAGTAAAAACAAAGTGGAAGAAAACAACAATTTTGTCACAGTCAAGGGCACATAACTCTGTTCTGATAAAGAAGTTCTCATCAACAGTATGTCCCATTTTTTACTGGTTAATATTTATTGCTGTTTGGGAGAAAACAAAGTCGAAAACGGCAGTTTTGTAACCGCCAAGGGCACACAACTCTGTTTTTAAATGGTATTCCTAAGGGAATAAATATACAAATATCTAAAAAGTTGCTCTATCTCAATATTTCGGCTTAGTAGCAAACAATTACTGTAAGCGTTAACGTAAACAATAATGTAATATTACAATGTAGCGTTATTTTTTTTTTTTTTTTTTTTTTTTTTTTTTTTTTACATTGTTCTCTAGAAAAAGGCTTCTGAGCCGAAATGTTGAGATAGAGCATTTTTTTAAATATCTGGGTTTTTTGTCGATTCAATCTGACAAATTAAAACCTTCAAGATTTTATGGTCACCAACATTGTGACCAAGTTGTGTCTTGATTGGTCCATATTTGTGTTAGTTAGAGAGAAAATAAAGTCGAATACAGTAATTTTGGAGAGTCTGCGATAACGACTGATGAATTGTGTGTGCGAATCAATCATTGAATGACTGGGTGGATATTGACTTTTGTATCAGACGTTGCATGGTTTTGATGTCCTAACCAGAGAATAAAACGCTTTTTTTGTCAAAAAATATTGAAGCAACGAAGACAACACTGATAAACAACATTATATTTTCTCATCTGTTTCTTCCAATACATGTATTTACTGTGCTATTATATGTGTGTACGAAGAGCCTCGTTTTACTCATGAACTTACGACCATCTTTTAACCCTTTCCCAAACAAGGCCTGGTTTTGACGTCCCTAGTGCAAAAGGCTTGGGAAAACATTGAAACAAAAGAAGAAACTGCTGATAACCAGCAGTTTCTCCTTTTGTCTCAATATTTTCTGTACCATATTTTACCTTAATTATATCTTTAATAACATCCATTTTGTCCTTTGTGACAGTTTTTGAAGTGGATCCCCCTAAATTTTGTTGTTTGGGAAAGGATTAAAAATGTACGAACATCGTAGACGTAAACGTATTCAAACAACCGCGAATTTAATTGGTCCCGACAGGTCCCATGCATATTTTAAAATAGAATTTCCACAAAAATATCGTTAAATACCTTAGTAAGACGGGACCAGGCTCATTCCTAATATGATTGTAAAATTCAATCCGATTGGATGGGACATACGTCCAATCAGATGCCTTGTAATGTGATTTAGAACTACACGATCAACTTAGAAATTTTGGTGAATACGTCCCCATGGCAGGTGACCATGCAAACAGACGAATCCTGTCATAGTCTTGGTACTTGACAAGTAGATCTAAAAACAACCTTTAGGATGTGAAACTGACGCTCTCGTTCAATCACACAATCGTATGGTGTAGCTCATGCCCCGGAGTATCCGAGGATGGATGTAGCAAATGGGTCAAACGTCTATTTCTAGTGTGTAAGCATAAAGCTACGCGCCCTCTCCTACATGAATCTTGACAAGACTGTGTGTACGCACAGGCTGATTTGGATCCCTAATGGTCTCAAAAGCCATTATTAGGGCCCCTTTTCCAGGTCCCGATTCCAATGTTAAATGATAAAGAGCATCTATTATTCAATACAAACAACCCGTATATCGTCATTATCACGACAGAATGACAAGTTATTGCACATTATCGTAGAGATGTTTACCGGCATCGGTTCATTGCTCCTCATTTACAAAGGGTTTGTTTTGTATATGCGAATGAATATCGACCCATTAGGCTACCACAAAGTGACATAGTTTGATACCCCAAGAGATATTTGCCTTGGAACACATTATGGAAGTTGAAGAAATTGCTTGTCACAAGCAATTTCTTCATTTCCCACAATGTTTTCTTCTCAGAAAGAGCAAAGAATGTGACATTTTATTCAACTGAAAGTGTCGTCAGCAACACCTTTGAATTTGGACCAGTCTAAAATGTTGCCATCTGGCAATGGGTTAACAAGGTATAATAATCAAAGATTTCTAGCCATTTTTGTCTTTTCCTTATTGAACGGGTTTGCCTACAATCTTCGACGCTATTTAAACATTCATTTATAACGATGAGATAGATAATGGGTGAGTTACATTCGGTTGGCCATAAGTGCCATAACTGTTCCAGCTGTGCTGATTAAGTCAATGGAATGTTTCGGGACAGAAAAGTGGGTCTAATCCTAGCAGACTCCGCGATTTTAGCAAAAAAGATCCAAAACGGCACCATTTTGTATTAGATAGAGGCTGTATAGTAGATTCTATGCGAAATAAACATTCAAATGCGCGCAGCGCATTGAATGTTTATACCGCGTAGAATCTACTATACAGACTCTATCTGACTTAGTGTTTGCTAGCGGTTTATTGAAGACGGGGCGTGGCTATGTATAAACGTCACATAAACTAGTCTCATTTATGCGTAATATATTAAAATATACTGGAATTTCATTGGTCCAAAAAGTAGGTCAAACACTAATGACTGATACAATTTGAAAGGAGTTGTAGAAAATGCGTATTATTTTGCACAGAAAGTTTTGGCGATGAAGGAAAAATTGTCGATGATTAGCAATTTTTTCCTTTCTTTCAACGTTTTCACATTTTGTGTCAAATTCATACATTGTTTGGGAAAGAATTTACTGATACAATGTACTCTAGGTCTTTGTCAATTCGCCATTGAGCGGATAAGTCGAATCTTCTCAAGCAATAAAGGCTATGCGCAAGGTTCATCTAACAAATCAGAGGAATCACGTATGAAAAGAAACAATTACAATGTACTGCAGGCAGTCAGTACTTTCTTTTTGTTCTTTCTTCTCTCAAAATATTTTTTCACGTTTTTTTTTTGAAAATTTTAACGCCTATACAGACGTAGTTGTCAAATTAGAAAAACAATAACGTAAACCGCATGAAACCAAAACTTGTACTAAACAGTAAAAAATTGGGGTGGTTCAATTAGAATGTTTTTACAGATGCCAACATGGATGTTGATAAAGATAGGATTTGTGTATAATATAGTTCAAAAATATAGAGGCAAAAAGGAGAAAATGCTAATTGTCAGCATTTCATTCTTTTACCTCAATATTTTCCCAAACCCTGTTATCAAGGCAAAGATATGTCAAAACATGTCTTGTTTGGGTTAAAACTGTACTTACACGAATTTGAAGAAATGTTCAGCGATAAGTTACATTTGTACAGATCGTGCAACATCGTTTTGTTGTGTTGGTTTGGCGCACACGGTGCTTTTCTACATTTCTAGTCAAATCCGAGAAATTAGAAAAATAACTTAATCTAAATCGAGCGATTGCTGAAAACGTGTTTTCTTATTTCTCGGCTTATGCTCAACAGATTTTGACGAGATGAAGTATACTCCTCAAAAAAAGTTAAGGACCACACATACAAAGTGTGATATTGTGTGAATCCTTTTATGAACCTATTTATAATTTATTGCATGATAACTAATACCCTTTCTTCATAATCAGTTGGTCATTAGATTCGAAAATTAGCCGAAGTAAAAACTGTAGGAGAAAAGGACATAACACTACCCTTAAAAATGCTTATTTTTGCATGTAGTGGGTGGGATGGCAACTTTCAGAAAAAGTCCCTTTCCCCAGGCTTTTCTTTTGAAAAATCACACGTACAGCCAGTTTGACTATCTAGAACCTCTATTAACTAAATGCGAGAAAAGTAGAAGTTATTTGTTAACTTCTGGTACCCTGTTTGAGGGATTCACACTATGCCTCTACTATCGCGAGTATGAGAGCTCCCAGCATCACTTATGGACCGTTATGGGTAGAGATCCTTTCTGTAATGATGGTCCCACACATTTGCAATAGGATTCAGACGAGGAGAGTGTACTTTCCATTGCATAACTTGCATTTTTCTCCCTCTAAAAAGACTCAGTTGCAATTCTTACCATGTGTGGACGGTCGTTATCGTCCCCTTAAATGAATTTAGGAACAATAGCGCCACCGAATGGATAAGATTATCTAAGGAGAACCTCATCTTTTTATCGATCACGGGTCAGCGATCTGCTAGGATGGATCCAAAGTTCCGTAGAACCATCCTAACATACCCATCCCACCCAAGCACAAACGGTTCATTTCATTTATCGTCTTTTACACCATAAAAACCTTTAAAACACCAATTTTTCTGAAGAAACACTACGACTTTTCCGACTTTGGCATTCTGTCACAATTTTGACAGCTCTTATCCCACAAAATAGACCTCAAATCTGCAAGGTGAAAGTTGCATTGTGGGCGTTGAAAGTCAATGAAAAATCGCCTGGTCTGTGCGGCTGAAGTGGGGCTCACCGGAAGCTTCCATGCGCATTAAGTACAAGTTCAGGTGTGCTTTTTGTTGTTTGAACATAAACAGCTTGTACTGTTGGTCTGTTGGTGTAATTTGATGGACGATAACGCTCGTCTTCACACGTCAAGCTTTGTTCTCAAGAAGGAAAAACGCAACTAACCGAAAAGTTAACAAGTTTTCCTTACATGAAATTCATTAAACATGTGATGGACTGTCATCACATAAGAATTCCTTCCCAAAATGGCCACACAGACATATCGGAAGCTTTTAAATGGGTTCCGATAGATGCATTGTCTAGATCCCTTCATGCAGGATCCGGAAGTTGATTTCAAGCGTCTATTCACATTGCATTTAAGTGATAGACGCATAAGATGGTCACGCAGGTTATGCACCTGAATATTCAGAGGAAAATCTTGAGAAACCATGACATTTTCTATAAAATGCTACCCCACCCACTACATGTAAAATCAGGCATTACGAGGGGTAGTGCAATGTCAAGTTCTCTTAAAACTTCAGTTTCTGCAATTTTTACAATCTCCCGATGATTTGTTACGAAGGAAAGATTACCATTCATTATACAGTGATTCATGAATAAATTTATTGAAAGAATCGTACAATACATTATTTTGAATATGTGGTCCTTAACTTTTTGTGATGAGTATACATCGTATTCACATTTGGTGATACCAATTCTACCTCATTATACATATATACCAAACACCATGGATTTTTCAAACATTCAAGTCCCATTTTACACGACAGATTTGCACGTTTCCTTCGGCTTCGGGCACAGAAATATCCTTGCATTTGAATGTTTGAAAAATCATGGAGTTAGGCCTAATGTTATGTGTAGAATGAGGTAAAACCGGAAATGTTGCCATCAAAAGCGCGTACGGTACGCTTTATCTCATCAAAATGATCCATTGAGTACAAGGCGAGATTTAAAAAAAATCATACAAGGAAGTTGTTGTTGTTGTTGTTGTTGTTGTTGTTGTTGTTGTTGTTGTTGTTGTTGTTGTTGTTGTTGTTGTTGTTGTGCATGCGTTCGTTTCCAAACAAGTCAAGTAGGATATCCATCTTGTTATGGAGAACGTGTCATGCTAGATTGCATGGGTGACTTTCGAATACGTCTACAGGTACGCTGTAGGTATAGGTCCTGATAAATGATCTGACAGAGCATCTCTAGCTAATAGTGGCTCGGCCAGGTCAATTTTTTTATCGGGACCTACAGCACAAAATCATTTTGCAATATTTAACCCTTTCCCAAACAAGACCTGGTTTTGACGTCCCTAATAGAAAAGTCTTGGGAAAACATTGATACAAAAGAAGAAACTGCTGATAACCAGCAGTTTCTCCTTTTGTCTCAATATTTTCTTGGCTATATCGCACACAATTTCAATCTGTATTGACATCAATTTTGTCATTTGTGAAAGTTTTTGAAGTGGACTGCCCTAAAATTTTGTCGTTTGGGAAAGGGTTAATCCGTGTACATGTGTTATGTTCGCCCGTATTGTAACTTACATACGACTTTTGGCATCCCATTTGGTATCTCAGTTGATTGGAGACTAGGTTCAAGTGTACGAGGGCCGTTCAAATAATTCGTAGACTTTATCCATAGCGTCTAAACAAATGAACAAGATTTTAAAATTTAACCCATTTTAGATAAAACAATTATAAGAGAATGGGCTGTGAAAATTTCAACTTTCTATCTTTAACGGTTTTTGTTTAGATGACGTTTTAAAACACACCCTGACGTCAAAGCGGGGCAGGTGAACAATGACGTCGACGTCAGGTCAAATATTTTACAACAAAAGCAACGTTTCTAGCTCTCAAGCATTGCACAACATTGATAGTTCTTGATTATATGTCGTGTTCTCATTTACTATGAATTTTGTTTTATATTTCTAGAGATTAAAATAATCGTTTTCATGACTATTTAATCGTGAATATTGATGATATTCTTACTTGTGCTTTAAACGTAAATGACGCTTATACGCATCTAGCTTTTCTTTGTATCTGCTATATGACTGAGCCTAGCATAGCCCTTTCTCTTCCTACCAAAACTAAAAATGTAACTATACAGTTGAAAGATTAATGTAAGCGCATATTGCATTTTTTAAAAGTGAGATTACTTTCATTTTTGATGTGATATTTGTATTTTCTAGACAAAATGCAGCAAAGCTTACATTTCGATATCCTCAAAGCGACGTCACGACGTTCACATTTTTTGTTACCAAGCATCCCCTTTGTAATGTTGTTTATTTGAATGATAACATTTAAAATCATACAATAACTTGTCATTCTGTTGGTCAATAGTGGTGAATCAAAGTTCTATTTTTTCTGATGTTTGAAATATTGAAAAGCCATTCCACAGAGTAAAATACAAAAGCGGCGACATTAATCTTACCCCCTGCCCCGGTTTAGCAAAAGTGTGTTTCTATAGCAACCCCAAATCGAAATTCTGGTTGCGCAAAACTTGCAAAAATTCGTTATGTAGACTAGGAAAGGTTTTTTCTACCACACTGTGAAGTTTTATGGATATATGTTGGAAAACATGGAAGTTATAACAAAAGTCTACGAATTTTTTGAACAGCCCTCGTATACTGGTCAAACAGCTCTGAAAATAAACCATTTACAGAATACAAAATTGAATCAGGAGTTCGATTGAAAAAAGATCGCAAAGCTTTGCAGGCAAGCAGCTGTGGGCTTGGAACGGATGATGTGGTAGTACTTGTGAGAAAGACGACAAGAATCAATGGTTGGTGCTTCATCAGCCTCGTTATGAACAAATACAAGGGCGGACCCAGAATTTTTTCCAGAAGGGGGGGGGGGGGGTCCAAGCCCAAATGATGGCTTAAATTGTGATAAAAATACGAGAAGTTGCTTTTCAACGAAAACCTCGTAACTGCAGCTTATTTTAAGCTGCAGTTACGAGGTTTTCGTTGAAAAGCAGCGATATGTAACATTAAACTAAAGCTATATGGTCAAAATTTAATATTTCGGCCAATGCCAGGGGATCTAGACCCCCTGACCCCCTCTGGATACGCCCTTGAGATAGAAGATGGAAGAGGTGATTACCTCTATGTAATCAGTCGATATTCAGCATCTAAGCATTTTTTGCGCTCAAAATCACATTATATTTACGACTTATAAAAAAGCTGTGTTAACATTTCGGGAAAAAACTGGCTCTGTAGGTTCGCATATAAGCCCTATCGTTTTTGTCTAAAAAAAGTTGTAAACTATTCATGAAAGAGCAATTATACATGTATTTATCTGAAATACTGGAATAAGACAAACGATGTTAAATAAAGGGACTTTAGAAGATCAATTTTGCTTCTTGTTATTCGTGTTCTTGTTATTCGTGTGTTTATTTTCCTGATAATTCTCAAAGACCGATTGGCATGACTATAACTATCTCTGGTGGCTAAAAAATACTGTGGGCTTGGTACAAAAAAAATGTTGTTCAGAATAGCTGAAACACGGCTATCTGTTACATGACTTACATTAATCAGAGTTTTCTCAGATGAAATTCGCTCTTTGACATGTTGATGTCGCTCATTTTCTCTGATGAAATTCGCTCTTTGATATGCTGATGTCGCTCATTTTCTCTGATGAAATTCATTTTTAAATGAGCGACATCAACATATCAAAGAGCGAATTTCATCTGAGAAAACTGCGATTATACTTACATATCCTTGTTGACATTCTGTGATTTGGTCATAATGGGATGGATCACTTACGTCAGTGCATTGACAGCATCTCCGGTTGATCGATACCACTGGAAAGGTAGGTGAAAAGACATGGA
Source organism: Fragum sueziense (assembly GCA_963680895.1). Taxonomy (NCBI): domain Eukaryota; kingdom Metazoa; phylum Mollusca; class Bivalvia; order Cardiida; family Cardiidae; genus Fragum; species Fragum sueziense. The sequence goes on along the minus strand of OY804601.1, from coordinate 3,404,939 downwards.
AAATAGATATATCGCCAATTGTCAGTCAAAATAATGCTTTACATTTTTTTAAATGAAATTAAACAGTATATTTCATTAAAAATAGAAACTTATGGAGTTATAGCGTATACTGCAATCCGTATCTCGTTTCAGATTATGACACCCAAGCTCGCAGAATGTTTCGGACGTCCATAAATCTCCGTAAAAGGTTGAAGTTAAATGTAAAAGGGTCAATTTTCAAAATATGAAAATTGAGAATTTTTATAAGATTTGTGACTAGGTATTACTTTTTTTAAAAAAATGTATATAGCATCGCTTTCCATCTGAAAAGTAATGCTATACATTTCTTTTAAAATAATCTAAAAGTACAGATAACGCTTATTTTCTTTATCAACCCTGATATTTACATTTTCTTACAACGCTGGTATTCATTGAAGTTTTCTATCATTTAATTTGAAATATTTTTTTTTCATAAATGCAAGGGCAGTAGGTGTTGAAATCATATAATTATTAGCTTTTGTTTTGCGCATCAATGAATCAAGTTTAGACCCCCCCCCGCGACCCCGTTTTCCATAGACATATTGTGAAAAATTAGGATTTCAAGGATCAATGGGTACACAATTGTAACTTAAATAAAAACAGTAGGTCTACCTTTACCTTCTCCTTTACTTCTTTATTTTATTTTTTATTTTTCTTATTATCTTTTTTATTTTCTATTTATTTTATTTTTATTTTTTTAGAATATGCGCCTTTTAAACTTGTGTTAATGATGCGGATGTTGCATTGCGTATTTACATACCTGTGCCACATAACCCGGAGTGCATGTTACAATAATTCCCGACACAGCATTCTTTACACGCGGATGAACTTGCTCTACGTGTGATCCGATTCTCGATGGCGTGCGCATGCGCATTGAGTCTATCTCGCCTTCCAATCAGCGCATTCTGCTTTGAACACTGTGGGAATAAATGTATTTAACATTCAATTACTCCACATGTATGTACATGTACTTATCCGAAAACGTTATTTTTCCCATTTGAAAGGAATATTTTGACTCGTGATTAAAACGGGTGTGGTAAAAGAAACACGTCAAAAGTAATTCTATAAATGGATATGCTTATAAATGCCAAACCCTTTGGCGGAATAATTCTTCCACAAAATGCGAGGTTATGGGATGGAACTATTTAGTTAATCTTAAAGACATTGTTCAACTGATTTATTCGAAAAATTCTTCAATACGAATTTTCAAAAAATATATAATATTATGTATTACTGTTTGGTGTTGTAACATGCAAAGAAACAAAAGCCGTCGATGCAAAGCTTAAGCTCACATCACAAGGTGTTTATTACCCCTTATAATATAAAACTGCAAACCATTCCCTAACAATCCAGTGGCCATGCTGCAACCTCATTTGCATAATAAACCACAGCGCTCCACAAACGTTACATTATCCCCCCCCCCCCCAAAGAAAATACTTTCGTCCCGAAACAAATGCAAATGCCACTGGAAAATTGATGTTCAAAGATTTCTTGTGAAAAGCGTAGCATACAATCCCATCCAACCCGCCCCCTTCCCGCACACGAAACTGAATACTGGTACATAAATCGGATGTACCTTTCCCATTGCCACGGTGTATAATCACGTGACTCAGAATTTCCGATAATCTTCAATATCTTTTTTAATACTAGACCAATTTGAATTCGGTTTGAAGCAGAGAAGGTGGAAAAATGCCAGGAATAAGCTGGACGTGGTTGATTTTTGAAAAATCAACTGATAAAACAGTTTTTATCAGTTGATTTTTCAAAAATCAACCACGTCCATCTAATGTGTGACGTCTGTCAACATTCTCTGCTTCAAACCGAATTCAAATCGATCCAATATTTAAAAAAATATTAAAGATTTTCTTAAAATATTGTATCACGTGATTATCCACCGTGATTGCGGTGGTATAACTTACTTACCGTTGCGTTATCCGGCATACAGCCCAGGTTATAGACATCATTTTGTACAAGTCCCTGGGCTTTCTCCAGGTAACATACCTGAAATTTTCATAGAAAACACGGGTGGTAATAACGTGATAGTTTTGTGATATATTTTTCTTCACTTTATGCATTTTTTCTAAACATTCCTTTAAATACTTGTATTTTTTCCCTATATTGAAAGATCTAACAAAGAAAACAAGATACCCTTTCCATTGCTTGTCAAAGCGGAAATCACTCGTGGAAAGTTAGGAAATCGCTTGTCACGAATGTTCTAAGCTTTGCAGGGAACGTTTTTGAACCCCTGACTACGTCCCTGTTTGGGATTACATTGTGACTATGGCTCATGACCCAAGGTTTTCCTGGACATGATATCACTGGATATGATAAATACAAGAGCCCCGTTACCTCTCCGTCACTACATTGTGTTATGGTAGCACAATCTCGTGGTGACGGTACATTGGTACTTTTGTAACATCGGGGGCCTGCGGCCAAACTTGTGGTTATGAGGCATGCAAGAACAAACAACGTGTACTTCTGCACTGAAACAACAACAAGAATAACGACACAAACATAGTTAACTGGTGGCGAACTCGGCCAAAGCGATGGACGTTTTTCGCTACAACAAGGTACAGATATTTTGCGTTTAAATGTGAGTTCAAAGATCTGATTGGATAGCTTTTCTTATAACAATGCATTTGTTCTAAAAATAGACCGGGTGTACCGATATGTATTGGTTATAAAATCTCGTATTGAAAGATATTTTTTACATTTTGAAAACACATTTTCCTATTATTTTAAGCTATAAATCACTATTTTTCGAACCTTTTTGTGAATTGTCCATTGTTTTAAAGATAAGAAACAAAAGATAAGCACGACCACGTATTACTACGATGGATAATCACGTGATACAACAATTTCAAAAATCTTCAATAATTTTGTTAGAACGGAACCGATTTTAATTCGGTTTCAAGCAGAAAACTGGACAAACGTCACGCATTAGATGGGTGTGATCGATTCTTTTTAAAGTCAGCAAGTCAGCAGATAAAAAAGTTATGGAAGATCAACCAAAAGTTTGGTTAATCTTCAATAACATTTTTATTAGATCTAGATCTAAGGCCAACTACGTCCAGCTCATTGCTGGCATTTCCCCACATTCTCTGCTTCAAACCGAATTCAAATTGATCAAGTATTAACAAAAGTATTGAATATTTTCTGAAAATGTTGTATCACGTGATTATCCACGGTGATTAAGACGTGTCGCGTCGCCTTGGCCCATTTACCAAACGACAAAATATTAGATGTATCCAAATTCAAAGATGTTGTAGACAAAAATTTAGAGTGAATGAAGTTTTACGGTTTTGTGTGTGTGTGTGTGTGTGTGGGGGGGGGGGGTATTTTATGAGTAGAAAAATTGTGAGAAATGAAGAGATTGGTTGTCACAAACAATTTCTTCATTTTAAGGGGGTGAAAAAAGTCATTGTGTGGGAATGGCTTAATATTTTACCAAGCAATGCAATATCATCCCAGTTGGTTTTGGCGTCCTTTATATTTCACAGGGATTATGGAAAATATTAAGGGCAAAGAATAATCCGCTGATTACCATCCTTTTATATTTCCCTCAATATTTTCTGAGATACAATGAGGACAAGTTCTTTATTAACTAACATCGATTATGTTTGTTAAAGATTTACAATATGTGTCTGATTTTTTTTAAAAGAATTGTCAGCAGAATGTTTGTAATTACAAGTGATCGAACTCAGTGATTGTGGATACTGGGGAGATATATTAGGTAAATTAGTAGAGAAAGACCACTGGTGGTGAACTAAAACAATTTTCGCTACAACAAGGTATAGATATTTTGCGTTTGAATATGAGTTTATAGATTTTTTCCTAATGACAATGAACTTGTTTTATAAACAGACCGGGTTTACCGTTTTGTATAGACAAACTTTCAGTGTTGGTATAAAATTTCGTAACTACGGCTTCGATAAAGCCGTAGTTACGATATTTTATAACAACACCGACGAAATAAATTGGTCGCGAAATAACGTCCCTCGCTTTGGCCGAATTCACTACCAGTGAAGACATTGTGTGGAAAAATGGTTGATTATAGAAAATGAATTCGATTAAATATAGATTCATTCCATAACACTGAATATTACAGCCCCTGCAACTAAATTGCATACCGTCGTTTTTCTTTAACGATCTGGAACCATAATGGATTTCGGTTATTATCGCCGATGATCGGGTATTTACGGCACTCGGTTATTTCCGTGAAACGCACTTCGGAAAGATTCGATTTTGTTCTCACCTCGGTTTACTTTCTCGTAAATATCAATATATATCGGCCGTGTAAGCCATTTAAAGTGTATTTTTCTGCATAGATATAGATAATTCTCGTATTTCTCGTTGTTAGTAGCATGAAAAATGCTTAAATGTTATCGTTCTGAACACTCTGGCGTTTAAACGTATATCAAACGTACATTCATTCCATTAGAATAGGAAATACATGAAAAATACTTTTTCATGTTGTATTCTATAAATAGCAACAAAAAAGAAAGTGAAAGTACAGCGAAATAGGGAATGATTTTATCCAGTTAATCGTGACGTTATTTCGGACATACAATAGTAATTCGTTGGAGCTGTTATGAAACCTCGTAGCTATGGCTTAAATCAGGCCGTAGTTACGATATTTTATGACAACACTGACGGTTTATCAAAACATAACTTTAAACCCAGTCTATTGTTAGCACAAAATCCATTGCTATTCACATGAATTTTCCGTGGTTTGTTCAATTTCAACATTTCCTTTCATATATATTTTGATATTTTCAGTAATTTTGGGGTTATCAAGGCTTTAAACGGTAACGAACAGAATTACGTCAACTATTTTTGATCGTAAAGTTACGGAAAATACTTAGGAAATTCCAATCTTAGCTGCGAACATGTTTTGTAAAACGCACTTACGTACGCAAAAAAAATGAACTTCCGTTCAAATCTACGAAAATAATGTGCATAATTTCGTTGATAAAACGGGGCCCAGATCACTGGTAGAAATAACAGAAAAACACTAAGAGATATGAAGAAATAACTGTTTCAATAGGCCTACAATTGTTATGAATTTACTGATTTGGTTATAAAGAGCAATGCACTGATATATCCTTCTCTTAACAAGTCTAGTTTTGAAGTCCTTTGTAGAAATAATTTGAGAAAACATTGAGAGAAAAGAAGAGGTTGTTGATTATCATCAATGCGTTATCATCAATGTGTCCCTTTTCCTCAGTGTTTTCTGTTCTTTTGGACTGGTACAGTTTTGTTTTTGTTTGTTTGGGTTTTTTTGGGGGGGATGGGTTATGTATGCACCAATACACTTGATTGATTAATTCAAGATCTATACGAATAAATGCTTAAGACCAGGATTTGATATACAGTCGACACTCGTTGTGTCGAAGTCGGAGGGGGACGTCAAAATACCTCGACATATCCGTAGTTCGACTTATCCGATTTTGCTCGGCTTCGATAAAGTAGATATTTGACTGTTTTTGATACTAATTAAGTACGATTATTATTGAAATATAGTAGGAAAAGGAAAGAAATTGCTCGTTTCGAGCAATTTCTATCCTTTTCCTACTATGTTGCAATAGCTATATTGAGTTCGAAATTATTTTGTTTGAAAAAATTATGTCCATTGATGAAGACGGGACCAGACTTAAACTTCGACTTAAGCGAAAATTCGACTTATCCGATGTCGACATAACGAGTGTCGACTGTAGTATCAATATTGCGTCTTCTGCCTTGATTTTTTATGCCCCCGATAGTGAGGCATCATAAATTTGACTTGTCCGTCCGTCCGTCCGCCTGTCCGTCTGTCTGTCCGTCTGTCTGTCCGTCCGTCTGTCCGTCATTCCGTCCAAAAACTTTAACATTGGCCATAACTTCCTTATTACTTAACATATTCGCTTCATACTTTACCACAACATTCCTTGGTACATTACCTTTCTGTAGGCACATACTTTGGTGACCTTGACCCCTGGATGACCTTGACCTTGAACATAGATTGGCCATAATTTAAAATCAATGCGGTGTCGGGGGCATTGTCATTGACAGCTCTTGTTTTATTATAGTCCAGTCACAATATAATGACACATGTTTACAAATTTTACAGTAATAAACAAAAGGTAATCCTTGTTAATTTTCAGTTCAACGTTGCATGTCTTGGTTCAAATCTTGAAGGTGTAAGGGACCTGCAAGATTCGAACCATCACATGCAAATTTACAGTAGTTATGACTTTGCTATTGCGTTTTTTGCAAGGGTAGATTTTGTAAACATGTGCCATAATATCGTTAATTAAAGGACTATAAGTATGTAAAGACCCGGTAATCAAAGATACATGTTCGTGTAAGATTAGCTCAATTTGATTTAAAAAAGCGTTCTTATACAGCAGTACATGACACCAATTTCAACCCTCTTCGACCCTACGAATCTTATATCACGGCGGGGAATCACCTGACATAATGTTTTCGATATTTTCCAACAATTCTGTCAAAAGATGACCGATTTGAAAAGAAGAATTTAAGCAGAGACAGCGGGAACATTCCGTGACTTTGCTGAATGCCAAGGATAATCAAGGATAAAAACAGCTGATATAAAAGTTATTGACGACCAACCAAAACTTAATCTGGTCGTCAATAACTTTTTTATCACTTGATTTGTAAAAGAGTTACCACCCATCTGATATCGGGCGTTTTACACTTTTTTTCTGTTTCAAACCGATTTCTAATTGGTCAAGTATTTACAAAATTATCGACGATTTTCTGAAATTTAGTGTCACATGATTCCCCACCGATGTATATAATGCCCTTGTTTTGTTAACAATAGTTTATGTAGTAACTACAGGGAAATCTGGCAATGAATATTTGATAAAAATAAGTTCTTTATATAAGTTACTATAAAAAATAATGTGTTGTTACATTTGACCTTACAATGAATATTTGATGGAATTGAATGACCTATTTTGGATAATTTTGTCCTTGCTTTATGCGCCCCTACTAAGTTTGAATTCATAAAAAACCAAAATTTAACGGTAACTTTTTCCCATTCTTGTTTTATTTGCACAAGTATAAATTAGAGATAATTTTGGTGTAGGTCTCATACCCTGCCAGTCAATATTACAAAAATTACAGATCAAAGAAAAATGTTCATTTTTCTTAATCATGGAAAAAATTCAGTCGCAAAATCATAAACCTTATGTATAATCAAGTGTTTTTTCCTCAATTTTGTTTTTCATAGTTTTGTATTTAGCTTATTTATGTTACATACATATCTGTTGTAGCATACAAGCTGAAAAATGTCAGATATTATCATCTTCTGGGAAAAAAATATGAGATTTACGGAGTTGGTGCTTCCCCTTTTCCCGCCTTTTTTTGTAAAAGGGGGTCAATAACTAAAAAAATATATAAAATTCCAACATATCGGTAAAAATTGTTTTAAGTTTCATTTTACCTCCGTCTTATATCATAGAAATAATATATAACAATACTTTTTGTATTTTCAAAAGTGTCTATTATGGTTCCAGATCGTTAAAAAAACGTAACAGTAGCTTGTTTAAAGCTGCAGTTACGAGGTTTTCGAAGGAAAACGACGATATCAGACAGGCCTAAATGTCTGCGTTCTCTCAAATGGTGATACATCACACACACAATCACTTAACTTTCTCTTTTAACCCTTTCCCAAACGACAAAATTTTAGGGTAATCCACTTCAAAAACTGCTACAAATGACAAAAGGAAGTTATCAATGGTAGAAATTGTGTAAATATGGCATTGAAAATATTGAAACAAAAGGAGAAACTGCTGGTCATCAGCAGTTTCTTCTTTTGTTTCAATGTTTTCCCAAGCCTTTTCTCTTAGGGACCAGGTCTTGTTTCAGAAAGGGTTAAATAAAAATATTTCCCATCTTTAGTCAGACTTTGTGGTATTTATGTCTGAAAATGTGCTAAGAACCGCATTTATGTGCATTCAGTAGACCTATAGCCCAATTCCCAAAACAAGACCAGTTTTTAAAGAGACATTTCATTCTCATAACAGTTTTTAAAGTATGTTTTGGTGCCAAAATTGGTAATTCCATTTGTTTATTTTTAGCACAAACATATATATATTTCTCGTAAACGGTGCAATATTTTGGCTTGAAATTTTCAGAAGGACCTCTACTGATAAGGCGAGAAATCTCCCTAAAAGGCTCAAATGGAAAAGTCATTTTTCAAAACATGCAAATTGATTATTATTTCGAACTGTATTGTTAGATATGTATCTAAATCATATGAAAACTGATTTTGTACGATCAAAACGATTCGACAGGTACAGATAACTCTTGGTTTCTGTATCTACCCCCAAAATTACATTTTCTTACCCCACCGTTATTCATTAAACCAGATTTAAGTTTTCTTTAGTTTTATAAGCAAACAATTTTCTGTAAATATAAGGACAATTGGTGTTGAAATCATAAACTATTTTTCGATTTGTCCTTAATGCGCATGCGCATCATTGAAACGAGTTTAAAGGCGAAATCTTCCCGCTAAAATTATGGCATATGGTATATGAATACTATTTTTAGTATAAAAGTACGTTCCCCCCCCGTGACCCAACAAATCCTTTTTACCAAGGAAGCCTATGATCCAGTTACACAACATATGTCAATGGGAAGCTGGGTCAAGGGGGGGAACGATGTTAGCCAGCCTTGGGAAGGTAGGTATGCCTCGGTTTTTGGCGGGAAAGTGCGCGTTTAAAGTTGTTTCAATGGTGCGCATGCGCAATACGGACAAAACCAAAGCTGCCATATGATGTCAACACCATTTATCCCTGTATCTGTAGAAAATAAATTGCAAATAAAAATAAAAGAATCTTCATTTTACCTCTTTGAATACCGGTAGTGTAAGAAAACGAAACCATTTAGGTGGGTACTAAAATCAAGAGTTATCTGCACCTATAGAACTTTTAAAATGACATAAATTCGGTGTTTGTTTCCTTTATTTGTCTACCTAACCATAAAGCTTAATTTTGTTTCTCAATTTGTTAGTTTTGAGAATTGACCCATCGAGCTGAGCCTTTTAGGGAGAATTCTCGCCTTATCCGTAGAGGTCCTTTTCATAAGAAAATATGCTCTTTTAGATAAAAATAAAAGTAAATCTTATGATAAAAACAATGTAAAATGACACTTTAACGTCTGTCAAATTTACACGAGAAAAATAAAAGTTGTAAGTTGTGAGTGATACAAGAAATCCTTTCCCAAACGACAAAATTTTAGACTGGTCCGAATCCAAAGCTTTTCTTGTTCATACAGATTTATGCATCATATGGAACAGAATTTTATCAACATTTTCTTTTGACCCAATTTTTGCCGATCTTATATTCCGTTTTTATTCACCTGAAAGGGTGTGGCTAAGTAAAGAGGTTATTCGACGAGTTTACTTCTCGATACCCTGGTTGATAGAAGAGAAAAAACGTGCGGCACGAGCATGAACATATTTCGAAATTAAAAGAATGCGCGATTGTAAAATGTGTTTTCATAAAACCTCGTAACTACAGATTGATTCGCGCTGTAGTTATAATGTTTTGCAACAATACCGGCGATTTACCGCTAATCGAAAAGGCTGTTTCTCCCAAGCTTAAATGGAATGAACCGTTTACTAGGCTCCGCCCTTTCTCCCGAATAAAAACAGAATATACAATATTATGTTTTTATAAAAACGATAATTTGATCATTTGTTTATTTGCATTGACCTGTCCATTGTTATTGAAAACAGCTCACTGGTTTCGATTTTAGAAAGTATTCGTTTATTATAAATTTATACAAACGCCAATGTGCAAGTCTGTCATAGTGCAGTGGAAAGACGTGGGACTTCTACTCGAACGGACCATGTTCGATTCCATTTCAAGACATGCAAAATCTGTATTTTACAAGGATTTCCGTTTCTTTTTCTTTTTTTCATTCCTTTGTTTAATGTTTGAAGTTTAACCTTTTTACAGATATCAATTATGTAGATATATTCCCATTTTTAAGGTTATACAAGAAATGTGCTTGTGAAATTGAATAAGAAAAGGAGAAATATTTGGGGAAATAGAAGTGCTCGCTTTTTCATGCTTTTCTCTTGATGATTTCTGTGTGAAATGTCAAACTCAAACAGTTGTGGCAAAATTAAATGACACATCTTCATAAACCAGATCAACTTTATTTGCATATTTTTCATTTTCTCCAAACATTTGTTGATATATGAAAAAAATATGATTTGTAATTTTTGTTGGAAGACCGTTTAAAATAAAACATATAATATTATCCCTATAATCGCATATTATGTTCGTCGACCATAATGAAAATTAAAAAAGAAACAACTTTATTATCTTTGTGTGCAATAAAAAAGAAATAGAAATGAAACAAAATAAAGCCGACTGTGAGTTTCGAACCCATACCAAAAGACAAATTGAGTTTCATGTCTTTGATCGCTACCATTTGACCACGTTGACTTCATACCTTGCGTGACAAAAAGTATTTTTATACCCAATTAACATTAAATCAATCACCCGTATCGGATAATTTACCTGGATTCCCGTACTTGACATCGACTCACCCGGGTCAGTGTAAAAATTATCGTTTTCAGTTTATATCTTACTCTATGTTATGGCAACTGATTTTGCATTATAAATAAACCATGACCTCTGGACAGACGAGTCAAACTGAACAGGTAAACCAGGTATGTAAACGTCGTGGTTTTAAGAAGGCGTTTACCGTTAGATGTAATAACAACACCCCTCTCACGCAGGACAGTCAATAGTTAAAAGTACATTTGAGTCTCAATGTTGATGGTACCACTATAGACGATTCTAAGGAGTCCCATCAAATGGTTTAACAATTATGTTTTGCATTTTGGAAAGCATTTATTACCCCCTTCGTATATGTTGTCCCGGCCTGAATGCGTGTCCATGCAATCCAACAAATGAGTCGGAATCTGGAAAAAGGTACCTTGTATCATTTGAGAACAACATGGATCCAGATCAGCCTGTGCGTATGCATATATAGTCTGAACTAGATCCTCATTGTTCTTTAATTATTGCTTCTTCATTAATTGTAGACACTTTAAATAAAATCCTTGTTTGTTATAATAAGGGCCCTGTCTGAAATACTTTCCTGTCGAGCGTGGATACTCAGTTAGTATTACCGTGTAGTCTATAAGGGGTTGGGGTTCAAACCTGGCTCGGGCAATATCCTTTCTGTTAGACAAGTCATTTGTCTCTAACCAGTGGATGTGAATAATTATAGTGAGAGAGCAGTTGGGGGCTCGGATTGGTTATTGTGGTAGTAATGGTGATGGAAACTCCAGCAATCCACATTTAGGTGCAGCCGCCGCCGCGATATGACCATATTAATGTAGAACATAGAACCCTTTCCCAAACAAGACCTGGTTTTGACGTACCTTATAGAAATGGCATGGGAAAACATTTAGACACAAGAAGAAACTGCTGATAACCAACAGTTTCTCCTTTTGCCTCAATATTTTCTTAGCTCTAATATACACAAATCCTTTCTTTTTAAATGTCTATTTTGTCGTCTGCAGCAACTTTCAATTTGGACGGCCCTAAAATTTTGTCGTTTGGGAAAGGTTTAAATCCAAATCAGTCAATCAATCAGACAACTCTGCTCTCGTTTTCCGTAGCTTGCCACCCGAAGCCTACTCTCCATTGCCGAGCTCTATTGATTAAACCATCAAATATGACCTCTGCAGTTTTCGGTACGCCAACAGCCTATTTGGTCGTCATAATCTAATTATAGCACACCATTTGAATTATCGAATCAAAATCATTCAGTTTTACCTTGCATGATCATTACGTATACATTACGTCGCTTCTATTTTTGGCTGAAGCCGGTAACATTTAAATTATCGAATCAAAATCATTCACTTTGATCTGGTTTGATTACGTATACATTACGTCGCTTCTATTTTTGGCTGAAACCGGTAATTTGAAGCGTCAGCCAATGAGAGTTTGTATCAGTTTTTTTAATTGTTTTGTTGTGTATCGCCAACGATTGGATACTGAAATCCCGCCAAGGCCCCGAGATTAGACGTGAAATGACCCCGCGAAAACAGAGCTCATTCTATCGAAATGGAATGTAGAGATAATGTGCTCTGTTCATAAGAGAGTACCCGAAGCCCTAGACGAGAAAGCTTTGGAAAACATTGGGTGGAGATGGAGGAATGCAGAAACCGTGTCCTTTTCCCAGAATTATTTTCAAACCTACCTTATCACGGTGGGGATTGTGCATGATGGGATGGATAACGAATACGGACAAAATAATATCGATTCTGGTAAGATTTTTTGCAATAACTTCTTTATTTGTGCGTTAATTTTCAAAAGGTTTGTTGCATGTACCCCGCCTTACCGAGCTCTTTCATCGGATGTATGACTTATTAGATAACTCGTGGTACATTTTCCAAAATATTGTCCCAACCGACAAGAAAGCGAAATGGTAACGACTACGGCCAAATTAACCACGCTTCAGGTAAGCATTTGTGCAATAACTTTCATATTTCAGCGTCAATTTTCATGCACTTTGTTGCATGTACTCCGTCTTACTGAGCCCTTTTCTCAGATGTATTACTTATCGTCCTTGTACTTTTCTCAAAAATCGATCCCAACCGACTAGAAAAATGACCTGGATTTTTTGTCGTTTTTCTGATCGGTTGGGATCAATGTTTGGACAAAGTACAAAGATTCTACGAACAAGTCATATATCTGAGGAAAGAGCTCAGTAATGCGGGGTACATGCAACAAACCGCTTGAAAATTGACGCAGAAATAAGAAAGAAAGTTATTGCACAATTTCTTACCTGAAGCGAGGCAAATTTGTCCGTATTCGTTATCCATCCAATCATGCACAATCCCCACCGTGCTTATGATTATACGAGGGGTATGATCCTCTACATTTTTTTAAATTAAGGAAAATCTATCATTTTAATTATCTTGGACATGGCAAATACCACGGGTGGTAAACTTTGGAACGACCTCCAAAAAGAGGTAGTGAATTTCTGTTCCCATAGCACATCCGGGAACCCGCGAGGTCGGTCCAATGGCTAAAAACGTGTAAACAAAGGTAGGTGTCGGTGGTTCTTTTGATCGTTTTTGAGGTTTCTAGCAAAAAATGGATAATTATGGCAATGCTATGTCGTGTAAAAATGAGTTATCGACGCACACGGCCCAAAACTGCGGTCGAAACCAAAGTAATTTCCGCTGGATCATTTTTAAAAGTTCGAACACGATACTGCTTTTTCACAACGGTTTGTCAACAACTGTCACCTTTTTGTATAATTTGTGGACTTCCGCGAAGAATACAGCCCCAGTACGTTCGTCCTGGGGAAACGAGTACTCTGTATCACATATCCTGTTAAAATCGGCAACGGGGCGCATTATCTAAGAAAATGATTGAGAAAATTCCAGTAGAGGTCGTTCCAATAAAGTAGAGCTTGTTCCAATTTGAATGAGATCGTTCCCAGTGCTCTCCTGTTTTATACAATGAAATAATACCTGTGATATCTGACCAGCCAAACTTAGACAAAAATTAATGATGGCGTTTGAAATATCAGAATTATCGTCATGAAAGTCTGTTTCTTATGTTTCTTAAACTCTACGCATGGATGTCTTGAAATGCACTTTTAGCTCACCTGAGCACGAAGTGCTCGAGGTGCACTATTGTGGTCACTTTTTGTTAGTCGTCCTTCCGCCTGTCTGTCTGTCCGTCTACATTCTAGTATCCACAAGCTTTATAAGCAAATCTTACACAAACTTGGTCAAAATAATGATGGTCGTAAGTTCTTGGATGAGTTCGATTATGGGCCTGATCGAACCAGAATGTACTGAGTGATCTGCCTTTGAATGTCAAAAAGGCTGTTTTTGACTTTGTTTACACTTTAGCATCTACAAATAATGATCAATCAAGACAAGAATTGGACAGAAAAGTTGATGATGATAATATCTTGGGCAGGTTTAATTTTCAGCCTGATTGAAAATGCACCTCTGGAGTTATCTGCCCTTGATTTTGACAAAATTGCCATTTTCGACCTTGTTTCTGCTCTAGCATCCACAAATATTTATCAATCAACACATAACTTGGACAGAATATTGTTGAACATAAGATCTTGTATAGGCAAACTTTTCAGTTTGATAAGAAAGATACATCTTGAGTTATCTGCCCTCGAACTTGTCAAAATTGCGATTTTCGACTTTACTTTCACTCTTCAGCATTCACAGTTTCTTTCAATCAAAATTATATCCAAAATATAAGATCTTAAAAGAATAAGATATTACTTAAAAGAAAATTTAAGCCTAATCAGAATGCATCTTGAGCTATCTGCTTTTGATTTTGATAAAATTGTCATTTTCGATTTTGTTTTCACTGGTCTAGCTACTACAAATATTTTTCAATTAAGAAAATAAACTTGGACTGAATATTGTTGGCCATAGGATCTTGCATAGGTAAAACTTTCATCCTGATAAGAATGATGCATCGATGAGTTATCTGACCTCGAATTTGACAAAACTGCAATTTTCGACTTTACTTTCACTCTTCATCATTCACTATTTCTTCGAACTCATCCAAGAACTTATGTGACCATCATTATTTTGACCAAGTTTGTTTAAGATTGGCTTATAAAGCTTGCGGATGCTAGAGTGTAGACAGACAGACAATAAGTAACCACAATAGTGCACCTCGAGCACTTCGTGCTCAGGTGAGCTAAACGTGCATTTCAAGAGATCCATGCGTAGAGCTTAAGAAACATCAGAAATAGACTTTCATGTAAAACAAAGTCACCACACAAGACAAAACGACGCCTCTGATATGACGATAATTCTGATTTTTCAAACGCCATCATTAATTTTTGTCTAAGTTTGGCTGGTCTGATATCACAGGCATTATTTCATTGTATAAAACAGGAGAGCACTGGGAACGATCTCATTCAAATTGGAACAAGCTCTACCTTATTGGAACGACCTCTACTGGAATTTTCTCAATCATTTTCTTAAATAATGCGCCCCGTTGCCGTTTTTAACAGGATATGTGATGCAGAGTACTCGTTTCCCCAAGACGAACGTACCGGGGCTGTATTCTTCGCGGAAAACCACAAATTATGCAAAAAGGTGACAGTTGTTGACAAACTGTTGTGAAAAAGCAATATCGTGTTCGAACTTTTAAAAACGATCCAGCGGATATTACCTCGGTTTCGACCGCAGTTTTGGGCCGTGTGCGTCGATAAGTCATTTTTACACGACATAGCATTGCCACAATTATCTATTTTTTGCTAGAAACCTCGAAAACAATCAAAAGAACCACCGACACCTACTTTTGTTTACACGTTTTTAGCCATTGGACCGACCTCGCGAGTTCCCGGATGTGCTATGGGAACAGAAATTCACTACCTCTTTTTGGAGGTCGTTCTTAAGTTTACCACCCGTGAAATACAAAGATCGTCATCTACATAATGATCATCTGCATTCTGATTACAACAGAATCCGAAACACCAGGGAACGATTTTATTCAGTTAATCGTGACGTAATTTCGGACAAACAATAGTATTTCCGTAGGTGTTGTTATAAAATCTCGTATTGTTAAACCGAAGTGACTGTGCGCTATGAATATTTATAAACAAGAGGACCATGATGGTCCTATATCGCTCACCTGAACCAAAATGATATGAGCAACATTTTTGTTCAATTCAGTAAATATTTATGACTTTAAGACTGAAAACGAACTTATGGTAAATAACGTTGTGAAAATCGAGCTCATCCAAGATCTTATGGTGCTCAACATTGTGTCCAAGATTTGTCTTGTTTGATAAATAATTGTAGATTCTGGAGTATAAACAAGATCGAAAACAGCCGAAAACAGCAATTTTGTCAAATTCAAGGGCACATAACTCTCAACTTTTTTTATCAGATCAGACTGAAAACCAAACTCATCCCAGAACTTATGATCCCCAACATTGTGTCCAAGTTTTGTCTTAATTGATCAATAATTGTAGATTCTAGAGTATAAACAAGGTCGAAAACAGTCGAAAACGGCAATTTTATCAAATTCAAGGGCACATAACTCTCGCCTTTGTGGTAAGATCAGGCTGAAATTCAAACTCACCCGAGATCTTATGATACCCAACATTGTGTCCAAGATTTGTCTTGATTGGTCGATAATTGTAGATTCTAGAGTGTAAACAAGTTCGAAAACAGCCGAAAACAGCAATTTTGTCTAATTCAAGGGCACATAACTCTCGACTTTTTAATCAGATGGGACTGAAAATCAAACTCATCCAAGATCTTATGGTCTCAAACATTGTGTCCAAGTTTTGTCTTAATTGATAAATAATTGTAGATTCTAGAGTGTAAACTATGTCAAAAACAGCCGAAAATGGCAATTTTATCAAATTAAAGGGCACATAACTCTCATTTTTCTGGTCAGATCCGACTGAAAATCAAACTCATTTGAGATCTTATGGTCTCCAATATTGTGTCCAAAATTTGGCTTGATTGGGAAAAAATTGTAGATTCTAGAGTGTAAACAATGTCAAAACTAGGTATTTTTGGCATTCAAGGGCAGATAACTCCTGACTTTCTGGTTCGATCTGACCCATAATCGAACTCATCCGAGATCATATGGCCATTCATGTTTTGACCAAGTTTGGTCAAGATTGGCTTATATTTGTAGATGCTAGAGTGTAAACACAAAATTGTGGACGGACGGACGGACAGACAGACAGACGGACAGACAGACAGACAGACAGACAGATGGACGACGGACAAAAAGTGATCACAATAGCTCACCTTGAGCACTTTGTGCTCAGGTGAGCTAACAAACGTAATCGTCTGCAATATTGACAATAATGAGCGCAAGGTTATAATAGATTCACTATTAAACGAGAATAATTTCAGTTGTTTTGATAAAGCAGTTCAACTGTAATTTTTCTCGTTTAATACTGAATCGATTATACTTCGGTTCAATAATAACTACAGTTGTCGCCACATCGTATGGCACAATGTTTATGTTTTGTTCAAATGTAATTGAACGTTAAAGAAAACATAAACATGTGCCATACGATGTGGCGACAACTGTACGGCTTATTAACAACACCGAAGGTTTATCAAAACATAACGGTAAACCAGTCTGTTTTTAGCACAAAATTCATTGCTGTTGTTAAAAAGATATGAAAGAAAATGTTTGGAGGATCGGAGTAAATCTTGGTCCTAAACATTTCCTTCCTTTATCTCCATGATATCCCGAAGTGTACAGTGGTCATCATAATACGAAGGACTGATTGGGGGAATTGTCTGTGGTATAAAGGAATTAATGAGAAAAAATATAGTATTTGAAGGTAGACAACTCTGACAACCTCTGTAATACAAAACATGATAGCCTCCCCTGAGCTACACAACGTAATGTATCGACATTGGATAATGGTAAATAATTTTGCGCTAAAAATCTCATAACTAAAGCATCAATAAAGTTGTAGTAACTGTTGTGGATTTTTAGAATCACACTATCATTTGTCCGAAATTATGTCAATGTAATTATGTAACTTGACAAAATTGACCCCTATTCCAAATTTTGTAGACACATTTTTTGCTTCTTTTATTTTAGTTTGGACTTTTGATATTGACTGAGCCAGGGATCCCACCCATGATCTGTGATTTGATAGATTGCAACACAGAGCTGTCAGGGCTCAGCCGGTCAAATAACCCAACACCAGACGGCAAATTTTCAGACTGGTCTAAATTCAAAGAAGTTGCAGACTACATTTTGAAGTACATTATTGAATTGTACATTTTTGGGTCTTGCTAGTAAGAAAACAAGATGGGAAATGAAATGAATGCTTGTCATAAGCAATTTCGTCATTTTCCACTATGATGTCAAAGCCTTTATTTGTGGATTGTCAGATTGCCCGTCTGCAGGAATGGGATAATTAATTAAGTAGCTCTTTCAACTGCTGGTCATATCATGGCCACTGGAGCACCTAGCCTTGGATTCCTGTCATTTATCTCACCAATACTATCGCAACATCATTACTGAGTCTCCAGCTTGCCCACATAGGTTTTACTTTATTGGTGAGAAACAAATGCCAGAAAGGATGTTTACCATGGCTGGAAATCAAACCTGTGACCTCATAAGTGAGAGCACAATGCGCTACCAACTGCTATGACATCCTTCCTGGTCAAATAACGTTCTGTTCAGAACTTTCGGTATGAAATAAAAAGTCAACAACAAATAAGTTTTGGATGACATCCCACTTTTATGTAACATTTCAATAAACGATCATCTTTTTTTCTTTGAGCAATGCTACAATAGCTAAAACATCAAGTAACACATATATAACCGGTACAACAAGTTTCATTGTCTAAAAACAGCCACACTCAATCAATACTTTCTTAAACAAGGACAAAAATTAATATTGAAGACTTTAAGAGGATATTCTTGGGAAAACATTAAGGCAAAAGAAGAAAATGATGTCGCCACAATATTTTCTGTGCTATGATGTTATAGTAAATTCTATTTATAATTCACATTTTGTTATAAGAAATGGCTTCCAATTTCCATTTTCCAATTTGGATCAGTCGAAAGTTTTAATGTTTTAGGAATGGTTAATACTTCCCACATAACAATTAAGAGGTTGGTTTGACAAGGTAAATTACAAATGTTGATAATTTATTTTCTCCTTTTTCCCTTTTTTTTCCTCTACTCGTATCTTATAAAAATATTTTACTCTCTACAACTTCTTACAGTAACTTTACCTTTTAAGGAAGGGCTAATTTGTTTCAACCCTTTCCAAACCAAAACCTAATTTTGATGTCTCTGAGGAAATAGACTTGGGAAAACATTGAGGCAAAAGAAGATATTGCTGATCATCAGCAATTTCTCCTTTTTCCTCAATATTTTCTGTGCTATAATAATAAACAAATCCTATCTTCATCAAAATCAATTTTATCTTCATATATCTTTCAAATTGAAGGATATTAAAATGTTGTTGTTTGGTAAAGGGTTAAAAACAATCTGTTACCTGTTGTATCAGATGTTACCTGACTGATTAAACTAGATAGTATCTTTATTAACCCTTCCCCAAAGTAAAAATCATAGGATCCTTAAATGCATAAGTGGTAAACATACCAAGTGAAATACCAAAACTTATAAGTTTGTATTTACCTTAGAGATGATGATGACGATTCCCAGGACATTTCTTATGGAATAAGTTCTGGTTATCATTCTTTCCTTTAATCGTGAGGACATGCTATACCAACATCTCATAAGGCAGTCTCTACAAGTCATTGCTTGGGAAAGGGTCGGACAATTTAAGTTTAGATGAAAGTCTGTATAGGTTGGCATTCTCTCATTGTATTAAAGGGACATTTCATTCCGATTTCAATTTTTTAAAGTATGTCTTGATGCCAAGATTGGGTATTTGAATGAGTTTAAATGCTATTAGTTTCTTTAAGTTGTTGCCAGTAAGCGAGATACACACATTTAAAGTTGAGACATAATCGATAAATTGCATATAAATCCGAACTGTTGTCCACAACAATTTGTTCAATTTAAACACAAAAATATAAATTTCTCGTAAACGGTGTAATATTTTGGCTTGAAATTTTCAGAATTTTCATAAGGAAATATGCTCTTTCAGATAAAAACAAAAGTAATATTTATGACAAAAAATTCTGAAATGTCACTTTAAGATATATAAATGGAAACATAGAGAATCGCAATGAATTTTGCGCTAAAATTAGACTGGGTTTACAGTTATATTATGATAAATTGTTGGAGATGTTATAAAATCTTGTAACTACAGCTGCAATCAAGCTGTAGTTGCAACGTTAAGATTCACACCGACAAAATACTATTGTCAGTCCGAAATTACATGACAGTCTACTTGATAAAACTGATACTTATTTATTTTCTTTACCCATTTCAAATTGACAAATACATGGACTTTTTTTATTTGAAAGCTGCTGCTGACCACCATGGGTTGATAAAGGAATAAAATTATGATCCGAGTATTATAGTACAAAACATAATTAGGCAAAAGGAGAAAATGCTATTTGGCAGCATTTTCTTCTTTTGCCTCAATGTTTTCCCTGGCCTTTTCTATAAGGGGCGTCAAAACTGGGTTTTGTTTTTGGAAATGGTTTAATCAGTTTTTCTGGAAGGTTTTAATTGAGTGTGGCATATACTCTATTCTAAACACAATTAACATGATCCAATGTACATGACAATGGTAGGCACAAAGACTGGGGCGTACAAAAACATTGGTCATCGTAAGCATCGGTCATTCAGGACTGGGGCGTACAAAAACATTGGTCATCGTAAGCATCGGTCATTCAGGACTGGGGCGTACAAAAACATTGGTCAATCAAATCATTAGTCAATCAGTCTCTAACAAAATTATTCAATTTCAAATTTCTTAGACATTTTCAAACTTACAGAATTTTCTACAATGTCAGGAAAATGTAGCATTTTAATGAGTGTCCAGCACAAAACTATTGTATAACATGTGACATTATACATACTTAATTTATAAATTACCAAACAGAAAATTCTAAGACTTGTGCAAATTCAAAATTGTTCCGCAGGACAAGAAGTCAAGTGAATCAAAGCATATTTTTTGGATGTGATAGGGACATGGAGTTAAGTGTGCCAAAAAGCAATGCCTATATTGTCACTTTTCAACAAAAACCTTGTTACTGCAGCTTAAAACAAGCTGCAGTTACAAGGTTTTCGTTGAAAATCGACTATAATTTTATGTAGCTCTCATTTTACTAAATTTAGAGATATCTAACTAAAAGCACATAAGATTGACTCACTTTGTAGCACAATTAGTAGGCGGCAAAAAACTAGGGCTTACATTCAGTCTCTTTCAAGCAATATGTTTGAGCCGGGATCTAGAAAATAGCCACCTTACAGCATTACCAGATGGAACAAATTTAGACTTTCCCAAATTCAAGGATGTTGCAGATGACAATTTCAAATAAAAGAAATTTTATTTTTTTTTTTTGTCTTTTGTGTAGACAAAATTGTGGAAAATGAAGAAATTGGTTGTTACAAGCAATTTCTTTGTTTTCCATAATCTTCTCTCCAACATTTTTTTCTCCAGGGGCGTCAAAAAGCGTCAATGTATGGGAATATGTTAAGATAGACTAACAGTAAAAGCAATTGTAGGCACAAAACTGGGGAAAATATGTAAATATATGTGCAACAAGGAATTGAACAGATTCACAGACTTTTAAGTCTAAATATAAGACATGGGGAAAATATTGTGAGAAAATCAAGTATATGTCCAAGACACAAAACATTGAAGTGAAAGCAATACAGGGCTTTTAAAACCTCTATAAAGATCCAACATGATGATTTTTGGAAGAGGAGTCAATGCCATTTTCATGGACTTTACCTTTTCATGGACTTTGCAGCATGTATAGTCTGTAAATATTGACCTGAACCCGAAGAATATGCAATAAGTAATTGTGACAAAGAATAATCAGTGATCGCCAGCAATCCTTACTGTTGAGTCAATAGTGTCCATAAGCATAGTGTCTTTGTATTCTGCACATGCCTCTCATGTCAATATATCGTCGGTGCTATGACAAAATGGCGTAATAGAAATTTTGCTCGAAAACCATTTTTTTCAGGAGAGCCAAAAACGTTTTTGCCGTTTTAAAAAATGTTAAAAAATATGCCGGCAAAATTGTGTAACTCACTATTACTCTTGTGTAAATTTGTCTACGTATAACGCCATTTTGTCAGCTAAATCGAGTTACGCAATTTTGTCACATGATAATTGAAAGGGTTCTAATAGGTGTAGAAAAACGCCGTTTTGACAGGATATGCGCTCCTACATACTTAGTAGAAAGCATTTATAAAAAAAAATTGACAAAATGGCGTAACTAATTTGTTACGCCATTTTGTCATAGCACCGACGATATGTTGGAGAGTGACTATCTCGCATTATAATAACTCATTACATATTCCACAGGTTCAGATCAATATTAAAACGGACAACAGCATTTTTGTTCTTAATTTGGATGCATCAATTGTGTACATGAATTTAAGTTAACAGAGTTGATTCCTTATACCAGACTTATTCCATAAACTGCACTCTCCCAGAGTTAACATGATCAGCAGTTAGGGGGAATCATCGCATAAACGGGAACAAATAGTCAATAAAACTTGACATGTCAGAATGTTATTCTGCAAGCAGACGCCAAATTCTGCACACAAACATACACACATGCATATTGAATAACTAACATTTTTAAACCCTTTCCAAAATAAGACCTGGTTTTGACATCCCTAAGAAAAAACAAGATGTGTTTGTGAAACAGAAATGCCCCCAAAAAGGCCATTTTTCGAAAATGTTAAGTTTTCGTGGAGTAAAGGGTTGATAAGGGTGACCTTGAGGAAGGTCAAATTGCATGGAACAGATAGATATCGTTGAAAGGAAGTTGCATACCAAATTTGAGCTTTGTATGTCAAATAGTTTTGGAGAAATGGCAAAGGTTAAGTTTTCAGGTTAAGTTTTCGGACAGACGGACCGACAGACAGACATGAGTAAAACAATATGCCCCCGAAATCTCTCGATACGGGGGCATAAAAACTTGAGAAAACATTGAGGCAAAAGAAGAAATTGCTGATAATCAGCAATTTCTCCTTTTGCCTCAATATTTTCTGTCCTATATTTTACATAATTATTATCTTCTTCAACATTAATTCTAATCTTTTGCAAGAGGTTTCAAATCGTATCATCATAAAATCATGTTGTTTTGGAAAGGGTAAATCACTTAACATTGTGCCCTCTGAGCAACCAAAGCAAAGACATTTACAAAACTTATACATGTATGTTCTAGACTATTTCATAAATCTTTCATAACTCAATAAGTTTAACTAATAAATTTTGAATTCAAACAACAAGCATGTGTGAAACACAAATATAATACCCAAATAATTTTCATCTCTTTTCTAGGGGAGACCGGGGCTATTTCGGCCCCCTAATTTCGATTGCTCATATTTTGAATTATATGAAAGTTATTTGGGCGTGATTTATATATTTAAGTTCGACAAGCGAAAGCCTTTCAAACTGCGTCTGTCCTTTTTATATATTTCTTTTCAATAAAGAGAATTTCAAATTTTAGAGTTTTGATGGTGGTGGCCGAACTTGCCCCATACATGGGGCATGTTCGGCCCACCCTTGGGGCAAGGTATGCACAGACATATAAATCCTTACATTTGATTTTTAGACTGTTTGAATTTAAAGGAATCTGTATACGACTTCCAAATGAAGGTATAAATTGAAAAAGCATTGTTATAAGTCAAATCATCGTAAGGGGACATTCGGGATAACAAGTAGAGGCTGGGGCAAGTTCGGCCTGTGATTTTGAATATGTCCATTTTTTACATTTCTGTTAGAGCTAGGCTTGCGCAATTGATATATTCAGAGTCGTCAAGAAATGGCAATTCTTACAGCGATTATTCTTTTTATTCATGGGCAAGTTTGGGGGTGGCCGAACTTGCCCCAACCCCAAAGGCCGAACTAGCCCCAGACACACTGTGTTGTAAGTTGTACGTTAGATTTGTGTAGTTTGTACGGAAGTTTTGAGTGGTCAATCAAAGATGGCGTCGGTGGAAAATCGTTAGAGGTAGGTGTCTTAGTTTTTCCTCGATAATTTACTTAAATGGCCGTATCTTGTCTTGATACTGATATCATTGTACAGGAGAAATGTATACCTATTCACGGTGCTATATAGCCAAGTACCAGTGTTGTCCTATCGTACTCAGTCGTTGTGCAAAGACAGCCCAACACGGAAAACTTTTTTCGAAGCGAGAAAGTTGCCCTTTTAAGGGTGATTACATAGTAAACAGCGAACTAGGGAACAAACTACCCTTGTGAAATGCTTTGTCATTCTTCATGAAGTATTAAATAAATATTCATTAGCTATTCAAGAACGGAAAAAATGAAATCTTCATGAAGAAGAAGTGAACAGAAAATGGCCCATTTTGCATAAATCTTCATAAAAACAGAGTAATGAATTTTTCATGAAGTTGGAAATGCATAATAAATCCTTAAACCATGCAGTTTTGCATTCTGTGAAAAAGGCATGAAGTCTTCATGAATAAATAATCATATAATTCATGAAGACTTCATGCAAGAAAAATATGCAAACGATCTTAAGAAGAAATCATGATTATTTTGTTAAAAATGAGTATGGGCCATTTTCTGTTCACTTCTTTTCAATGAAGAATTCATGAATAATATTTCTTTACATACTTCATAAAAACATACAGGTTTCTCTAAACACAGAGTAATGAATTTTTTATGAAGTTGGAAATGCATAATAAATCCTTAAACCAAGCCATTATTTCCTTTTTAAAAACATGTCAAGGTCATGAAAAATACTAAAAAACAATTTGTACAAATATGTTGCTGACAGAACAAAACTTAAAAAACTTTTTGTAGAACAGGTAGTTTCAGAACTGCAGTAATAAGTAACATGCAATTAAAAATCAATGATTCCTATTTATAGAAGCAAAATAATAATATCCATTTTACAGAATAATTATGTGGGTGGGGAATGGTAAAAGAAATAAACATTTGAATTTGTTAAATTTAGTCTAAAGAACACTTACTAACATTGCCTTCCTTGGTTTTATCATTTAGTGAGCTCCTTAATCACTTGATTATAACTAAAAATATTAATTATAACTCTTAACAAAAAACATATTTCTTGAAAAATAGTCAGACAAGCAGAATTCCCTCCATTATTTTCTAAACCACATGTCATAGACTGGAACATAAATTAGACTGGGAAATCATGAACGTTTTAAGAACATTTTATGAACTGTACACAATCCATTATCAATTCATGATTAGTCCATGTTTTTGCCAGAATGGACACATTAAGAGTATTTACAGAACTGGGTCTGAATCTTTATCAGTCCTTAATCACTTCTTTATTCAAAATATGGACTTATTATGTACCTTTTAAGAAATGTAACAATCCCTTACTAATTAATTACCAGTTCATTTTTTCCAAATGGACACATTAAGAATATTCAAAGAATGAGGCCTGATTCTTTACCAGTTCTTACACAGTTCTTTATTCAAACTATGGGCATGTTAGTGACATTTTAAGAACTGTTACAATCTATTATTAATTCATGGTCAGCTCTTTTTTTTCAAACTGGACCAGATTCTTTATGAGTTCTTTATGCACAATAATGGGCATCTTATGAACTAATTAAGAATTTTATTGAACTTTTTTAAATGAAAACTTCATAATAAATCCTTTGCATTCATCATGAAGGTTTTAAGGATTTTGCCAATCATTAATATCTTCATAATGTCTTCATGAAGCAATTATCATCATACTTCATGCAGAAAACTTCATGAAGTGTGTTAAAGAAGTGATAATGAGTAATGTATGAAACATTCTTAAGATTCATAATATGTTCATTATTTTATGAATTACATTTCACTGGGGAATTGCTCTAACTTGGATGTTTTTAACATGCTCTTTTCTATGGTTACCGTTATTTTACACACAAATGTCTAGAATGACCACAAACGCTGTGTTTACTAAATGGCCAAACAACGGTGTAGTCACAGTGAAAATATGCAGACACAACGGTGCAGTTTCTGTGTTATCTGTATGGTGTAGTTATTATTTTCACAACAAATTGTGAACGGTGTAGACTTGGTATGTTGTATAGGGCGAACTAGCTCTAACAGATAGCAGATCATCTGTTTTATCTCCCTCAAATACTTTGGTCTTAGAAAACTCAGATGAAAATGCTGCCATCCTCAAAGTAAATGAAAACAAAAGTTAAGAAAATATGTTTTCTCTTTTCTTCATTCTCCTAAGCCTTAAACAGTTCAATGTATGTTTGATTTAATTTTCGGGAGACATTTTTGTTATTTGTGATTGAATAAACATCTGACGGAAATGATAATCAAAAGGAATACCATCACAAAATATCAAATAAGACATACGATAACCGTCATTTTGAAGCCATGTTAAGTGCAACGGCAAATTTCTTGTTCATCCGTTCATTTGATTTGTAGATTCGAAATTTCGGCTCTGGCTTTGAATTTTTCTTTGTAACTGTTTTAATTGGTTATTACAATCAATTATTGTAATTAATGAAATGATTTCAACTCATGGAGTATGATAATAATTGATCGAAATGTATCTTGTTTTCAAATTGACCCCTCATTGAAAAGTCTGATTTTACCCAAAATAAAGGATTCAATCAACAAAACATAAATTATAAATAACAAAACATAAATTATAAATTTGTTTCATAAACATTTGGGCCTTTTATTCGTCTTGTTCGACTTAAGTAAATAAGTCTTGAAAATAGAATTCTGGAACTGCAAAATTCATTTTGGAATTTTCATACGTAATGAACTTCTTCTTCAGGACTGACAATTTTCTGACCAAGATTTTTTGGGCTCACTCATAAAATGTAACCATTTGCAATGAAAAAGACAATATTCTATTCGCCAAAACCGTTTGACTATTGGAGTAAAACGCATTGAAGTACTCCCAAGACAGTGTAACTTACACACATCCATAAATAAATGAAATGCAATGTTTTCCATCGAGAGCCGACCTTCATTGACCAAAATAAACAAATACCAAGTTGATCAACGCTTCTCAATGACTTAATCACATCTGGGAACAAACTGTTCATTTCAGCCATTGTTTTCATGTTCTCGTGGGGAAAGAGAAGAGACCCTATCCGTTTCATCTGTTTTAGCACGTCCAATGGAAATATCAGGAATTAAGGTCGGGGCTTTTTGAACGACTTTATGGGGTGTTGAACTTCGTCATTTTTTTATGTTCAGGACTCATGCATTCAAAACCGGGGATATCATCGATAGAAAGAATCTTGTTAACTCCAAAATCCTTTTTTCTACGTTGATGAGGTCAATCTTGTGTATTCTATGCTCGCAAATGGGGATGATGTCCTAGTCTGACTTCTTGATAATATCAGGAATAATGCTTAAGTTCAGAGTTTTCAAATCTTTTTTACCCGTCTGATCATTGATCTCCCCCCCCCCCCCCCCCCCCCCTGCACACTTTTAATATCTGACTGGAATGGTCCTGTTCCGAATGCTTCACGACCTTTTCGAAACTCCCTTCGAAATAACGGTAGTAATAGGTGGACAGCATGGAACTGAAAATAAAGAAAAAAATAAAACAGACGCCAGCAGATTCTTGGTAATTTCTACTATTTGACCCTTACGGAATTGCTTTGACAAATAGCAAGGAAACTAGATTCTGATATATTTTGATTAAAGTATATTTTGTAGACATATTGTCACCTTCTTTGCTGCAAAGCATTTACAAGTCAGTCACATAAAAAATTATTAACATAATTGTTGAAGAATTTCGGTAGTAATTGTAAAACATGATTCTCAGCCGTGAAAACGTTATCATTAAACATAAAAATATTATCATTCCAGAAATGATAAGTTCTGTATTACTTCAAGTCTACACCGTTCACAATTGCATTATGTCTACACCGTTCACAATTTGTTATGAAAATATAACCACACCGTACATAAAACACAGAAACTGCACCGTTGTGTCTGCATATTTTCACTCTGACTACACCGTTGTCTGGCCATTTCATAAACACGGTGTTTGTGGTCATTCTAGACATTTTTGTGTAAAATAACAGTAACCATAGAAAAGAGCATGTTAAAAACATCCAAGTAAGAGCAATAGTTTGTTCCCTAGTTCGCTGTTTACTATGTAATCATCCTTAAAAGGGCAACTTTCTCGCTTCGAAAAAAGTTTTCCGTGTTGGGCTGTCTTTGCACAACGACTGAGTACGATAGGACAACACTGGTACTTTGATATATAGAACCGTTGATAGGTATACATTTCCCCTGTATAATGATATCAGTATCAAGGCAAGATACGACCGTTTAAGAAATTTATCAATGAAAAACTAAGACACCTACCTCTCATGCTGTATTGTTGTCGCCATCTTTGAATGACTACACAAACCTAACGTACAACTTACAACACAGTGAGACAGACCTGGTGTCAACATCACGCCATATCTTCTTTTAGATAACATGAACGCTTCATCTTTAGTTTTAATATGAAAGAGGACTTACTTGTCTTCATAAATGTACAAAAAAGAAATCTGAATCCTGGCGCATATTACTATAAATAACAAGAGGGCCATTGGCCCTGAAGCGCTCACCTGACAGGCCCATAGGAAGCAATTTCATAATGGGGGGCTATAGACTCTATCCTAAATATTGGGGGGTGGGGGCTAATTGGGATTTCCCCAAAATTTTAAGTGTAAAATTAAGAAAAATTGGTATTTTTGGCCAACTTTGGAAGGGTTTAGCCCCCCTAGCCCCCCTGTTCCTACAGGCCTGCCTGACATAATAGCTTTCTGTATATGGTGTGTCTGAGCCTCCAAAATGATCACATTTTACTAAGATTTGTGGCCTGTATAAGATAATCATTCTGACAAATTTTCAGCTTGATTGGGCAAAAAAAATCCCCAAGACTGGACCCCATGACCTAGTTTAGGACCCCAGATGACCAAATTTTGAAATTGTCTGAGATTTTATCAAGATAATTATTCTGACTAGGCTGATTGGGCATAAAATGTGGCCTCTAGAGTGCACACAAGGTTTTTCTTAAATTTGACCTAGTGACCTAGTTTTTGACCCCAGATGACCCAATTTCAAACTTTTTGTACATTTCATCAAGACAATTATTATGAGCATATTTCAGGTTGATTGGGCAAAAAATGTGGCCTCTAGAGTGCACACAAGGTTTTACAAAGATTTGACCCTGTGACCTAGTTTTTGACCCCAGATGACCCAATTTCAAACTTGTCCGAGATTTTATCAAGACAATCATTCTGAGCAAATTTCAGGTTGATTGGGCAAAAAATGTGGCCTCTTGAGTGCACACAAGGTTTTTCTAAGATTTGACCCTGTGACCTTGTTTTTGACGCCAGATGACCCAATTTCAAACTTGTCCGAGATTTCATCAAGATAATCATTCTGATCAATTTTCAGGTTGTTTGGGCAAAAAATGTGGCCTCTAGAGTGCACAAAAGGTTTTTTCTAAGATTTGACCCCGTGACCTAGTTTTTGACCCCAGATGACCCAATTTCAAACTTGTCTGAGATTTCATCAAGACAATCATTTTGAGCAAATTTCAGGTTGATTGGGCAAAAAATGTGGCCTCTAGAGTGCACACAAGGTTTCTCTAAGATTTGACCTAGTGACCTATTTTTTGACCCCAGATGACCCCATTTCAGGCTTGTCCGAGATTTCATCAAGTCAATCATTTTGAGCTAATTTCAGGTTGATTGGGCAAAAAATGTGGCCTCTAGAGTGCACACAAGGTTTTTCTAAGATTTGACCCTGTGACCTAGTTTTTGACCCCAGATGACCCAATTTCAAACTTGTCCGAGATTTTATCAAGACAATCATTCTGAGCAAATTTCAGGTTGATTGGGCAAAAAATGTGGCCTCTAGAGTGCACACAAGGTTTTTCTAAGATTTGACCCTGTGACCTAGTTTTTGACCCCAGATGACCCAATTTCAAACTTGTACGAGATTTTATCAAGACAATCATTCTGATCAATTTTCAGGTTGATTGGGCAAAAAATGTGGCCTCTAGAGTGCACACAAGGTTATTTTAAGATTTGACCCAGTGGCCTAGTTTTTGACCCCAGATGACCCAATTTAAAACTGGTCCGAGATTTCATCAAGACAATCATTCTGAGCAAATTTCAGGTTGATTGGGCATAAAATGTGGCCTCTAGAGTGCACACAAGGTTTCTCTAGGATTTGACCCAGTGACCTACTTTTTGACCCCAGATGACCCAATTTCAAACTTGTCCGAGATTTCATCAAGTCAATCATTTTGAGCTAATTTCAGGTTGATTGGGCAAAAAATGTGGCCTCCAGAGTGCACACAGGGTATTTCTAAGATTTAACCCCGTGACCTAGTTTTTGACCCCGGATGACCCAATTTCTAACTTGTCCGAGATTTCATCAAGACAATCATTCTGAGCAAATTTCAGGTTGATTGGGCAAAAAGTGTGGCCTCTAGAGTGCACACAAGGTTTTCCTAAGATTTGACCCTGTGACCTAGTTTTTGACCCCAGATGACCCAATTTCAATCTTGTCCAAGATTTGATCAAGACAATCATTCTGAGCAAATTTCATATTGATTGGGCAAAAAATGTGGCCTCTAGAGTGCACACAAGGTTTTTCTAAGATTTGACCCTGTGACCTAGTTTTTGACCCCAGATGACCCAATTTCAAACTTGTCCGAGATTTTATCAAGACAATCATTCTGATCAATTTTCAGGTTGATTGGGCAAAAAATGTGGCCTCTAGAGTGCACACAAGGTTTTTCTAAGATTTGACCCAGTGACCTAGTTTTTGACCCCAGATGACCCAATTTCAAACTTGTCTGAGATTTCATCAAGACAATCATTCTGATCAATTTTCAGGTTGATTGGGCAAAAAATGTGGCCTCTAGAGTGCACACAAGGTTTTTCTAAGATTTGACCCAGTGACCTAGTTTTTGACCCCAGATGACCCAATTTCAAACTTGTCCGAGATTTCATCAAGACAATCATTCTGAGCATATTTCAGGTTGATTGGGCTGAAAATGTGGCCTCTAGAGTGCACACAAGGTTTCTCTAGGATTTGACCCCGTGACCTACTTTTTGACCCCAGATGACCCAATTTCAAACTTGTCTGAGATTTCATCAAGACAATCATTCTGAGCTAATTTCAGGTTGATTGGGCAAAAAATGTGGCCTCTAGAGTGCACACAAGGTTTTTCTAAGATTTGACCCCGTGACCTAGTTTTTGACCCCAGATGACCCAATTTCAAACTTGTCCGAGATTACATCAAGACAAACATTCTGAGCAAATTTCAGGTTAATTGGGCAAAAAATGTGGCCTCAAGAGTGCACACAAGGTTTTTCTAAGATTTGACCCCGTGACCTAGTTTTTGACCCCAGATGACCCAATTTCGAACTTGTCCGAGATTTGATCAAGACAATCATTCTGATCAATTTTCAGGTTGATTGGGCAAAAAATGTGGCCTCTAGAGTGCACACAAGGTTTTTCTAAGATTTGACCCCGTGACCTACTTTTTGACCCCAGATGACCCAATTTCGAACTTGTCCGAGATTTGATCAAGACAATCATTCTGATCAATTTTCAGGTTGATTGGGCAAAAAATGTGGCCTCTAGAGTGCACACAAGGTTTTTCTAAGATTTGACCCCGTGACCTACTTTTTGACCCCAGATGACCCAATTTCAAACTTGTCTGAGATTTCATCAAGACAATCATTCTGAGCTAATTTCAGGTTGATTGGGCAAAAAATGTGGCCTCTAGAGTGCACACAAGGTTTTTCTAAGATTTGACCCCGTGACCTAGTTTTTGACCCCAGATGACCCAATTTCAAACTTGTCCGAGATTACATCAAGACAAACATTCTGAGCAAATTTCAGGTTAATTGGGCAAAAAATGTGGCCTCAAGAGTGCACACAAGGTTTTTCTAAGATTTGACCCCGTGACCTAGTTTTTGACCCAAGATGACCCAATTTCGAACTTGTCCGAGATTTGATCAAGACAATCATTCTGATCAATTTTCAGGTTGATTGGGCAAAAAATGTGGCCTCTAGAGTGCACACAAGGTTTTTCTAAGATTTGACCCCGTGACCTACTTTTTGACCCCAGATGACCCAATTTCGAACTTGTCCGAGATTTCATCAAGACAATCATTCTGAGCAAATTTCAGGTTGATTGGGCAAAAAATGTGGCCTCTAGAGTGCACACAAGCCAAAGGTTGACGCACGACGCACGACGGACGACGGACGACTGACGACGGACGACGGACGACGGACGACGGACACAGCGGTATCACAATACCTCACCATGAGCACTATCGTGCTCAGGTGAGCTAAAAACTTACATAAATGTGGAAAAGTTACTGAAAGTGTCTTAAATCAAAATCGTGTTCTAAATTCTATGTTTTTGTATTCAATTCGACCAAAAACCTTCTGCGAACAGCTTTCGTCATGAGTAACATCAAAATCCGGGTCAGAGCTCTCTATCTCTGTCGACAGGCTCAAAACAGCCACTAGCCGAACTTGCCCCGGGGCCGAAATAGCCCCGGTCTCCCCTATGTAACTTGTCCAAAATTGATGTTCCAGTGTAAAGATGCTGTAGACAGCAAAATGGACATCAATAAAGACAAGAGGACCATGATGGTCCTAAATCGCTCACCTGAATCAAGATGGCAAGAGTGATAATGGCAATTTTGTCAAATTCAAAGGCATAAAACTTATAAGGACTTTCTGTTTGGAAACAATTAAGAAATAATTTTGTTCCAATCGATCCTGTAAGGTTGGGTATGAATTAGCACAATTGTTGACGTTTTTTTTTTTTTCAATAATTATTTAATGATTTCGCAATATACAACATAGGACTAATTTTCAAAGCATTCTGATCTGTTAGAGATTGATCATTTATGATAGGCTCAATTAACAAGATTTGGTCTGTGATTGAAAGAATATAGCACAGGATTACCATCTGATAAGCTAAGGCTAATCCCATATTTGTTTACATAAGATAAACATGGGGCCAGCCAGAGCAACAGATAAGAGAAATAGATAAGAGAAATAGGACAGATTTCTCTGAGTCCGATAAGCCCCTTCCTCCCTGCCACAGCCTGATTTTTTATCAATTGTAAGAATTTGAGAACAAATTTTGAAAAGAGTGATTCAAGGAACATTCCTGCAAAGTCTGGTTCATTTGGGCCCAATGGTTGATTTTTAAAGAATTTTCTTAGGATTTCTCTTAGGCTGATAAGCCCCTTCCTCCCTGCCACGGCCACTTTTTTTGACAAATGTAAAAATTTGTGAATAAACTTTGAAAAGAGTGACTAAAGGAACATTTCTGCAAAGTCTGGTCCAAATTGGCCCAATGGTTGATTTTTAAAGAATTCTCTTATGATTTCTCCAAGTCCGATAAGCCCCTTCCTCCCTGCCAAGGTCATAATTTTTTGACAAAGGTAAAAATTTGTGAATAAACTTTGAAAAGAGTGACTAAAGGAACATTTCTGCAAAGTCTGGTCCAAATTGGCCCAATGGTTGATTTTTAAAGAATTTTCTTATGATTTTTCCAAGTCCGATAAGCCCCTTTCTCCCTGCCACGGCCACATTTTTTGTCAATTGCAAGAATTTGAAAACAAATTTTGAAAAGAGTGACTCAAGGAACATTTCTGCAAAGTCTGGTTCAGTTTGGCCTAATGGTTGATTTTTAAAGAATTTTCTTATGATTTCTCTAAGTCCAATAAGCCCCTTCCTCCCTGCCACGGCCACATTTTTTGACAAATGTAAAAAATTTGTGGATGAATTTTGCAAAGAGTGACTCAATGCATATTCCTGCCAACTTTGGTTCAAATTGGCCCAATGGTTGATTTTTAAAGAATTTTCTTAAGATTTCTCTAAAATCTGATAAGCCCCGCCCTGCCACGCCCACATTTTTTGACAAATCAAAAATTCACGAACAAGTTTTGAAAAGGGTCACACAAGGAACATTTCTGCTAAGTTTGGTTAAAATTGGACCAATGGTTTAGGAGGAGAAGATGTTTGAAGAAATTGTGGACGGACAGACGGACGGACAGACGGACGGACGGACGACGGACAAAAAGCGATCACAATAGCTCACTTTGAGCACTTCGTGCTCAGGTGAGCTAAAAATGTTAGTGTAAATGTAGCACAGAAAATAAATATTAAGGCAAAACAAGAAATGCTGGTAATCAGTATTGTCTTCTTTTGCCTCAACCTTGGGTCCTGAATTACTTAATTTTGTCGAACAGTGAGATGAAGATTTCTGCAATGTGCATTGTTTGACAAATGCACTTGCAGAAAAGACAGACAGACAGGTAGACAGACAGACAATGGTAAAACTTTATACCCTAAATAATATTAGGACACCGGGGCATTAAAAGGGTCTACAATATAAATCTATACCTCATCTAGAACAGAGAGCTTTAACCCTTTCCCAAACAAGACCTGGTTTTGACGTCACAAATGGGAAAATATTGAAACAAAAGAAGAAACTGCTGATAACCAGCAGTTTCTCCTTTTGTCTCAATATTTTCTGTGCCATATTTTACACAAATCCTATCTTTAATAACATCCATTTTGTCATTTGTGGCAGTTTTTGAAGTGGATCACCCTAAAAGTTTGCCATTTAGGAAAGGGTTAATAATCATAATACGGGATAATGGTGTCTTTTAGCTTTACTTGTCACAAATAAAGCCTGGTTTTTGTTGTCTAAAGGAGTCAATTCAAATGAGCCAACTGACTATATTCAGAGAATCAACAGATTTGTGACAAATGGCCAAATCTCCATCTTAAAATCTCTATTTTTCATCTAAAACCTTGTAAGTGCAGCTTAAAACAAGCTGCAGTTACGAGGTTTTCGATGAAGAGGGTTGATATCTGCATCCCTGTCAAGAATAGCAGTTAGTAGTCACAAGTTATATGTTAACACCGGTTCGTAAATTCTAACACAGATCCTAGCTAATATAACATCAATGTCAACAAGAAAATAGCTCAACAAACATTCTTACAATCATCCGAAATCATAACAAGAGTACCACAGTCACAATACACACCAATCCATATTTCTGTATTTATAAGTCCCACTTTTCCATGACACAGCTTAACCATTCCAAAACAACAAAATTTAAGGACAGTCCAATTTGAAAGCTGCTATAGACAACAGAATGGACATAGATAAAGAGAGGATTTGGGTATAAAATAGCACAGAAAATATTTAGGCAAAAGTAGGAAATACTGAATATCAGCATTTTTCTTCTTTAGCCTCAATGTTTTCCCAAGCCTTTTTCTATTAGGGACCTCAAATGGCAAAGCCTGACAACATTTACATGTTATGATGGTCAAGTGACTAGGAACTTTCTGTGAATATTCCATCCTAAACCATCTATAATTGTAGGATTGTGTTATTAACCCTTTCCCAAACAAGACCTGGTTTTGACGTCCCTAATAGAAAAGGCTTGTGAAAATATAGAAACAAAAGAAGAAACTGCTGATAACCAGCAGTTTCTCCTTTTGTCTCAATATTTTCTTTTCAATATTTTACTCAAATCCTAGTTTGCCATTTGGGAAAGGGATAACCAAAATTTAGATGATATACTTGTACGGATGTATGCACATACAGACAGACAGAGAAGATGACACCAATGTGTTTCTATATTCCATGGCATATAAAACAGTGTGTGTTATGTAACCAAAGTTGACAATCTGGCATCAGAGCTACAAATAAGAGGGCATGGGCGGATCTAGAGGGGTGGTCGGGAGGTCCGGACCCCCCCCCCTGGCATTGGCCGAAAATTAAATTTTGACTATGAATTTAGTGTAACGTTACATTTTTATTACATTTTAAGCCATAATTTGAGCTTGGACCCCCCCTGGAAAAAATCTTGGGCTTGGACCCCATGGAAAAAAATCCTGGATCCGCCCTTGGAGGGCATAGTGGCTTTTTATACCAGAAATACCGAATTCTATTCCTTAACATTCAAACCCTTTGTTGTTGGTACTCATTGGAATTGTATCGTAGAGACAATCCTAACAAGATTACAATCAAGAGATTTGATTTAGAAATAGCGTAACAAAAATTCTACCATGTTCTCTTATTTGCTGCTCTGTACAACATTCATACCTAGTTCACTAATTATCAACAAGCTTCTTTAACCCTTTCCCAAACGACAAAATTTCGAATGATCCAATTGGAATGATGCAATAGACAACAATATTGGTGTTAAAAAGGAAAGGATTTGCGTACAATATGACAGAAAATATTGAGGCAAAAGGAGAAAATGCTGATTATCAGCAGTTTCTTCTTTTGTTTCAATGTTTTCCCAAGCCTTTTCTAATAGGGACGTCTAAACCTGATCATGTTTGGGAAAGGGTTAACCCATTCCAAAACAACACTTGGTTTTGGTGTTTCTTATTGAGAGGGATTTAGAAAGCATTGAGAACAACTTCTTTCAAATTTGATCCGTCTAAATGTTGTTGTTTGGGAAAAAATCTTAACCAACATTATCTTTCTGTGTTCATGTTGGTCTCAAATGTCATACAACCCTTCCCAAACTTAACAAGGTTTTGACATCCCAATTAGAAAATGCTTGGGAAAACATTGAATGCTGATTATTAGCATTTTCTTCTTTAGTCTCAATATTTTCATTGCTATAATGCACACAAATCCTATCAATTATGTGTCATCTGCCGAAGCTTTTAAACAGGAACTGTCTAACGTTTTGCCTTTAGGAAATGGGTAACTCATTACCACTTATTGACACCTTTTGACATCCGGCAAGTTAAAGTAAAAGGCCTTTTAAAACATCTTGTAAAATGAAGAAATTGCTTGACACAAGCAATTTCTTCATTTTCCACGATGTTTTACACCCCAAAAGACCACCAAATATAGAATTCCACATATTTGAATTGTCGTCTGCAAAATCTTTGAATTTGGACTTGTTTCTAAATTTCCCTCCAGTGATGGGTTAAGGGACCTTTTCCCACATCAGTCTCCACTTACATGCACAACAACAATCACACTATGAAGCTGTTACTGTAATGTCACGATTCACGCTGTATTTCATCCATCCGTCACTTCATCTGATTCATCCGTCACTTCTGTAAATTGAACACTTCCACTAATAATGGTTCGAGCTTTGTGATGTCAAGATTTGACGCGAGCTTCGAGCTCGATTCACCAAGCTGCTGTACCTCTGACATCTTCGATATAATTTTCGGGTAAATATTACGAGCGTCAGCGATTGGCATTATAGATTCCATATACACCCGTAACCACATCGTAAATTTTTCCTGCGCACTTAATATTTCAGCTTTACTCACGATGTTTGGTCGTTCAGGAGAGAAAATCTGAATGACGAACAACAATGTCATTACGGTGCTGTTACTGTTTGTCAGAGTATGAAGTGAGGTAACAAATTTCATGTGATTGGAATACATTCCCTGTCCTAACTGTTCCTGAATGATCCGCGGATCAACTCCATGTTCCTTCACATTCTCCATCTGTTTTATCTTCCATTGGAGCTTGTGTGGATCAAATCCCATGGCTGAACGGAGCACCATAATCTCCATGATCCCACCCTACAAAATATGGAGAAAAATGTTCATCATCATACAAATCTAGTGTGAAAACATAGAGGGAAAAGGATGTAAATATAAGATATATTTGTTGCTTGTGTGGATCAAATCCCATGGCTGAACGGAGAACCATGATCTCCATGATCCCACCCTACAAAATATGGAGAAAAATGTTCAAGATTTAATGCATGTACATAAATAGTATACTTTGTTAAATTTAACCCTCCCCCTTATAATGGTGCTTTTTGGCGCCCCATATAATAAATACTTTGGAAAACTTTGTGGAAAACGAAAAAATGGATTGGGACATACTCTTCTTTTCTCTAATGGTTATTATATGCTTTTAGATACATGTCGGATTCATGGAACAATTTTTTTTTCAGAAAAAACATTGAAGCTTTAATAAATGTTAAAATATATGGCCTTATTAGTATCTAACACATCTTTTTCTCATTACGTAAAGGGTAAAATCTTTCCAAATCCATAGCTGATGGATATCCCTATCAAGAAAAGGTAAAATTGCTGATAACCAGCATTTTCTTATGCCCCTCAATGCTTTTTAAGCTGAAACATACCCATATACTATCCTAAACAACAATTACTTTGTCATTTTCTGCAACCTGAATCAGTTTGAAATGTTGGTGTTCGGAAAGTTACAAAATTTGTATTCTCCCTTACCTTCAATAAAAAGATCTGGTCTTCCTGTTTCAAGCACTTAAACTCGGGAATATGTTTGGCAAACTTTATCAACCTGCGTATAAAAATATCTGTCATATTGAATAACTCGTTAGCTGTATGAGGCCGTTCCACCATTTTTTTAGCCTGCAGTTCTGAATACCCGCTGTCAAACACACTTTTATACTCCTTTTCCAATGCCGCGATCTCAGCTTCGATGTCAGAGGGCATCGGTCGCGGACCTATTTCCTCCGGACTTGGCTCCACTTTAATTTGTGACGGTGAAAAGTTAAATGGGTTATTCCCGGGGCTGTTTAGACTGTTATCCGTGGAATCAGAAAGGTAGTTAGTTGTGACTTCTCCGTCGCTGGCGGAGCTCGTTGGTATTGTTGGCTTGTTGTTGATCATGTCTGTGTTTGGAAGCGTGTATGGCGTGACGTGTGAGAACTCTGCGGACGACTGCGGCGAATGTTGTTGAGGTTGCGGGTTGTATGAATCAAGCGGTATACAATATTTTTCGTCGGAACTCCGGGATTTCTTTCTCCTTTTGGCAAGTTGCTCATCGCCTGTAATATACAGTTTGGAAATTAACCCATTACCAGACAGTAAGATTCAGACTTGTACAAATTCAAGGTCTTTCTATGTAGAAATCATTGTCAGATATGAAGAAATTACATTAGTTCAAACAGTATATTAACTATATTGTGGCGGCTGTAGCACCTAAACAAGTATTCATGTCATTTCACCAGAACTACAACAACTTCCTTGTGAAATTTACTCAATATTTACTGTCCTGCATGGTATACGTATACCTATGTGTCATCTGCAGCAGCTTTCGATTGGATCACCGTAACATTTTGCTTGAGAAAGGGTGAGGGACCAAGGTAAGTTGTAATCGCTATAGGTTACATCAATCATTTTTTGTTGAATAACTTCAGCAATCAACCAAGCATTAAAGTTTTTTCATCTTTTGATGACTTAGACATATTGTAGGTTACATGTCCTATTGTATACCCTTACCCAAACAGGAAGAGCTGGATCTGTTCAAATACAAAGGTTTTTTGTCTTGCTGACTTTAAATTTCTTTCAAACAAATTTCCGCTTTAAGAGACATTTCAATCAATTTGTCTCAATTTTATGACCCAATAATTGCATAGAAAGCAGGCAGTATAGGCTAAGATCAGACTGCATGTCTGTGCAGGCTGATCTTAGTCTATACTGTATGCAAAAAACTTTGGTCACAACAGTAAATTGACGAGAACAGCATAAGAAGGGTTAAGACCACAAAATTAATCCATTTGTCAGAATAGAAATTTTCTTTGATAGGGTTAAAAGTATTGAGGAAACAGGAGAAAATTCCGAATATATTTTCCCAAAGCTTCATCATCTCTTAAATGCATCAAAGGCAAATCACTGTTTGGGTACGGGCTAATTTTGACAACTCAAGCATGAATAAGTGATCAATTGACCAAACGCAGGCTGTCAATCAAAACCATCGATAAGCCAATGGACGATCAGAAAAATGCCGCATCACCATTGCTTGTCTTACATTTTTCGTTACACGTGGTTTTGTATCGATATATTGACTGACTATCAAAACAATCGACATGCCAATGTCCCCATTGTTTGTATTATATTCTACATTTGGCAGAGCGATCTATCGAGTGGAGTTTGGTCAATTGATCCAGTCACCTTAAACCATTGTTACATTGCTTCTTTGTACAGAAACAAAATAA
This sequence comes from Fragum sueziense, assembly GCA_963680895.1. Lineage (NCBI taxonomy): Eukaryota > Metazoa > Mollusca > Bivalvia > Cardiida > Cardiidae > Fragum > Fragum sueziense. The sequence continues at coordinate 3,365,277 of OY804601.1, read as the reverse complement.
GTGGTTCAATTCACTCTCTCCTAGACAACAATATTTAATGCTTGTCCAATTTAAAACTGCTGCAGACAACAGAATGAGCGTTGAGAAAGATAAGATTTACATAGAATATATACATGTATATAGATCATTGTTTCCAGGACTTTTGTTCAAGAGGTCCGCCAAAACATTTTATGGTCATGCCTTGTTTGATAGTCGAATTCGGTTTTTGCCAGTCTCTTTTTTTTCTTTTTAAATACAGAACAACAAATTACTTGTTAACCCATCAACAGACAGCAAAATTTTGAGCTTGCCCAAATTCAAAGATGTAGCAGACGACGCATGAAAGTGAATGAAATTAAACAATTTTTGGTCCTTCTGTGAAGAAAACATTGTCGTAAATGAAGAAATTGCTTATGACAAGCAATTTCTTCATCTATCAACAATGTTTTCCAAAACCATTATCTTATGAGGAGTCAAAAAGTGCCACTGAGTGGTAATGACTTTGTTCAAAGATTTGGACACAACACAACAAGAGCTGTCTGAAGACAGCGCGCTCGACTTTCTAAGTTGCTTAGTATAAAGGGGGCATAACTTCAAATATAGTGGAGCCAGGGCCATTCCGGATTTTCGTAATTCCGTCGTGACAGAGTTGTCGTTCATGCGGGACGGTATGCCGTCTTCCGGTGTCAATGTAAACCAGCGCTAACAGTGGGAAAGAACCGCTACTGCATTTATGAATGCCATAATTTTGAGGATAGAATTGGAAATTTTGAACTGCACAAACTTTATCGAAAGAGGAAAATACAAGACGAGCTTGGATTCGTGTAATAAGTCGCAAGAACCAAACATCGTATCTGGCTTAGGCCTACCCGAGTCTGAGAGACAGTATTAGCCAAAACGCGTAGATCGTTAGGGGATTTCCAACTGAGGAACCTCAGCAGAGAGAAGAAAGATAAATCCCATCGCAACATAGCCACATCTCACTAAACGCTTACATATCAAGGTCGATCTAGTCTATTGAGACAGAAGGAGAAAATGCCGGTTATCATGATGCTCTTAAATTCTGCCAAAATGTTTCCAAAAGTATTTTCTCTTAAGTAATATATATCAAAACCAGGCCTTGTTTGGGGACGCTTTAACAAACAAACAATAAATTATATAGATCTAGATCTACTTGAACGAAATAGCAAAGTTTTGAGAGAAAATAAAAATATGCCGACTTTGCTGTTCCCTCAATATTTCCTATTCTACAATCTACACCAAACTGTTCTTCTTAGTAGATCTACGTATCATAGTCTTCAGCCTGCTTCAAATTTGAATTAAAGTTGAAACAATGGTTCATTATGTTAACCCTTTCCTAACCAAATCTTTGTTTTGATGCCCACAAATAGCTAAATCAGAATCATTCTGACAATTAGCAAGACTAAATTTGGAAAGGGCCATATTTTTTCGGCACATTTAAAAACGAATTCTTCATTTTTAAAACATTTTTCTTAATATTAAAGTCCCGTATTTGACTTCAATAGATTGTTTGGAAAAACATTGAGAACAAGAGGACCATGATGGTCCTATATCGCTCACCTGAACCAAGATGATATGAGCCACAGTTTTGTTCAGTTTTGTGACTTTAAGACTGAAAACAAACTTATGGTCAACAACATTGTGTCCAAATTTTGTCTCGGTTTGTCACTATTTGTGGTTGTTAGAGTAAAAACAGTCGAAAACAGCAAATTTGTCAATTTGAAGGGCTCAGCAAACTCAGCAAATTCTACTATGATTAAGCTGGAATTCAAACTGGTGCCAGATCTTATGTTCAGCAACATTGTGTCCAAATTTCGTCTTGATTGGACAACAATTGTAGATGCTAAAGTGTAAACAAGGTCCGAAACAATCGAAAACATCAATTTTGTCAAATTCAAGGGTGTATAACTCATGAACTTTTGATCTGATCAATCTGAAAATCAGCTCATACATGATATTTTAGTCCGTAACATTGTGACCAAGTTTTGTCTTGATTGGTCAATAATTGTAAGATGCTATAGTGTAAACAAAGTCAAAAACAGTCGAAAACGGCAATTTTGTCAAATTCAAGGGCGTATAACTCTTAACTTTATGATCCGATCAATCTGAAAATCAAACTCATACAAGATCTTATGGTGCCTAACATTGCCTCAAAGGTTTGTCTAGATTGGTCAATAATTGTAGATGCTAGAGTGTAAACAAAGTCAAAAACAGCAATTTTGTCAAATTCAAGGGCGTATAAGTCATGACTTTATGATCCGATCAATCTGAAAATCAAACTAATACAAGATCTTATGGTCCCTAATATTGTCTCAAAGTTTTGTCTTGATTGGTCAATATTTGTAGATCTATACTAGAGTGTAAACAAAGTCGAAAACAGTCGAAAATGGCAATTTTTGTTAATTTCAGGGGCATATTACTCAAGACCTTCTCGTCTGATCAGATTGAAAATTAAACTCATCCTAGATCTTATGGTCACCAACATTGTGTCAAAGTTTTGTCTTGATTGGTCAATATTTGTAGATTCTAGAGTGTAAACAAAGTCGAAAACGGTCGAAAATAGCAATTTTGTCAATTTCAAGGGCACATAACTCAAGACCTTCTTGTACGATCAGACTGAAAATTGAACTCATGTGAGATGTTATAGTCAACAACATTGTGTCAAAGTTTTGTCTTGATTGATCAATAATTGTAGGTACTAGAGTGTAAACAATGTCAAAACTAGCCATTTTTCGCATTCAAGGGCAGATAACTCCAGACTTTCTGGTTCGATCTGACCCATAATCGAACTCATCCGAGATCTTATGGTCATACATGTTTTGACCAGGTTTGGTCAAGATTGGCTTATATTTGTAGATGCTAGAGTGTAAACACGAAATTGTGGACGGACGGACGGACGGACAGACGGACAGACGGACGGACGGACAGACGGACAGACGGACGACGGACAAAAAGTGACCACAATAGCTCACCTTGAGCACTTCGTGCTCAGGTGAGCTAAAAAGGAAGCAATTTGATGATAGATCTAGTCAGAAATATGGCCTCTTTCCTCAATATTTTCTGTGCTTTAACATTCACTTATTCTATTTTCGATATTAATCGTTTTCCGACAGTGAAAACCGTGTAGAGCGGAATGTTCTTACAAACAATTACAAAATATTTGTACATGCGTACATGTATATACATGTATCTTTTTCCCTAAGGTGCCCCTCTTTTTATTTCTATGACGTCATATGACTAGAGTTAGTTACGGAAAATCATGATGTCACACATCGACACTGGCCTGATTTGAGGCATACCACGGGGAAAATATTTTCAATGATAACCTATCATCGGATTATGGGAGATTTCTTTTGTTATAGATCTCCGAATTGTTTAAAAATGATGGAAGGAGCAGAATTATTTTAAGATTCCATTATTAAGTTACAATAAAAATCTTTTTCATTTAATTACTCATTGATTTGAGGAAAATATTAAAGGTGCCGCTTGTCCTACAGGCAAATGGAAGTAAACATACCGTCCCGCAGGAACGACAACTCTGTATTACCGGAATTAGGAAAATACCCAATGGGCCCTGGTAGTAAGGTAGAGGGTGTGATGGTGAATAAGTATTCCAAGTTTGGGTTGAATCCCTTTGATAGTATGGAAGTTATTGATGTTTGAAAAAACTTTAACCTTTGTTGCAACGCCGACGCCCAGGTGACAGTATAAGCTCTCATTTTCTTCGAAAAGTCGAGCTAAAAACTACAATGATACCTAGATCTATATTTTGAACAAAATTTACATGATTTTACTGCAATTTGACAGATGGGTGCAAGCTGTCACACAAAAACATACTCTCAACACGGTTAAAAACTGTAATTATCATGTCAAGATATCATCCTTGTTATTCTAAAACCTCATAACTACAGCTTGAATTAAGTTGTAATTACAAGGCTTTCAATTACAGCACAATATGTTACACATGTACTTCAAATATCTTTATTTTCAGACAACAAAATAATGTATATCGTTGGTGTAAATGCAAAACCTCGTACGTTGATTCTTGTGATTTCCAAAGTACAAACTTGTGTGCCCAGTTCAGACAATTCTCGCAGGTTTTGAGATATTTTTACTGATCAGTATCAATGACACACTATTTGTGAACAATATGTCAAAATTTCAAGTAAAACATTTCAGTTTGGGAAAAGTTATTCCACTTTTTTCTCTCCCCTTTGAAATTTTCCTAAAACGAGATACAAGGTTTTGCATTTACAACGATGATATCTAAAATAGAAAGTGTATGTCTTGTAGCAAAGAAAATTTTGAGGCAAAAGGAGAAAATGCTGGCTATCAGCATTTTCTTCTTTTGTCACAATGTTTCCCTTCACATTTTCTATTAGAGACGGCAAAACCTAAGGGTTTCTTTGAGAGAGGGTTAACTGTTTCCCTTACAGTGAAGTCTTTTGATGCATCTATTACTAAAGGCTTTCGGAAACATTGAGTAAACACGGAGGCAAACAAAGAAAATGCTGGTACCCCCATTTTCTCAATTAGCCTCAATATTATCTGAGCTTTATTATACACTAATTCTTTCTGTACAAACTTCTATTTTGTTGTCTGCACGGATACATCAAAATATATGCTGTTTGAGAGCCAGTTAAACAGAGGTACTTACTTAAAATCCAGTCTTTTTTCATGCCGACTTCAAAACACTTTTTCAGTCGACATCCGGAACAAAATTTTCTAGTGTGAGGATCAAGTTTACAATTTCCTTCAAAACTACAGGCAAAAACCTGAAATATTACAACAATTTGATGGTAAAATCATAGTAAAGAAAGGATTTGTTAATTAACCCTTTCCAAAACAAGATTTGGCTTTGATGTCGCCAATAGAACAGATTTGGGAAAACATTAAGCCAAAAGAAGACAAGCGCTTCGCAAAGCGGCACATATGCCCGAGAGGGACATGTCAGTAAAATTGGCCATTTTTTCCCATTCAAAGGCAGATAAATCAAATACGAAAGGAAACAGTTATATTTAGTAAGCGGTTTGCACAACTAGACACCATGGAGAATTATTGTGGCAAGTTTGATTAACGATCTGGAACCATAATAGACACTTTTGAAAATACAAAAAGTATTGTTATATATTATTTCTATGATATAAGACGGAGGTAAAATGAAACTTAAAACAATTTTTACCGATATGTTGGAATTTTATATATTTTTTTAGTTATTGGCCCCCTTTTACAAAACAAGAGCCGTCAGAGACGGACAATGCTCCCCGAATAAGGCATTGTCACAATAAATATATGCCATGCAGAGCTAATATAAAGCTAACAAATGTTAAGCCCCCTTTTTGCATGACATATTTTGTATACGCAAATTTTAAATAGTTTATTGTCAAGGGCATCTGATTTGCTACTCAAATATGAAATTTCATCAAATTCTGACCATTAGACTAGGAGAAATTAGAGAAAAACTGTATTTAACCTTAAGTCCCCCTTTCCCATGACGAGGCCTCAAATCCAAAAACCAGGAAAAGTACATCGGCATTTTGTCATAGGGAGTTCACATGGTAAGTTTCATTTGATTTGGCCCAAGGGTTATGGAGAAATCGCTTCGGACGGACGGACGGACGGACAGACGGAATGACGGACGGACAGGACGGACGGACAGACAAAGCGGCGACTATATGCTCTCCCTTCGGGGAGCATAAAAAGGCGGGAAAAGGGGAAGCACCAACTCCATAAATCTCATATTTTTTCCCCAGAAGATGATAATATCTGACATTTTTCAGCTTGTATGCTACAACAGATATGTATGTAACATAAATAAGCTAAATACAAAACTATGAAAAACAAAATTGAGAAAAAAAACACTTGATTATACATAAGGTATATGATTTTGCAACTGAATTTTTTCCATGTTTAAGAAAAATGAACATTTTTCTTTGATCTGTAATTTTTGTAATATTGACTGGCAGGGTATGAGACCTACACCAAAATTATCTCTGATTTATACTTGTGCAAATAAAACAAGAATGGAAAAAAGTTACCGTTAAATTTTGGTTTATTATGAATTCAAACTTAGTAGGGGCGCATAAAACAAGGACAAAATTATCCAAAATAGGTCATTCAATTCCATCAAATATTTATTGTAAGGTCAAATGTAACAACACATTTTTTTATAGTAACTTATATAGAGAACTTATTCTTATTAAATATTCAATGCAAGATTTCCCTGTAGTTACTACATAAAATATTGTTAACAAAACAAGGGCATTATATACATCGGTGGGGAATCATGTGACACTAAATTTCAGAAAATCGTCAATAATTCTGTAAATACTTGACCAATTTGAAATCGGTTTGAAACAGAAAAAAGTGTAAAACGCCCGACATCAGATGGGTGGTAACTCTTTTACAAATCAAGTGATAAAAACGTTATTGACGACCAGATTAAGTTTTGGTTGGTCGTCAATAACTTTCATATCAGCTGATTTTTCAAAGATTATCCTTGGCATTCAGCAAAGTCATAGAGTGTTCCCGCTGTCTCTGCTTAAATTCTTCTTTTCAAATCAGTCATCTTTTGACAGAATTGTTGGAAAATATCGAAACTATTATGTCAGGTGATTCCCCACCGTGATATAAGATTAGTGGGGTGGAAGAGGGTTGAAATTGGTGTCATGTACAACAGTATAAGAACACCTTTTATATCAAATTAAGCTAATCTTACACGAACATGTATCTTTGATTACAGGGTCTTTACATACCTATAGTCCTTTAATTAACGATATTATGGCACATGTTTACAAAATTTACCCTTGCAAAAAACGCAATAGCAAAGTCATAACTACTGTAAATTTGTATGTGATGGTTCGAATTTTGCAGGTCCGGACTCCCTTACACCTTCAAGATTTGAACCAAGACATGCAACGTTGAACTGAAAATTAACAAGGATTTCCTTTTGTTTATTACTGTAAAATTTGTAAACATGTGTCATTATATTGTGACTGGACTATAATAAAAAAATCAAGGCAGAAGACGCAATATTGATACTATATCAAATCCTGGTCTTAAGCATTTATTCGTATAGATCTTGAATCAATCAAATGTATTGGTGCATACATAACCCATCCCCCACCAGTCCAAAAGAACAGAAAACATTGAGGAAAAGGGACACATTGATGATAACACATTGATGATAATCAACAACCTCTTCTTTTCTCTCAATGTTTTCTCAAATTATTTCTACAATGGACGTCAAAACCAGACTTGTTAAGAGAAGGATATATCAGTGCTGTGCTCTTTATAACCAAATCAGTAAATTCACAACAATCGTAGGCCTATTGAAACAGTTATTTCTTCATTTCTCTTAGTGTTTTTCTGTTATTTCTACCAGTGATCTGGGCCCCGTTTTATCAACGAAATTACGCACATTATTTTCGTAGATTTGAACGGAAGTTCAAATTTTTTGCGTAGGTGCGTTTTACAAAACATGTTCGCAGCTAAGATTAGAATTTCCTAAGTTTTTTTTCCGTAACTTTACGATCAAAAATAGTTGACGTAAATCTGTTCGTCACTACTGTCGATGCCTAAATTTACCGTTTAAAGCCTTGATAACCCCAAAATTACTGAAAATATCAAAATATCTATAAAAGGAAATGTTGAAATTGAACAAACCACGGAAAATTCATGTAAATAGCAATGGATTTTGTGCTAACAATAGACTAGGTTTAAAGTTATGTTTTGATAAACCGTCAGTTTTGTCATAAAATATCGTAACTACGGCCTGATTTAAGCCGTAGCTACGAGATTTCATAACAGCTCCAACGAATTACTATTGTATGTCCGAAATAACGTCACGATTAACTGGATAAAATCGTTCCCTATTTCGCTGTACTTTCACTTTCTTTTTTGTTGCTATTTATAGAATACAACATGAAAAAGTATTTTTCATGTATTTCCTATTCTAATGGAATGAATGTACGTTTAATATACGTTTAATCGCCAGAGTGTTCAGAACGATAATATTTAAGCATTTTTCATGCTACTAACAAGGAGAAATATACACTTTAAATAGCTTACACGGCCGATATATATTGATATTTACGAGAAAGTAAACCGAGGTGAGAACAAAATCGAATCTTTCCGAAGTGCGTTTCACGGAAATAACCTAGTGCCGTAAATACCCGATCATCGGCGATAATAACCGAAATCCATTATGGTTCCAGATCGTTAAATTCTTGTTTAAACTGTGGGAGAAGTTACGCACATTAGTAAATGGGTATTTTCTTAAATTCAAGGGCTGATAATTCAAAAACGAAAATAGTTATCTGAATTCTGTAAGAGGTGTGCACAACTAGACACCGTAGAGATTCATTGTAGTATTGTAAGTTTAAAGGGGGAATGGCACTTAAAATCATGCAAATTTTCAGAGAACTTCGTACAAAATAAATATGAGCCAGGATCTGGAAAAACGTCCCTTAAGGCTTTTGAGCCCAACATAGATCCAGATCAGCCTGTGCATACGCACAGTCTGATCAGGATCCACGTTGTTCTCTAATAGCTTCTTCGTGACATGTAGTAACTTAAAAAGAGCAGCATGCATGCATATTTAACTACATTTGACAACAGGTTTATCTTTAAACTCAATTTTTGAAAACGCTATAACCGACGTTTTTCCAGATCCCGGCTCATATGTATTATGAAAATATGGCCTTTAAATTGTATCTATGCCAAATCTTAGCTTTCTATCTTGTGTATTGGCTAGGATGTCGACGGATTTAAAACCCCATATGTTCCATTATTGTAAATATTATCCCCGGGACAAAAAATCATGGGGTTTTAAATCCGTCGACATCTAAGCCAATACACAAGGTAGAAAGCTAAGATTTGGCATATATGCAATTTAAAGACCATATTTTAATAATATATATTTATTTTTTTGTACAAAGTTCTCGGAAAATTTGCAAGATGTTAAGTGTTATTCCCCCTTTAATTGAATTTGGCTTGAAAATATGAGTTGTGCACGTAAGAAATTGCTTTTTTGCTTTTAAGTATTTGCAGGCTCTGTGCGCTATAATGCACATTTTTCATATCCGTGTGATAAATCTTTAATTTGTCATAAAAATTTTTAAAATTGCAGTAAAATTCCCTTATTTTTTCAGAAAAGGTGTCTCTTTGTAAGTAGATTTCAAAAATAGAGTGGTTCATCCCATAAATTTTAATACCCATTAGTATGTGAAAACCTTAAATTAAAAGTCTATTTACAGCAAATTTTTGAGAAAGCAGGAAAACTTTAAAATTTGAAATGGAAGTAACATGCAACATGAGAAATGAGAGCTTTACACCTTCCCTTAACAACACTAGAAAGACCTGAAGGTCTTGAGTCGCTCCACAGGCCTGAATTTCTTTCAATATTAAATCCAAGTTTTGACTGAATTTTTGAATACTAAAGTCTTGTGGTTCTTACAGTAAAAACAAAGTCAAAAGCAGCAATCATGTGGTCAATGCAAAAAGAAAGTAAATGATTGACTAATATTTTAGGGATGTTAGGGCGATAATAAAATTGAAAACTGTGATTTTGCCAAATTCAAGGACACATAATTCAGTATGTATATTTAAAATCAAATTGAAAATTAAACACATGCAAGATCTTATGGTCACTATGATTCTGTTCAAATTTTGTCTATATTAGTCAATATTCGTGGCTTCAAGATTGGAAAAAGTGTCGAAAAATTTTGTCAATTTCAAGGGCACATAACTCAGATTGTAACAGTGTTTACATCATGTTGAAAATTACACATAAGCAAGATCTTGTTGTCAACCAGACTCTTTCCAAGTATCATCTTGATTGTTTAACATTTGTGGTTGTTAGAGTGAAAACAAAGTCGAAAATGGCAAATTTGTCAAATTGAACGGCACATAACTCATGATGTAAGATTCCAATCAAGCTGAAAATTACACCAGGCAGCATATAATGCTTATATATATTCTGTCCAAGTTTTGTCTTAATTGGTCAATATTTGTAGATTTTAGAGTAAAAACAAGAGCTGTCACTGTAAGATGACAATGCCCCCGACACCGCTTTGATTTTAAATTATGGCCAATCTATGTTCAAGGTCAAGGTCATCCAGGGGTCAAGGTCACCAAAGTATGTGCCTACAGAAAGGTAATGTACCAAGGAATGTTGCGGTAAAGTATGAAGCGAATATGTTAAGTAATAAGGAAGTTATGGCCAATGTTAAAGTTTTTGGACGGAATGACGGACGGACAGACGGACGGACGGACGGACAGACAAGTCAAATTTATGATGCCTCCCTATCGGCGGCATAATAAAGCCAAAACCAGCAAAATAGAGCCAAAAATAGCAATTTTTGGCAATTTCAAGGGCACTTAACTCATGCTATAAAATTCAGATCAAGCTGAAAATTTTACCAAGGCAAGCTCTTATAGTCAGCATCATTCTGTCAAAGTTATGTCTTGTTTAGTCAATATTTGTAGTTGCTAGAGTGAAAACAAAGTCAAAATACAGCGGAAAATGGCAATTCTGTCAATTTCAAGGGCACATAACTCATGATGTAAAATTCAGATCAAGCTGAAAATTTTACCAAGGCAAGGTCTTGTAGTCAGCATCATTCTGTCAAAGTTTTGTCTTGATTGTTCTGTATTTGTAGATTTTAGAACAAAAGTAAAGTCAAAACCTGCTATTTTTTTATTCAAGGGCAGATAACTCAGGTTATTCTGGTTCAATCCATATTCTTTGAAGGAATCTGAGAGAGGGTCACCCAAGGATCATTCCTGTGAAGTTTGGTTGAAATCCATCCAGTAGTTTTTGAGAAGAAGATTTTTAAAGACAAGAGGGCCATAATGGCCCTATATCGCTCACCTGAAAAAAGTTTAAAGACACGCCCACTTTTTTGACGAATCAAAAATTTGCAAACAAATTTTGAAAAGGGGCACTCAAGGAACATTGTTGCCAAATTTGTTTCAAATTGACCCAATGCTTGTTTTTCAAAGAATTTTCTTATGATTTCTCTAAGTCTGATAAGCCACGCCCTGCCATGGTCACTTTTATGTCCAATACAAAATTTGCAAACACTGTAAGTCTGATAAGCTATGCCCACTTTTTCTGACAAATGAAAAATTTGAGAACAAATTTTGAAAAGAGTCACCCAAGGAACATTTCTGCCAAGTGTGGTTCAAATTGGGCCAATGTTGATTTTTAAAGAATTTTCTTAGAATTGTTTTAAGTCCGATAAGTCACGCCCTGCCACGCCCACTTTTTCAGACAAAACAAAAGTTCACATTTTTTTTAAAGAGTCACCAAAGGAACATTTCTGCCAAGTTTGGTTCAAAGTGGGCCAATGATTGATTTTTAAAGAATTTTCTTATGATTTCTCCTAGTCCGATAAGTGCTTACCTGCCTGGCCAACAATTTTGGACGAATAAAAAATCCGCGAACAAATCTTAACCCTTTCCCAAACGACAAAATTTTAGGGTGGTCCTATTTGAAAGTTACTGCAGACGACAAAATGGACTTTGAAAAAGAAAGGATTTGTGTACAATATAGCTAAGAAAATATTGAGACAAAAGGAGAAACTGATGGTTATCAGCAGTTTCTTCTTTTGCCTCAATGTTTTCCCAAACCTTATTTTACTAGGGACGTCAAAACCAGGCCTTGTTTGGGAAAGGGTTAAGAAGGGTCACCTAAGGAACATTCCTGCAAAATTTGGTTCTAATTGGCCCAATGGTTAAAGGAAAAGAGATTTTTGAAGAATTTTTTAACAATTTCTCTTTGTTAGATAAGCCCTGCCCTGCCACACCCACATTTTTTGACGAAACTTTAAATTTATGAACAAATATTGAAAAGGGTCACTCAAGGAACAATTCTGCAAAGTTTGGTTCATATTGGCCCATTGGTTGATTTTTAAAGAATTTTCTTAGGATTTCTCTAAGGCCGAAAAGCCCCTTCCTCCCTGCCACGCCCTAATTTTTTGAGAAATGTAAAAATTTGTGAATCAATTTTGAAAAGAGAGACTCAAAGAACATTGCTGCAAAGTCTGCTTCAAATTGGCCTAATGGTTAATTTTTAAAGAATTTTCTTATGATTTCTCTATGTCTGATAAGCCACTTTCTCCCTGCCACGGCCACAATTTTTTACAAATGAAAATATTTGTGAATAAATTTTAAAAAGAATGGCTTAAGGCACATCCCGACAAAGTCTGGTTCAAATTGGCCCAATGGTTGATTTTTAAAGAATTTTCTTATGATTTCTCTATGTCTGATAAGCCCCTTTCTCCCTGCCACAGCCACGTTTTTTGACGAATAAAAAATCTGCGAACAGGTTTTGAGAAGGGTCACTCAAGGAACAATTCTGCCAAGTTTGGTTCAAATTGGCCCAATGGTTGATTTTTAAAGAATTTTCTTATGATTTCTCTAAGTCTGATATGCCCCTTTCTCCATGCCACGGCCACGTTTTTTGACGAATCAAAAATCTGCAAACAAGTTTTGAGAAGGGTCACTCAAGGAACAATTCTGCCAAGTTTGGTTCAAATTGGCCCAATGGTTGATTTTTAAAGAATTTTCTTAGGATTTCTCTAAGTCCGATAAGCCACGCCCTGCCTAGCCCACATTTTTTGACGAATCAAAAATACGCGAACAAGTTTTAAGAAAGGTCACTCAAGGAACATTCCTGCCAAGTTTAATCAAAATTGGCCAGTCGGTTTTGGAGCAGAAGATGTTTGAAGAAATTGTTGACGGACGGACAGACAGACAGACAGACAGACAGACGGACAGACGGACGACGGACGGTGAGTGACCACAATAGCTCACCTCGAGCACTTTGTGCTCAGGTGAGCTAAAAAAGTTTACGGACGCACAGACACACTGACGCACGCACGACGGACACACCGCCATGACAATAGCCCGCTGGCCTGAAAGGCCAGTGGAGCTAAAAATTATATAGGATGGGGGTCAATTTGAAAGCTGCTGCAGACAACAAAACATTATGTAATCATCATGATACTACTGGTATTTCTTTTTTTGATATATAGCACAGAAAACATTGAGGCAAAAGGAGAAAATGCTGGTAACCAGCATTTTCTTCTTTTGCCTCAATGCAGGCTTTCAAGTGGGTTTTGATGAAAAAGTAGGAGAAAAGTAGGAGCCAATTCAAGAAAAAAGTAGGAGAAAAGTAGGAAAAAGTAGGAATCTGATGATAAAAAGTAGGAATCATTATATTCAACTTACCAACACTAGAAAGACCTGAAGGTCTTGAGTCGCTCCACAGGCCTGAATTTCTTTTAATATTGAATCCAAGTTTTGACTAGATTTTTGAATACTTGTGGATCTTACAACAAAAACAAAGTCAAACGCAGCAATCATGTGGTCAATGCAAAAAGAAAGCAAATGATTGACTAATATTTTAGGGATGTTAGAGTGATAATAAAATTGAAAACTGTGATTTTGCCAAATTCAAGGACACATAATTCAGTATGTATATTTAAAATCAAATCCAAAATTAAACACATGCAAGATCTTGTGGTCACTATCATTCAGTTTCTGTTCAAATTTTGTCTATATTAGTCAATATTCGTGGCTTCAGAAGTGAAGAGTGGAAAAAGAGTCGAAAACTGAAATTTTGTCAATTTCAAGGGCACATAACTCAGATTGTAACAGTGTGATCATGTTGTAAATTACACTCACATAAGCAAGATCTTGTTGTCAACAAGATTCTTTCCAAGTATCATCTTGATTGGTTAACATTTGTGGTTGTTAGAGTGAAAACAAAGACGAAAATGGCAATTCTAACAATGTTAAGGGCACATAACTCATGATGTAATATTCCGATCAAGCTGAAAATTACACCGAGGCAGCATATAATGCTTATATATATGAGCCGCGCTCTGGGAAAACCGGTCATAATGACAAAATTTTCGAAATTTGTTTTTTTGACCGATGAAAAATTTCAACTTTTTCCGAGCTCAAAGCTGTAAATTATTTTTTGATAACGCGAATACTTTTTATTTTATGAGCCTTCAAATTCAGGAGGTATAATTCATTTTGAGATGCCAAATGACGTTACGTTACGTACATGACGTCGTCGTTTTGAAACTTTGTGTAGGTGGACTAACTATTACCTCGTGATTATTAAATGCTTTTATAGTTCTATTAAGCAAATTTTATTTTACACGATAGTCCTAAAATCGAAATATTCAACGCCAAAATTTGTAAAAGAAGTTGTTAAGTTTATTTAATGTAGATCTATATTTTCCGTTTTCGTGTGAAAATGTCCCTCTGCAGCGCCTTGTCATTAAACCAAACAAATACCATGAGGAACACATCTCCGTGAAAAAACAGATAAGAATCAGTTATGGTGAACGATATGTCGGATGTGGATAATATACATACAGTGGGGGGTAGAAAAACAGCATAGATTCAGAAATTTATCTCAGAGTGAAAAGTTTTGATCCTAGTCAGTTTGCGCCGACTGAAAAGAATCAATACTTTTTACGCTTGACGGAATGTTCCTTTTGGCGTGAGGGCCACACCTAGGCCTTTATATGATACTGAGTCTACCCATGAACAGTGGATCTTATCTGACCATATTATGTCCATAGTTGCCGAGAAACACAGGGGGCAAAAAGGTTATAGAATGGCCGGCTGCCGTAAAAAACCTGCAGGCGGAGATCTACTGACACTCTGACTTTAGATTTATTTCTTAAATTAGTGTTTCATACGATACACGTGTAAAACCTGAATAACTTCAACAATACGAAACATCTCTGATTTTGTTTTCAAGATGAAATCAAAGCCTTGGCTAGATTAAATTAATTTGAAACATATTTTCATTTCCATAGCCAAGCGAGTCGGCCATCTTGCTTTTGTTAACGGCTGTTGGAAATTTGGTTTGATTTAAGTGAAACAATGTAAAATTTTATTTTGAAATTATACCGAAGTGAAAACAATTGATTTATCATTCTATCCATACCATTTTTAGATCGAACATTCAATTTCAGAGATGGTAGTTTGAGGGCTAAACCTCCGCTGTTTTCCGCTGGCGGAAGTGCTATATACAAAATGGCAGATCTGATAAGACCTGACATTACGACAAAGAATGAAATATGGCAGGGCTTATAAATAGGACTAACCCCTACTTTTAAAGGGCCTGTTGTAGATATTTCATACAGGGACAGTCAGGATAGTTTACTCTCGTTTAGCAACCTTTCGTATTAACTAGGAATCGATAGAGGAAAATGCATTTTGGCGTTGGTACCAGGTTTTTCACTTTTTTAATCGATGACCAGTTTCCTATAAATATCACTAGTTATGAAAGTTGCGGGTAAGTAAAAAGATACAGAGGACCGAATAAACTTGATGCGAATATTGGCTGGGCAAAAATGATCTGCTCATTCAAGATGACAAATCCATGCGGAATTTCTTAAATAAATATTTCAGCAGACGACAGTTTGTATATTCGTCAATCTAGCATGTCCCCCTTTAAAGCACCAGAACTTTGCTTGTTGCCATGTTGTTCAATTTATCAATAATAGGTAAGCCAAAATTCCAGCTCCTTTTTCTTACCTTGTACTTAAACAAACTAGGCTTATTTGTTTATATTGATAATCCGTCGATGTTGTAATATCTCGTAACTGCAGCACAAACCAAGTTGTAGTTACGATGTTTTAGAATTACATCGACGAAATATAGTTTTTTTTTTTTCAAGTAGGAGACTGCTTACTTGATAAAATCGTTCCCTATTAATTGATGAATAGGGTCAGTCGATTGTCCACCAGTGAAACATTGGATATATATGCAGATGACATTATAAGGATGTCTTTGTCGGAGGCCAATGATTATATTGAAAAGTTAGAGAAATTCAACAACAACAACAACTGCAACAAATATCATCAATTAGATGTAGGTCAAAAACGCAGTTCAGTCCCTGCACACATGGTAGAAAAATCATTTGGCCAGTTAGGCTACTAGTAGTTATTTACAGTTATGGGAATACATGTTCTAGACCTATGTACAGTATTTGAATCGAAGTTTTGTGTTATTATGATTATTTATTTATCCCAAAAAGTCCGCTATTTCCAAATTCAGAAAACATCCCTTATCAAGGAAAAAACTGTAGATAATGCGTCATTTACATGATCTATGATGATAGACACGAGAGCCCAGATTTTTTAGACCCACCAAAATAATGATGGATGAACTCTGGGGTGAGTCAGAAAACTAGAATCCGGACATTTAGGCTAAGTCTGAGATATGTTCAAACAGTCCAGAATAATGAAATTGGTACCAGTTATACAAGTTAAGATTTTCTCTTTGTTGTTTATTCGATAAAGGTTTTTTTTCAATTTTGGATCGTTTTCACAAATTAGGCTACATGGAAAAGGCCATGGCCGATCAACAAAATCTTACAAGTTGATCTCTTTGTCGATCTATATCCGCCCGATCATTGAGCTGTTTTTTGCAATGGTCATTATTTTACTGATGCTCTCAAAAATGTTATCAGAATTAACTTTAAGCTAAGAATGCAAAAACGATTGGGGAAGCCTTATTTTTTAGTCATAATTTTACATGAATCGATTTTAGCCTAGATCTACTACAGACAGATCTAGGCCTATGTACAGCCTACCAGTAGCCGACTAGGCCTACATGCATCATGTATACATTTTGGTACGAGTGACATCTATTAGCTGAAATATTTTGTGACACTCATTTGGTATTAGACTTCTATGTAAGCCTTTTTGATCAAGGGAAAAATCGAAAAAACAAACTTTTTATGTTTATCTTCGTGATAGCTCTAGATGTTGTTTTTTCTCATCTGATGTGATATCAAATGTTGTTTTGAGAGGGGAAATTATTGTGCTTTTTGATAATTAATTTGGATATTATCAACAAAAAGAGAAAATAAAATTCATTTGAAAAATAATATTGGCGCAGGGTAGACTCGAACTCGCGACAACTAAAAGTAAAATATAAAGAAGTTTCCAAGCCATCTACTTAACCCACTCGACCACCGCGGCCACACAAATATGTGGTGATTATAAATTACTTAACCTAAATATGCTTGCGTTATATGAAATAAATTGTTCATTTATGGAGATAAACCTGTCCATTTTCACCTTTTAATTGGTTTTCATTGATCTTCACATTTTTCTCAAACAAAAGACTTCAGATTATGCAAATATTAAGTGATTTTTTAAATGTTCGGTAAACTTCGGTTTCCGAGTTTTTGTCATCGGCGTGGGTGGGGGTAGATGGCATAAAATACGCAAACAACGGCCAATAAATAAGATTTAACGATTTAAATCGTGTCTCTAAGCCTAACCTAACATTAATATAAGGAAGAGAAACAAATTTTATTAGCCACTTGTTTTGTTTATGTTGGACAAACTCGTGAAACTTGCTGTTTTAGGTTTCTGCTCTCCGTTCGTTAAGTTGAAAAATCCCGCCGGCACAACAACACTGAAAGTGTGAGAAAAAGGCATAAAATCGCTAGAAATCGGTCAGAAAACACATTGTTACTCCAAGCTGATATTCTGTGCTATCTCTTGTATGAAAAAGAAACGAATTAGCCAACTTTATTGACAAAACTTTCGAATTTTGCAAAACCAATGAGTGAAATTATCGAGTTATTTTTAGACGTCGGGTTTTATCGGGGTTTTTCCAATAATTTATCGCGATGTCAAAGATACCGGTTTTCACAGAGCGCGGCTCATATTATGTCCAAGTTTTGTCTTGATTGGTCAATATTTGTAGAGTTTAGAGTAAAAATAAAGTCAAAACCAGCAAAATAGAGCCGAAAATGGCAATTTTTGGCAATTTCAAGGGCACATAACTCATGTTTTAAAATTCAGATCAAGCTGAAAATTTTACCAAGGCAAGATCTTATAGTCAGCATTATTCTGTCAAAGTTTTGTTTTGTTTAGTCAACATTTGTAGTTGCTAGAGTGAAAACAAAGTCAAAATACAGCCGAAAATGGCAATTCTATCAATTTCAAGGGCAAATAACTCATGATGTAAAATTCAGATCAAGCTGAAAATTTTACCAAGGCAAGATCTTGTAGTCAGCATCATTCTGTCAAAGTTTTGTCTTGATTGTTCAATATTTGTAGATTTTAGAAGAAAACTAAAGTCTGCTATTTTTGATATTCAAGGGCAGATTACTCAGGTTATTCTGGTTCAATCCATTTTCTTTAAAGGAATCTGAGAGAGGGTCACCAAAGGATCATTCCTGTGAAGTTTGGTTGAAATCTATCCAGTAGTTTTTGAGAAGAAGATTTTTAAAGAAAAAGTTTACGGATGCACGGACGGACGCATGCACGCACAACGGACACACCGCCATGACAATAGCCCGCTGGCCTGAAAGGCCAGTGGAGCTAAAATCTGTATATAAACTCACTATAATGGCACAGGACAGCTTGGAAAAATCCAGTCACAAGACATAAGGGCTGTTTTGCTTCGGGATGATCTAAGATCTTGCTGTACATGCTGCTGTCAACCTCTCATATCTGATGGATCAGTAGTCAAAAACATGTTTCTCAGAAACACATCAGCTGGCATAAGAGGTCAACAGTTGCATGCTCAAAGACAGCTAGAACAGCTACAGCCTTAGCAGTTGAATATGTCATCAGCCCTTATATCATGTAGCTGGTTCCATTCTGCAACAGACTAAAATATTTTGAATTATAACACATTTACTTTTTTTTCATTTTTTTATACAAAAAGTAGGAATAGTAGGAGTTTTTTGAAGAAAAGTAGGAAAAAAGTAGGAAAGGTACCAAAAAGTAGGAAAAGTAGGAAAAAGTAGGAAAAAGTAGGACTACTTGAAAGCCTGTCAATGCTTTCCCAAGCCCTGGGGACATTACAACAAACATCTTATCTGGGAAAGGGTTAAATCATAGCCACATCTGGGTGTTTGGGATGGAATTGCTTCCTTACTACTTGCTTATTCAGGCTTTAATTACATCAATTGAATTCCTGGAAATGTCCAAATTGACAGATTTCGCAGATGACCAAATGAATGTTAAAGTAGGATTTATATACATTATAGCTCAGAAAACAACAAGACAAAAGGAGAAAATGCTGATAAAACATTTTTGCCTTAATGTTCTTGCATGTTTTTGCCACTGGTCAGAGGAAATAAAATTCCTGGACAATTCCCTGACATTTCCCTGACAAAATTGGAAAATTCCCTGACATATTTCATCGCGGTAATTTCGCGGAAACTCACGACAATTTTAAAGGGCAAAGTTGAAATCATTAATTAGACAGCACTCTATCTTATCTTTTCAAAATTCCCTGACAATTCCCTGACATTTACCAGTATTTTCAAATTTCCCTGACAGTTCACAAAATTCCCTGACAATTCCCTGACCTTGAAAAAATTTATATTTACCTGACTTTTCCCAAAGGACTGGTATTGAAAGATTTTTTGGGGCTGTATGGCATTTTAGACCAACATGGATGGAGATCAGAAAGCTCATACAGTGTCTTGCCAGTTAACGCATTACCAGACGGCAAACTTTAGATTTGTCTAAATTCAAATATGTTGCAGAGGACAATTTCATGTGAATCAAACTTTACATTTCATAATATTTTTTGGAGGAATACAATGTGGGAAATGAAGAAATTTCTTGTGACAAGCAATTTCTTCATTTTTCACAATGTTTTATAAAGCCATGATCATGAAAGGCATCAAGATAAGTCGCTGTGTGTTAATGGGATAATCAAGATCCACTTTAACTGTTCTCCTATGACTTCTTCATTGTCCCTAGAATCTGTAAGAGAACAGCATGGTTCCTGATCAGACTGCACTTAGGTGCAGGCTGATCAGGACCTATGCTGGTCTCAAATGGTATTAGAACCTTTCTTCCATCAAAATTCATTTTTGACCCGTCACACTAAAAGGGACCTTATCGGGTGTATGAAAAATATCGACCCAAGTCAGTCTGCGCAGTCCGCGCAGCCAAACTGGGGCAGACACTTTTCACTTGTATGTACTTTTTTTATATCTAGAATATTTTCCCTATCTTACTTTACGTTCATTTTTCGAATACAGTATCTGGTTGACCTGTACCGTGTCTGACAAGTTTGTCAAAATTTGGATTTTTGGAGTTCGGGTAAGGTCCCTTTTAGCATGACGGGTCACATTTCTCTTACCTTTGTTTTGAGAGCATTTCTTCTGAAGAAAGCTTTACATGACTCGCAGGTGATGGCATCAAAGTTGTAGCCAAGGGCGCGATCCCCGCATATTGCACAAAACAACGATGTTCCGTCTTTAGGCTTAGGACGTCGTTTTTGGTCACGTTTTTTAAACTGAAAATAGATAATTATAACTGTAATTATATGGAATATTATTATACTTGTTTTTATCTCATTTTAAGATGTCAAAATCTTGAACTGGTCCAAATGCAAGGATGCTGAAGATGACATTTTGAATGGGAAAATCCTTCTTTATGGGGGAGGGCTATTGTTTGGAGAGATATTGCCCGGGGGAGCTATTTCAAGGAGGACAATTTTTCGCTCCCCACAGAAGATATAGTGGGAAGTTAAGAATTATCTTCATTTTCCACTATGTTTTCTTACGTCTTGGGAGTGGGTTAACCAGTTCACATATTTTGGGAGCTCCGAACTCTCGAAGGGAAATAAAAGATTTGATCATAAAACATGGTAATACATGTATTAAAATCATTCTTGCTCCACATGTCCCAATCTTTGATCAGTCATTGTGTGCGATTAACCTACTAGAGCAAACCAACCTACAGTGGGACAAACTTATTGGGTCGGAACAAATGGAAATATGTCTGATAAATAATACAATATGATGTTGCTTTTCAACAAAAACCTTGTAACTGTAGCTTAAAACAAGCTGTAGTTACGAGAGTTTCATTGAAAAGCGACGAGAACATAATTGACCAACTTCTAACTCTTTCCAAATCTGTAAAAACTGACTTATCTGTTTTGAAACCCTCTACAGACAACAAAGTTGATCCAAGTTTGATAAAGATGTGATTTGTGTAGAATATAGCATGTAAAATATTTAATTAACCCATTACCAAACGACAAAATTTTAGGGCGGTCAAAATTGAAAGATGGTGCAGACGACAATTTCAAGTGAATGGAAATTCTAATTTTTAGGTCTTTTTGGATGGGAAACATTGTGGGAAATGAAGAAATTGCTTGTCACAAGCAATTTCTTCATTTTCCACGATGTTTTCCATTGCCATTATTTTGTGAGGAGTCAAAAAGAGTCATTGTGTGGTAATGGGTTAAGCAGAAGTAGAAAAGGCTAATCATCCACATTTTCGCATTTTGCCTCAATGTTTACCCAAGTCTTATTTACATTAAAGACCTCAAAACCAGTGGCCCATTTTACCAACAAACTTACTAACATTTCTTTGCAAAAATTTCAACGTAAATAATACACTAGAAAGACCTGAAGGTCTTGAGTCGCACCACAGGCCTGAATTTCACATGTGGACAGACGGACAGACAGACGGACAGACAGACGGACGCGAACGGACAAAAAGCGACCACAATAGCTCACCTTGAGCACTTCGTGCTCAGGTGAGCTAATGAATGACTAATATTTTAGGGATGTTAGAGCGATAATAAAATTGAAACTGTGATTTTGCCAAATTCAAGGACACATAATTCAGTACCGGTATGTATATTTAAAATCAAATCGAAAATCAAAAACATGCAAGATCTTATGGTCACTATCATTCTGTTCACATTTTGTCTATATTAACTAGTCAATATTTGTGGCTTCAAGAGTGGAAAAAGTGTTGGAAACTGAAATTTTGTCAATTTCAAGGGCACATAACTCAGATTGTAACAGTGTGATCATGTTGAAAATTACACATAAGCAAGATCTTGTTGTCAACAATATTCTTTCCAAGTATCATCTTGATTGGTTAACATTTCTGGTTGTTAGAGTGAAAACAAAGTCGAAAATGGCAATTTTGCCAAATTCAGGGGCACATAACTCATGATGTAAGATTCCGAAACTGAAAATTACACAAAGGCAGCATTTAATGCTTATATATATTCTATCCAAGTTTTGTCTTGATTGGTCAATATTTGTAGATTTTAGAGTAAAAACAAAGTCAAAACCAGCAAAATAGAGCCGAAAATGGCAATTTTTGGCAATTTCAAGGGCACATAACTCATGCTAAAAAATTCAGATCAAGCTGAAAATTTTACTAAGGCAAAATCTCATAGTCAGCATCATTCTGTCAAATTTTTATCTTGTTTAGTTAATATTTGTAGTTGCTAGAGTGAAAACAAAGTCAAAATACAGCTGAAAATGGCAATTCTGTCAATTTCAAGGGCACATAACTCATGATGTAAAATTCAGATCAAGCTGAAAATTTTACCAAGGCAAGATCTTTTAATCAGCATCATTCTGTCAAAGTGTTGTCTTGATAGTTCAATATTTGTAGATTTTAGAAGAAAACTAAAGTCAACACCTGCTATTTTTGACATTCAAGGGCAGATAACTCAGGTTATTCTGGTTCAATCCATATTCTTTGAAGGAATCTGAGAGAGGGTCACCCAAGGATCATTCCTGTGAAGTTTAGTTGAAATCCATCCAGTACTTTTTGAGAAGAAGATTTTTAAAGAAAAAGTTTACGGACGCACGGACACACGACGGACACACCGCCATGACAATAGCCCGCTGGCCTGAAAGGCCAGTGGAGCTAAAAACCACCAATATTATTGGCCGAGGCATAGCTCTCATTCAATGATCAGAATCTGATACCCTGTTACATTAATTTGCCCAAAATGTTAATAAGTTTGGCGGCCCATGGGAAAGGTTTATTCCACTCCAAAACAAGGCCTGCATGGAATTGAAGTGCTGTACTTGTTGAAAAGACAGGCAAAAATTGTGGCAACTAGAAATCTATCACTGAAGGTGATAAAAATACCCCCGCCACCACCTTTGTTCAGATAAGCGTTTTTGTTGAATCAAGAGCCATAAGTCAGAAATTGTCAATCCGATTTTCTTGAAATGTTGTCAAATCAGGGGCCATAAGTCAGAAAGTATCGGTCCGATTTCTGCAAATTTTGCATCTTGCATATATACAGGTGCTAATGCACACCTGTGCCAAGTATGAAGCAAATCGGACAGAAACTGAAGGAGGAGTTGTCCGGACAAGCATTTTTTGGTAAAATCAAGGGCCATAACTCACAAAGTATCAGTCCGATTTCCGTGAATTTTGCGTCTTGCACATGTACAGGTCCTAATGACTACCTGTGCCAAGTTTGAAGCAAATCGGACAGTAACTGTAGGAGGAGTTGTCCGGACAAGCATTTTTGGGTCAAATCAGGGGCCATAACTCAGAAAGTAATGGTCGGATTTTCGTGAAATTCACGTCTTGCACATCTACTGGTCCTAATGCACACCTGTGCCAAGTATGAAGCAAATCAGACAGTAACTGTAGGAGAAGTTATCCGGACAAGCATTTTTGGGTCAAATCAGGGGCCATTACTCAAAAAGTATCAGTCCGATTTCCGTTAAATTTGCTTCTTGCCCATCTACAGGTCACAATGAACACTTGTGCCAAGTTTGAACTAAATCAGTCCACAACTGTAGGAGGAGTTGACCAGACAAGCATTTTTTGGTCAAATCAGGGGCCATAACTCAGAAAGTAACGGTCGGATTTTCGTGAAATTTGCGTGTTGCACATCTACAGGTCCTAATGCACACATGTGCCAAGTATGAAGCAAATCGGACAGTAGCTGTAGGAGGAGTTGTCCGGACAAGCATTTTTGGGTCAAATCAGGGGCCATAACTCAAAAGGTATCGATCGGATTTTCATGAAATTTGCGTCTTGCACATCTACACGTCCTAATGCACTCATGTGCCTAGTATGGAGCAAATCGGAAAGTAACTGTAGGAGGAGTTGTCCGGATAAGCATTTTTGGGTCAAATCAGGGGCCATAACTCAAAAAGTATCGGTCCGATTTCCGTGAAATTTGCGTCTTGCACGTCTTCAGGTCACAATGAACACTTGTGCCAAGTATGAACTAAATTGGTCAACAAGTGTAGGAGGAGTTATCCGGACAAGCATTTTTTTGTCAAATCAGGGGCCATAACTCAGAAAGTAACGGTCGGATTTTCGTGAAATTTGGGTCTTGCACATCTACACGTCCTAATGCACACATGCGCCAAGGATGAAGCAAATCGGACAGTAACTGTAGGAGGAGTTGTCCGGATAAGCATTTTTGGGTCAAATCAGGGGCCATAACTCAGAAAGTAACGGTCGGATTTTCGTGAAATTTGCATCTTGCACATCTACATGTCCTATTGCACACATGCCTCAAGTATGAAGCAAATCGGACAGTAACTGTAGGAGGAGTTGTCCGGACAAGCATTTTTGGGTCAAATCAGGGGCCATAACTCAGAAAGTAACGGTCGGATTTTCGTGAAATTTGCATCTTGCACATCTACACGTCCTAATGCACACATGCGCCAAGTATGAAGCAAATCGGACAGTAACTGTAGGAGGAGTTGTCCGGACAAGCATTTTTGGGTCAAATCAGGGGCCATAACTCACAAAGTATCAATCCGATTTCCGTGAAATTTGCGTCTTGCACATCTACAGGTCACAATGAACACTTGTGCCAAGTATGAACTAAATCGGTCAACAACTGTAGGAGGAGTTGTCCGGACAAAGTTTTGGAGACAGACCAACAAACCAACAAACCAACAAACCAACCATCCAACCACTGGACCGACAGGCTGATTCCAGTATACCCCCTCCAAACTTCGTTTGCGGGGGTATAAAAAGTCAAATTTTTTGACCGACAAAAATGTACTGTTTCATAAACAACAAAATATTACTGTAATGTAGAAAACAAAATTGTATTATTAAAATTGAGCAAAGTGTCCTAGAATGCATCCAGGGAAAATAAAAAGTTCTGGCTACAAATAGAACTTTTCTCTCCCCTACTTTCAGTGTTTTTTATTATGATAGCAAAACCAGAAATGTGGATTTTGGAAAGAGTTAAAATGGAATTGGGTTGAGCTGAATAAGCCTATTATTTCAGTAGAGTAATTAATGCAAATATTTTCATACATTTATTACTACTCTACCAGTACATTGTGATAAATTACATTACTGTTTCCTCATTCAATAACATTTGAAGTTCATAATTTGGGTCAATCTAAATTTTATGCCTAAAGTCTAACATGCAAAAGTGCATTTTGAGAAGAATTATTAAGTTCATAAGCCTTTTGTACCAGATCAATCAATCAGATGAACTTGATCAATTTACCCCAATCAATCGTGTTTGGGAAGTCTAACGCTTGATCTGCATTGCTATTTAGGGTTCCTCCCCAAATTACAAAATATACAAGTCATTTGGTTGGGTAAGATTGGTAAATTTAGGAGATTGGGTTGATCTGATCTGAAGTGAGAATACAGCATAAGGTAGTCTCATAAAGTTGCTATTTGAATAATCACGTCAAAGTTTTTTTTTCACACAATCCTTCGAAAAAGAACAAGATGAGTTTATGAAACGCCAATGCCCCAGAAATAGCCAAGGTTAAGTTTTCCGACAGACAGACAGGTGGACAGACAAGAGTAAATCAATATGCCCCTATCTTATACAATTTTTTTCTTTTACATAACACATCATACATTCAATTATTACGATTTTGCTTAAAAATTCCGAGGTCAATTCAGTCTTAAAATGGCCATCACATTTGACTGTAGACTACTTTCATCTGTATTATTGCAGTTTTTATCAGATTAATTCCCAGACTAATTCATTTTTGTCTGCATTCTTCATTGCTTAACCCTTTCCCAATCCGCAAAAAAATGTAAAACAAAATCTATCTTGATGAATAAAGAACTTGGATAAATGTAGCCAAGAAAATATAGAGGCTGAAGTAGAAAATAAAAGCTGAATATCAGCATTTTTTCTTTAGCCTCAAAGTTTAACCAAGCATTTCCTATTAAGGTAAGGGTCAAGTGTTTTAAGAAGTTGGGTAATTGTCTGATTGAAGCTGCCAATTTAATCTAGAACTGTGGCAAAGCGGACAAATACCCCCCCCCCCCCCCCCCCCCCACACACACACACACACACACACACTAGCGCCTCGTCACTGAAAAAGTGCTATAGGTCAAACCGTTGTTCAATTGCAGCGGGGAAATGGATTTTAAACAAAGTTGAATTGTGACATTGAGCTTAAATTGACCTTTGTTACCCCGAAACAATAGGGCACCTCCTTGGATCAAGGCAAATGATTGTGTCAAGTTTCATCATCATAAGTCAGTGTTCTTGAGTAAGAGCAAGGAAACGGAATTTAAACTGAGTCCAATTGTGACCTTGACAAGCATTTTTGTCGACAAAGGGCAATAACTCCAAAAATATGATCAGCAGAGTAACAGTTCTTCAGCATTGCGCCTCTCCACAATGAGATCTAACCACCTAAAAAGTTTCATGAGCCTACATTCAATTGTTTTCTAGTAATGCTCTAGACTGGGGATAGACTGATTCCAGTATAGCCCCAAAAACATTCGTTTTATATGGTATAATAAAACAATTCATTTTGTTATTACTATAAGTACTGCTCAAAGCTTATATCTCATTATTCTACCTTTGCCAGGTCATTTATCCAGACCTATACAATTTTTCCAAATGCAATGGTATTTTTCAGAAAGGGTCAAACCCTTTCCCAAACAAGACCTGCTTCTGACGTCCCTTATTGAACTGACTTGGGAAAACATTGAGACAAAAGAAGAAACTGCTGATAACCAGCAGTTTCTCCTTTTGTATCAATATTTTCTGTGCCATATTTTACACAAATCCTATCTTTAATAACATCCATTTTGTCATTTGTGATAGTTTTTGAAGTGGATCACCCTAAAATTTTGTCGTTTGGGAAAGGGTTTAAGTATGTTACGCAAGGATGATGTAAGACAAAATCTCAATTAGCGCAGTTCTGTGTTATATATATGCTTTTGATGTGTAATACTATAATATTCCTTCATGTAAATGATTCAATTATGATTCAATTAGGTGTATAAATTATATATTTGACCCACACAAAGTCCCTGCTACGAAGAATTGAGAGTCAATCGTTATAACTTGATAGCTTCTAAAACCTTCAATTTTTTATGGCTATTGAAGTAAATATAAAAATTTCAACAGTCAAAATTTAAGCCATAATGGGACCTAGTTTTTAATCAAGAGTCATAGTACATCAAAATCAAAACAGCTGTTTTTAATTTCAAGGGCAAAGAGTTTATTGTCAAACTCACCCAAAGCATAGTTGACAGACAGATGGATGGACAGACAATAGTACAAACATGACCTTCACAGTATGCAATGAGCACTTTATGAGCAAACAACCGTTTAATCCTTTCCCGAAAGTAAAAATTTTAGACCAGTCCCATTCAAAAGCTGCTGCAGACGACAAAATGTATGTCCAAAAAGACATTAAATTTTGTGCTTATTGTAGCCTAGAAAATATTGAGGCAACAGGAGAAAATGCTGATTATCAGCATTTTCTTCTTTTGGCTCAATCTTTTCCCAAGCCTATTCTACTAGGGACATCAAAACCCACTCTTGTTTGGGAAAGGTCATTGACTTTGAAGGCAAAAATAAAATGCTCGGAAAAGTGTTAACCTATAAAGTAAGTGATATAACCTTGGGCAATCCTCACACATCTATATATTAACAAGACTGATCAATATTGCGACTTCCAGGTCAACAACATTTCTGCAAGTTATTTGCAAGAATTTGTTACTTTTTATTTGTTTAACCCTTTTCCCAAACATGGACACACTTTCATACATGTATGTCCGTAAGTTTTTTTTAAAATGTTGAATAAGATGAAGCTGAAATCTATAGCTAGAGGTGATAAAATACCCCGCCAATAAAATTATTTGTCAGTACAAGCGCTTTTGTCGAAAACAAGGGGGAATAACTCACAATATAAGAAAGGTAGAGTTATGCTCCTTATACACTGCACTTCACCTAATAATGAGATCTACGGTATCTACCCATGAAGTTTCACGATCATAGCTATAGTCTCACGATAAATGACCTGGCAGAGCAGCCCATGTTAAACGATAGAGAAGCTCTGCCAGGTCATTTACCGTGAGGTATACTCTACTTTCAGAGATATGCTTAGAACAGTATTTTGTACACAGACAGACAGACAAATGGACAGACAGGCTGAGCATGACAATGGATATTTATTCCACAGAGAAAACTTAGGAAATTTTCTGGAGAAAAGCAGAAATTCTGGTTGGCAACATTTCCTCCTTTACTCAAAATGTTTTGTTATTGTTTTTTTCCAATGCTATGAGTATTTAATAATTTTCTTTTTATGTCCTATGCAAACTCGCTGCCTTTCGACAAAAACCTTGTAATTGCAGCTTAAAACAGGTTTTTGATGAAAATCGACAATTTGTCGCTTGTGAAAGAGTTAATTTGAAGATCTAGGTCGTATAATGACACTCAAGGGAAAGAAGGGATTACAAGACCATAGAAAATTTATTTTTGAACTAATTCTCTAGAAATTTCTATTGGTTTTCCACCAGCAAGGCTTTCTGATAGTGTCTCAGTATCGATTCAGTCACTTTTAACCCTTTCCCAAACAGCAAAACTTCATGCAACCAGCAGCTAACATTGTATATTAAGTGTACATTAATAGGAATAGGATTTGTATATGTTATAGCACAGAAAATATTGAGGGAAAAGAAGACAAGAGGACCATGATGGTCCTATATCGCTCACCTGAACCTAAATGATATGAGCAACACTTTTGTTCAATTCAATTAATATTTATTACTTTAAGACTGAAAAAGAACTTATGGTCAATAAGGTTGTGAAAATCTAACTCATCCGAGATCTAAATTATGGTGCCAAACATTGTACAGGGCTCTAGATAAGAGGGGGTGGTGACTTTTCAAACTGCAATAATGCTGTCAGTGATCATCAAACCCTATGTTGTAGGTACTCATTTGTATCATCTCGTCGAGACGATTCAAATGAGTACCCACAAAATAGGATTTGAATTCGAAAAAACAATGTTAGTATGTCTTCACCTCCACTTATCTGTAGCCCTGATTGTATCCAAGTTTTGTCTTGATTGATAAATAATTGTAGATTCTAGAGTATAAACAAGGTCAAAAACAGCCGAAAACAACAATTTTGTCAAATTCAAGGGCACAAAACGCTCAACTTTCTGATCAGATCAGACTGAAAATCAAACTCATATGAGAGCTTATGGTTCCCAACATTGTGTCCAAGTTTTGTATAGATTGATCAATAATTGTAGATTCTAGAATGTAAACAAGGTCGAAACCAGCCGAAAACAGCAATTTTGTCAAATTCAAGGGCACATAACTCTCAACATTCTCATCAGATCAGACTGAAAATCAGATTCATCCAAGATCTTATAGTCCCAAACATTGTGTTCAAGTTTTGTCTTGATTGATAAATAATTGTAGATTCTAGAGTATAAACAAGGTCGAAAACTGCCAAAAACAACAATTTTATCAAATTCAAGGGCACATTACTCTTGACTTTCTACTCAGATCAAACTGAAAATCGAAATTACCTGAGATCTTATAGTCTCCAACATTGTGTCCAAGATTTGTCTTGATTGGTCAATAATTGTAGATTCTAGTGTGTAAACGAAGTCGAAAACAGTAAAAAAACAGCAATTTTGTCAAATTCAAGGGCACATAACTATTGACTTTCTGATTAGATCAGACTGAAAATCAAACTAATCCCAGATCATATGGTCCAAAACATTGTGTCCAAGTTTTGTCTTGATTGAATAATAATTGTAGATTCTAGAGTGTAAAAAAGGTTGAAAACAGCCGAAAAATGGCAATTTTGTCAAATTCAAGGGCACGTAACTCTTGACTTTCAGATCAGATCAGACTGAAAATCAAACTCATCTGAGATCTTTTAGTCCCCAACATTGTGTCCAAGTTTTGTCTTGATTGACCCTTTCCCACACATTGGCGCTTTTGGATGCCCCACAAAATAAAGGCTTTGGAAAACATAGTGACAAGCAATTTCTTCATTACCCACAATGTTTTCTACCAAGAAAGACCAAAAAATGTTAAATTTTGTTCAATGGAACTTGTCGTCTGCAACACCTATGATTTTGGACTAGGCTAAAATTTTGTTGTTTGGTAATGGGTTAATAAGAGTGTAAATCTATTTATATCCTCTATCAAACTAGATAACTCTACTTATACTGAAGGAAAGTAGTGTCAGAGTTCCTTCCCTTAGATTAACTCTTTTTTGAATACAGCAAAAAAGTGGCAATTTTGCTCAATTCAAGGGCACATAACTCTCATCTTTCTAGTCAGATCAGACTGAAAATTGACCTCATCCAAGATCTTATGGTCTCCAACATTATGTCCAAGTTTTGTCTTGATTGATCAATAATTGTAGATGCTAGAGTGTAAACAAACTTAAAAACAGCATTTTTTGACATTCAAGGGCAGATAACTCCGCACTTTCTGGTCCGATCAGGCCCATAATCAAACTTGTCCGAGAACTTATGATCGTACTTGTTTTGGCCAAGTTTGATCAAGATTGAGTAACTTTTGTGGATGCTAGAGTGTAAACACCCCAAATGTTGACGGACGGACGGACGGACGGACGGACGCCGGACAAAAAGTGACCACAATAACTCACCTCGAGCACTTCGTGCTCAGGTGAGCTAAAAATGCTGATTATCAGCATTTTCTTCTATATATAGTCTCAATATTTTCCCAAGCCTTTTCTATCACTGCAATGAAAAACAGTTCTTGTTTGGGAAAGTGTTAAAGGCTGTGACATGACTTTCCTTTATAATTGAACAGAAAATATGCATTATTGTACAATTGAAGTCAGCACCTTACAGCTAATCATCAGAAGACCTCATAAGAGCATTTTAGTTTTGAGGTGCTATGAAAGTAACTACCGTATTTCAGTTGTTGGAAATTCCATACAAATACTAGTTTATGAATGAGTCCCAAAGATTTCTTTAATAACACTAATCTTGTCCTTTTTTTTGCCAATGGCATCAATTTGAGGTTTCAGCATTATGAAAAGTATTTTTTCAATGTTCCACAGTTTACAGCCAACCATAAGGAAAAGCGTTTAGTACAGTGGTGTAGTATGAAACGTTGAAATAACTCTCATGCTGCTTGCATCATATTACAGTTTTGACCCAAGCTTTTGCAGGTAGAATAGACCTGCCTAGCACAGCTTTAAAGTGACATTTCACATTTATTTCATTTTTTAAAAGTATGTCTTGATGCAAAGATTGTTAATTCTAATGCGTGGAAATGCGATCCGTTTTTCGAAGTTGTTATTTATAAGCGAAAAATACGCCTTCAAAGTTGAGACAGATATGACAAATTCTATATAAATCCGAGCTGTTGTCCACAACAATTTGTTTCATTTTAACACAAAAATATATATTTCTCATAAACGATTCAATATTTTGGCTTGAAATTTTCACAATTTTCATAAGAAAACATGCTCTTTCAGATAGAATAAAGTAAAATTGATGAGAAAATTATTCTGGAATGTCACTTTAACTTTTATTATCTTAGGATGTTTTGTAAAGATAGAACAGTAACTGTTGTATTTTCTTGTATGCTATACATATCTCTGGACTAAATTATAATTCTATTACGTCATACTACTCTCGTGCTCATATGAGATGCGCGCCAACCGTGACCAAATACTTCAGTGCGCTTTTAGAAATCGTCTGGTGCAGACGTATTTCTAATTGACTGTAGGAGCTACAGTCCGTGACCAATTATAGTCTTTAAGCGTAATTTTTTTTCATCGTGGATGAAAATAAAAATTAATTACGAAGTAATTATAATTAATTAAACTACGAAGTAGTTTTGATATAGACATTTAATTTGTCGTAGACAGATAAAATAAGGTTGATAACCATTTTGGTTCGAGATTACAACCACGTGACATCTATGGACAAGATGGCGGAATCAATGCTAAAGCATGACAAACAAACCGAAAAAACTCGGGAAAACGTGGCTTCGACGAAGTCTTCGAGTAATTCCCAACAGGAAAAACGTGAAACAAGTAGTAAGGCTGCTGAGAAAACGCCGGCGAAGTCGGTAACCACTAGCAAAACGGCCCAAACGGGGGCTGTAGGCCCACGTGCTCCTGTCCAGACACTCGATGTCAACAAAGAACTCGGTTTGATTTTGAGAGAAATTAACTCTAACGTCTTGAATCAAGGTGAACAAATAAAGAAACTTTCAGACAGGGTTGATTTCTTGTACGACGAGTCCAATTACTATGAGCCGTATGATGAGAATTACGAGGAGTATGAGGATACCCCTGATAATGTTGAGTCCCATTGTGAAGACAATGATTCAGAGGACTGTCCTCCGTCCAAGAAGACAAAAACTACATTCAAAGGACTATCAGACAAATTTCTCTTGTCTGAAAAAGTGGACAGTGAAATAAATGACGATTTGGCTAGTTTTGTGAATTCGTCGTTTAGGAATGGCGTCTCGGATGACAGAGTTTCTGAAATCAGCAAAGAGATATATCGGCCTTCCAATTGTGATTCTCTGACTAAAACTCGTGTTAACCCAGGTATCTGGAGATTGCTTAAGTCCCAGACACAGACTGACGATGCTAAAATGCAAATGATTCAAAATCTGGTGATTAAGTCATCAATAAACTTTGTGAAGGTACTTGACAAACACAGTGAAGATTTTGATTCTCAGTCCATTGAATGGGGTACAAACGCGCTTGCAATGTTGGGACAGTGCAACAAACTCATGAACAACAAAAGAAAAGAGGCTCATAAACATGACTTGGACCCAAAGTTTTACCCACTAACCTCTGCCAGTTTGCCATTTACTGAATATTTATATGGCGATGAAACTGATGTGAATCGAAATGTTAAAGACATTAATGACATGAGTAGGATCGGGAAAGTTGGTCGCAATTCTCGCGGCCGAGGTAACAGAGGCGGCCCTTATACAAGGGGCAACAGAGGTGCCCGTCGTGGCAGAGCTCGAGGTTATTTCCCATATCGTGGGGGTGACGGTTCTGGCGGTAACTCTGGAACAAAAAACCCGAGAGAGGGGCAAAAGAAGTAAATAAGGTGAGTTCTGTTTTCGAAGCTGGTAGACTTCGATTTCACTTAGAAAACTGGAGAAATATTACTCAGGATGAGAGCATTTTGGACATCATTCAAGGTTGTTCTATTGAATTCATTGATGGACTGAATCCTGTTCAGTTTCAATGCTCGCCATCAAAATTTAGTCCTGTAGAGGATTTGATTGTCGAAAATGAAATTAAAAAACTTTTAGACATGAAAGTTATTAAAATTGTCGAGCATGATGAAAATGAGTTTATTTCTCCAATTTTTCTTGTTCCCAAAAAGAATCCGGGTGAATACAGAATGATATTGAATTTGAAAAAGCTAAATGAAAGCATACCATACAAACATTTCAAAATGGACACATTTGAGTCAGTCCTAAAACTTATCACACCAGGATGTTACATGGCATCTATTGATTTACGTCATGCGTATTATTCTGTATTCATCTCGGAGAAAGATCAAGTGAAATTACGTTTTGAGAAGTCAGGTATTTTGTATCAGTACCAAGCTTTACCGAATGGAATAGCTTTTGCTCCTCGATTATTCACCAAAATAATGAAGCCAATTTACTCATCATTACGTGTTCAAGGCTACACTAATTCGGGATTCATTGATGATTCAATTCTGTTAGGTGATACTTTTGCAGAATGTGAAGAAAATGTTGAACAAACATATGATTTAATGGCTAGTGTAGGCTTCATGATACATGAAGATAAGTCAGTTCTGATACCGACTCAAAAATTAACATTTTTGGGTAATGATATAGACTCTGTGCAGATGATAGTTACTCTCCCAGAAAATAAAGTTGCAGTTTTGGTCCAAGAATGTAAACAATTATTTTCAAAAAATACAGATACTATAAAGTCTGTTGCTAGAGTTCTTGGACTGATGGTTTCAAGCTTCTCTGCTGTAGAGTTTGGCCGTCTGTTTTACAGAAAAATAGAGACAGAAAAAATTGAAGCTTTAAGAATTTCAAAAGGGAGTTATTCTGCTAAAATGCACATTTCTGATGACATGAGATTAGAACTGAAATGGTGGATAGACAATTTACACTTACAGAAACGTGTAATTGATCGTGGTAATCATGATTTGGTAATTACCACAGACGCTTCATCTTTAGGATGGGCTGGAATATGTAATGATGAGCAAATTGGTGGTCGTTGGACAATTGAAGAGACAGAAAAACACATAAATTGTTTAGAGTTACTGGCTGTAAGCCTAGCTGTGAAAGCTTTTTGCAAAGACAAGAATCAAATTCATATAAAAGTGTTTTCAGATAATTCATGTGCCATTGCCTATATAAATAATATGGGCGGATGTAGATCCAAAGAATGCAATTCTATTGCTCATGATTTGTGGGTATGGTGCATGGAGAGGAACATTTGGTTGTCTGCATGTCATGTTCCTGGGAAAGAAAACATTTCGGATGCTGGTTCCAGACATTTCAATGACAATATTGAATGGCAGCTCAATAAACAGGTTTTTGACAAGGTATGTCAAATTTGGGGAGTCCCAGATATTGACATGTTTGCTTCTAGAGTCAATAAACAGTTGTCTAAGTATGTGTCATGGAAACCAGATTCAGAAGCTTTCTTCATTGATGCATTTTCACATAGCTGGTACTCAAAATATGTTTACATTTTTTGTCCTTTCAGTTTGATTGGACGAGCTCTAGTGAAGTTAAGAAAGGACGAGGCAGAATGCATAATGATTCTTCCTCTTTGGCCAACACAGAATTGGTGGAACAGATTCCTGGAACTTCTCATAGACTTTCCGGTAGTGATTCCAGTGACACAGAGTACTCTGTTTCTAACTTCAACCAAGAAAGAACACCCGTTGACAGGGAAAATGAATCTAGTGGCATCGCGATTATCAGGAAAAGTTTACAAAACAGAAACATTTCGCAAAAAGCTGCCGATGTCATTATATCCTCATGGAAACCATCAACACAAAAACAGTACTCAGTTTACGTCAAAAAATGGCTTCATTTCTGTAGTCAAAGACAGATTGATTCAGTTCAAGTTACTTTAGATTCAGTTTTAAATTTTTTAACAGAACTTTTTCATTCAGGTTTATCATATGAAACCATTAATGTAGCACGTAGTGCCCTGTCATCTATAGGAATCATTATTGGAGGATTTTCTGTTGGTCAACATCCACTTGTAAAACGTTTTTGTACAGGTGTTTTCAATTTACGTCCACCAAAGGTTAAATATGTAGAAACATGGGATGTAGGACTAGTTATAGACTATTTGAAAACGTTACCAACATTACAGTTGTTATCATTGAAAATTCTTACTTATAAGTTAGTGATGCTTATCGCCTTAACTAACGCCACTAGAGCTCAAACATTACAGTTAATGACATTAAAAGACCTCAAGAAAGGTCCAGATTTTTTTGTTGTACAGTTAAGAGGGTGTTTGAAACAATCCAGGCCAGGGAGGCCAATACCATTTATATTGCTGAAAAGTTATACTCCAGATAGGAGGTTATGTGTTGTAGATACTTTGCGGGAATACATAAATAGAACTAAAACTTTGCGTAAAAAGGAAGATTCCCTTTTCATTAGTTACTTAAAACCACATGCAGCAGTTTCATCAAGCACAATAAGTAGGTGGCTGAAAACAGTGATGCATTTATCAGGCATAGATACTACAATATTTAAAGCTCATAGCGTGAGAGCTGCTTCAACGTCAAAGGCTAAAGCCAGCTCAATTCCAATACAAGACATTATGAAAGTTGCTGGTTGGACCAATGCTGAAACATTTTCGCAGTACTATCATAAAGACATTCAACAACGGCAGAGTTCATTTGCCTCCACGGTGTTGTCAGGCACTGACAGACTAGAAAAACAATAGAGATTCCCTTATTATGTAAGTACATTAGTAAATTACTTTTTGTATGATTTGGTCACCATCAACCAAAAAATGCGATTGGCTTTGAAGTCTCATATGAGCACGAGAGTAGTATGACGTAATAGAATCCCCCAAACAAACGAGACTTACCTTAGAAGTTGATGTTTGGTTGAGATTCTATCTAGTCATACTTCTACTCGAGGGATCAGATGCCCACCCGGTTTAGAGCATCATCCCTCCCAGGGTTTACGAAGTAGACTCCTTGTGAGCAGGTAGCAGTAACTTGCAAATCAATTGGTTCAATTGATATAGTTTTTTTTTTTGCATTTGTTGGTTGCTGTTACAAGCTTTGAATCACTGAAGTATTTGGTCACGGTTGGCGCGCATCTCATCTGATCCCTCGAGTAGAAGTATGACTAGATAGAATCTCAACCAAACATCAACTTCTAAGGTAAGTCTCGTTTGTTTGGGGGAGTATCTTTGATGTATGTTAAGCTATTTGCCAAATATGAACATGTCTCACTTTCAAGTCAGTTTCAGGTCAAATGAAACCGGTAATACATACATCAAAAAGATTTTTAAAGAACGTAGACTAATTAACCTTTCCCAACAACAAAGTTTAAACCTATCCAAAATGAAACCGAGTAATGACGTCCCAAACAGAAAAGGCTTTCAGACATTGAGGCAAAAAATACTGATATTAAACATATTCTCCTTTTGCATCAATACTTTTTCTTTGCTATTATAGTATACAAATTCCTTCTTCATTTATAATAACATCCTTTTTGCAATCTGAAGCAGCTTTCATTTCTGGCTGGTCTAAATTCTGGTCGTTATGGAAGGGGTTAATTGCCATTGGTCTAAATTAATAGGAATACTAGTGTCACAGTACATACTCAATAAGTACCTTACAACAAAGAAAACATTGAAAGAAAAGAAGAAACTGTCACTGCTGATTATTAGTATTTCCTTCTTCTGCATCACTGTTTTCAACTTTTTCCAGTATTTTTTGGACATCGAAAACCAGATGTTGTTTGTGAAAAAGGTTTCAGGCCTTTGCTACTAACGATGATTAATTCATGAGCCAATAGTATACAAGGAGTCCAAGACAAGACGTTTTTTGTAAGGATGTATCTGAATAATTTATTAAAACAATAAATTCAGGACAGTGACTGCCGCCACTGAACCCTTTAGCTCTTTCCAAAAGGACAAAAAGACTCTAAATGTGGAAGATGCTACAAAACATAAAATGGATGGTGATGAAGATAAGGTTTGTGTAGAAAATAACAGAGAACATATTGAAGCAAAAAGAAGAAAATGCTGATTACCAGTATTTTCTTCTTTTGTCTCAATGTTCTCTTCAGTCTTAACTCTTTACTATAAAACATATGAAAACCAGATGTTTCCTAGGAAAGGATTAATACCATAAATTCAGGAAAGAGACAGTCACCAGACATTAATACTTTCTTCATGTGGGCTCAAACCTCTCCAAAATAATCAACAAGAGGACCATGATGGTCCTATATCGCTCACCTGAAACAAAATGATATGAGCAACACTTCTGTAAAATTCAATAAATATTTATGACTTAAATTTAAGACTGAAAACGATAAGGGCACATATTAACCCTTGACTTTTTGATCAGATCAGACTGAAAATCAAACTCATCCCAGATCTTATGATCCCCAACATTGTGTCCAAGTTTTGTCTTGATTGATCAATGATTGTAGATTCTAGAGTGTAAACAAGGTCGAAAACAGCCCAAAATGGCAATTTTATCAAATTCAAGGGCACATAACTCTCGACTTTCTAGTCAAATCAGGCTGAAAATACAACTCATCCGAGATCTTATGATACCCAACATTGTGTCCAAGATTTGTCTTGATTGGTCAATGATTGTAGATTCTAGAGTGTAAAAAAGGTTGAAACAGCCGAAAACAGCAATTTTGTCAAATTCAAGGGCACATAACTCTCAACTTTTTGATCAGATCAGACTGAAAATCAACCTCATCCAAGATTGTATGGTCTCAAATATTGTGTTCAAGTTTTGTCTTAATTGATAAATAATTGTAGATTCTAGAGTGTAAACAATGTCAAAAACAGCCAAAAACAGCAATTTTATCAAATTCAAGGGCCCATAACTCTCATCTTTCTGGTCAGATCAGACTGAAAATCAAACTCATAAAAGATCTTATGGTCTCCAACCTTGTGTCCAAGATTTGTCTTGATTGGTCAAAAATTGTAGATTCTAGTGTGTAAACAAGGTCGAAAACAGTCAAAAACGACAATTTTGTCAAATTCAACGGCACATAACTCTTGACATTCAGATCAGACTGAAAATCAAACTCATCTGAGATCCCATGGTCCTCAACATTGTGTTAAAGTTTTGTCTTGATTGATAAATAATTGTAGATTCTAGAGTGTAAACAAGGTCGAAAACAATCGAAAATGGCAATTTTGTCGAATTCAAGGGCACATAACTCTTTTCTTTCTGGTCAGATCAGACTGAAAATCGAACTCATCCAAGATCTTATAGTCTCTAACATTATGTCAAAGTTTTGTCTTGATTGATCAATAATTGTAGATGCTAGGGTGTAAACAATGTCAAAACTAGGTATTTTTTCGCATTCAAGGGCAGATAACTCCTGACTTTCTTGTTCGATCTGACCCATAATCGAACTCATTTGAGATCTTATGGTCATACATGTTTTGACCAAGTGTAGTCAAGATTGGTTTATATTTGTAGATGCTAGAGTGTAAAAACCAGATTGTGGACGGACGGATGGACAGACAGACGGACGACGGACAAAAAGTGACCACAATAGCTCACCTTGAGCATTTTGTGCTCAGGTGTGCTCAGTATTCACAATACCATTTTTTACTCTATCCAAAACATTAGTCCAGGGTTACCCCTCTTCTACCCCTCCTGATAACAAGCATTTTCTCCCTTTTTTGTCAGAAATTTGTGTGCTATAAATAAAAGATGTTTTATTTCCAGTAAAATTTAGTTTTGTTCTAAATCGTATAAAAAATTCTGTCATTTGGGAAATACAGTAACTGTTGACACTCGTTGTGTCGAAGTCAGAGGGACAGCCAACTAGACAGCCCTGGCGGTCTGGACGCACTCCACAGGCCTGATTGTTTGTCTTGTTGAATGCAATTTCAAAGGTTAAGGCTGCGCCAACAAGCAAATGCATGACCAAGCTGAAAATTACAAGCAAGTATGATAGTATGGTCAGTAAGATTCTGTAAACGTTCTGTATTGATAAGTTAATACTAATGGTTGTAAAAGTGAAAATAAAGCCGAAAATAGCAATTAACTCATAACATAAAATTCAGATCAAGCTGAAAATTATACCAAGGCAAGATCTCATAATCACCAACATTCTGTCGTAGTTTTGTCTTGATTGGTCAATATTAGTAGTTGCTAGAGTGAAAACAATGTCAAAATAGAGTCGAAAATGGCAATTTTGTCAATTTCAAGGGCACAGAACTCATGATGTAAAATTCTGATCAAGCTAAAAAATTTACCAAGGCAAGATCTTATAGTCATCAACATTCTGTACAAGTGTTGTCTTGATTGTTTAATATTTGTAGTTGCTAGAGTGAAAACAATGTCTAAATAGAGCCGAAAATGGCAAATTTGTCAATTTCAAGGGCACATAACTCATGATACAAAATTCAGACCAAGCTGAAAATTACACCAAAGCAAGATCTCATAATCACCAACATTCTGTACAAGTTTTGTCTTGATTCATCAACATTTATAGATTTTAGAGTAAAAATAAAGTCAAAAACAGCTATTTTTGACATTCAAGGGCAGATAACTCAGGTTATTCTAATTCAATCCAAATCCTTTGAAGGAATCCGAGAGAGGGTCGCCCAAGGATCATTCCTGTGAAGTTTGATTGAAATTCATCCAGTAGTTTCTGAGGAGAAGATTTTTAAAGAAAAAGTTTACGGACGGACGGACGGACGCACGCACGGACGCACAACGGACACACCGCCATGACAATAGCCCGCTGGCCTGACGGCCAGTGGAGCTAAAAACATCGACATATCCAGAGTTCGACTCATCCTATTTTGACTTTTGACTTGAATGACATTTGACTATTTTTGTTGCTCATCAAGCGCGTCCCAAATTGAAATATAGTAGGAAAAGGAAAGAAATTGCTCGATAAGAGCAATTTCTATCCTTTCCTACTAAATTTCAATGGCTGCGTTTGTTTCGAAATTGCATTGTCTCAATGACAGGACTATACTTTTCACTTCGACTTACACGGAAGTTCGACTCATCCGATGTCGAGATAACGAGTGTCGACTGTACTCACAAGAACACTGCAGTATAAAATCGGAATTGGTAGACAGACGGAAAGACAAACCATAACTATAATAACATTTCACCATTTCTTAAACAAAAGAAATTTAGACTCACAGGTGGTGAACTCGGCCAAAGCGATGGACGTTTTTCACTACAACAAGGTACAGATATTTTGCATTTAAATGTGAGTTTAAAGATCTGATTGGATAGTTTTTCTAATAACAATGAATTAATTTTGTTCTAGAAATAGACCGGGTTTACCTATATGTATTGACAAACCGTCGGTGTTGTTATAAAATCTTGTAACTACAGCTTTATCGAAGCCGTAGTTACGATATTTTATAACAACACCAACAGAATACAATGATCACGAAAAAACGTCCCATGCTTTGGCTGAGTTCACCACCAGTGAACTGTTCCAATTTGAAAACTGCTGCAGATGGCAAAATTCACATGAACAGAAATTTCCTACATAATAGCACAGAAATATTGCGACAAAAGAAAAGGCGGATTATCAACATTTCCTTCTTTTGTCTCATTATTTTCCTTAGACTTTACATGTAGGAACATTAAAACCAGGTCTCATTTGGGAAAAGGCTGACCACTTTAACCCTCCACCAAACGACAAAATTTTAGGGTGTTCCAATTCAACAGCTGCTGTAGTTGACAAAATTGTTGCTAAAATTGGGAAGAAATTTGTGTACAATATAGCTCAGAAAATATTGAGACAAAAGGAAAAACTGCTGATTGTCAGCAGTTTCTTCTTTTGTCTCAATGTTTTCCCAAGCCTTTCCTACTAGGAACGTCAAAATGGTCTTGTTTGGGAAAGGGTTAAGCTACCAGCCAACTTAACTAGAACTGTCGCAAAGCGGACAAATACCCCCCACTAGCGCCTTGTCACTGAAAAAGTGCTGTAGATCAACCGGTTCTTGACTAAGAGTACAGAAACTGATTTTAAACAAAGTCCGATTGTGACCTTGACCTTTGACCTTCTTGACCCAAAAGCAATAGGGCACCTCCTTGGGTCATGGGCAACAACTGTGTAAAGTTTCATGATCCTAGGTCAACCGGTTCTTGACTTAGAGCATAGAAACAGATTTTAAACAAAGTCCGATTGTGACCTTGACCTTTGACCTTTGTGACCCAAAAACAATAGGGCACCTCCTTGGGTCAAGGGCAACAACTGTGTAAAGTTTCATGATCCTAGGTCAACCGGTTCTTGACTTAGAGCACGGAAACAGATTTTAAACAAAGTCCGATTGTGACCTTGACCTTTGACCTTTGTGACCCAAAAACAATAGGGCACCTCCTTGGGTCAAGAGCAACAACTGTGTAAAGTTTCATGATCCTAGGTCAACCGGTTCTTGACTTAGAGCACGGAAACGGATTTTAAACAAAGTCCGATTGTGACCTTGACCTTTGACCTTGGTGACCCAAAAACAATAGGGCACCTCCTTGGGTCATGGGCAACAACTGTGCAAAGTTTCATGATCCTAGGCCAACTGGTTCTTGACTTAGAGCACGGAAACGGATTTTAAACAAAGTCCGATTGTGACCTTGACCTTTGACCTTGGTGACTCAAAAACAATAGGGCACCTCCTTGGGTCATGGGCAACAACTGTGTAAAGTTTCATGATCCTAGGTCAACCGGTTCTTGACTTAGAGCACGGAAACGGATTTTAAACAAAGTCCGATTGTGACCTTGACCTTTGACCTTGGTGACCCAAAAACGATAGGGCACCTCCTTGGGTCAAGGGCAACAACTGTGTAAAGTTTCATGATCCTAGGTCAACCGGTTCTTGACTTAGAGCACGGAAACGGATTTTAAACAAAGTCCGATTATGACCTTGACCTTTGACCTTGGTGACCCAAAAACGATAGGGCACCTCCTTGGGCCATGGGCAACAACTGTGTAAAGTTTCATGATCCTAGGTCAACCGGTTCATGACTTAGAGCACGGAAACGGATTTTTTACAAAGTCCGATTGTGACTTTGACCTTTGACCTTTGTGACCCAAAAACAATAGGGCACCTCCTTGGGTCATGGGCAACAACTGTGTAAAGTTTCATGATCCTAGGTCAACCGGTTCATGACTTAGAGCACCGAAACGAAAAAGTCTACGGACGGACGGACGGACGGACGGATGGACGGACGGACGGACAGACAGACAGACATGGTGAAACCAATATACCCCCCTCTACTTCGTAGGTGGGGGGTATAATGATTGAGCCAGCTACTAGTCAATCCACCTGGGAGTTCAGAATAAGGACTTGTCGGATTGAGAAATTCCATGAAATAGATTCATATTCATGTTAGGCTCTAGTGAATGTTAATTTTGGGAAAAATATGAATACTGTAAACATTACGTGTCCTAAGTATGATTTAATGGCAGATTCCGGCCATAAAGATCTTATGTAACTGACATACATGACACATTTACCCCTTTACCAAGTGACATAAATGTTAATCAAGATGTGCTTGAGAAATGCCAAAGCCCCAAAATGTGTTTTCAACATTAAATTTTCAGACAGGCAGACACCATACGGAAATATATCTCCAACCTTTCAGTACCGAGGACATATTTCTTCCTACATTGACAATCTCAAGAATTAGTACATGTATTATTATTTGTTTTCTCTACAGCCATTATTTGTTTGTATGTTGTTTTGTTTTGGCTAATGATCCCCCTTTAACCCTATCCTAAACAAGACCCGGTTTTGACGTCCATAATAGAAAAGGCTTGGGAAAACATTGAAACAAAAGAAGAAACTGCTGATAACCAGCAGTTTCTCCTTTTGTCTCAATATTTTCCGTGCCATATTTTACACAAATCATGTCTTAATTATCATCAATGTTGTCATATGCAGCAGCTTTCAAGTTGGATCACCCGAAAGTTATAGAGTTTGGGAAAGGGTTAAAGCTGGCATAAATAGACATGATCCATCAATGATGCATGATGTGACCTGAGAGAGTTTATGTAATCTCAAGAACAATGACCTTATGATGCTTCTGAGAGCTAAACAAGAGCAACTGAGAAGTCACTGGATTAATGGATTAACTCAGTTATAGTACGTTAAAGTTCTAGAACTTGGTTCAAGAGCTAACAAAGTTCTAGAACTTGGTTCAAGAACCAACAAAGTTCTAGAACTTACAACTTACAAATTTAAGTTCTAGAACTAGAGTTCTTGAACCTGCAATATATTCTAGAACCTGTCATAGTTTAGATTGTGCTAGTTTCCTTTGTTTGTTAGAGCTTCCAAAAATATTTGTAGTATAATTATTGTATAATAATTGAGCAAAATGTGAAAGAATGAGTTTATTTTCATTATTTCATACATGTATTGCACATTTGAAGTTTTGCTTATAAACATATTAGAGATAAATACATACATGTATATTATTTAATGACAGAAAAAGAATGATTGTTTACCAATAAATGTGTTCGTAAGTTTTTTTTGAATTTTTAAGAAAACCAAAAACATTGTTAAAGCTGTGGCTTTGTTCTATCCTTGAAACATTTTCTTAAACTTGGAGCTCATTCTGCTGGCTCAGGATGAAACAGTAAACTGTTGTAACTGCAAAGATTAGGCAGTTACAACTGTTACGCTCTGAGCCAGCAATATGGCTTATATTCACTGTATTGCCATCAAGGAATTCATAAAAGATATTATAGAGATGCTATTGTTATAATGAATATTCTACTGGCAGAAAATCTGCATTTAAAGAAACAAAATAGGTCTGCATTTTATTCCAAATTTCCTGAAGAAGTCAACCATTTCATCGATAGATAACATATGTTGGCTACTAAAATCAACAATTATAAAAAGTACCAATTCACAAACTAATAGCCAAGCTGTTTCAACCCTGACAAAGCAGTTTTGCATATATTTAAATTTCAATGATTTTGAAATTGGATGTAGAAATCAATAAGCTGTAGAAAGAAGAGATTAGTTGCTGACTAAATTATCTAAATGATTGCTTAACAACTAAGGTCTATTTCTAGCTAACCTTCTGCTAGCTAGTTTTGTCATCATCCAGTGTCTATTAACCAGTGTTTGTGACAAGGAATCTTTGAACCTAAACAGAATTATAAATCGGCTTTGAAATGAATTTATTCTGTCAAATTCAAGAAGTGCTTACAAAGTTCTAGAACTACTGTGAATGTTCAAGAACTAGTTCTAGAACTAGTTCCAGAACTTATCTATAAAGTACATGTAGTCAAAGTCAAGGTCACAAGGTCAAAGGTCATGGTCTTAAATGAAAAGTCTTAGCATAATATATCCATGTGTGAAATGTTACAGCTGTATTTCATATAGTTCACAAGAAATAGAATTAACTGGATGAAATCAGACCTCCCAGTCTAATTTCATTCTAGTTTCCAGTCTATTACATGACATCACTTCCTGTTTATTAGAGAATTGGAGGGAATTAACTTGTCTGACCTTCTTTCAAAAATATTGTTTATGGTCATAATTTACATTCATATATTAAAGAA
This sequence comes from Fragum sueziense, assembly GCA_963680895.1. NCBI lineage: Eukaryota > Metazoa > Mollusca > Bivalvia > Cardiida > Cardiidae > Fragum > Fragum sueziense. Next base: position 3,320,482 of record OY804601.1, on the reverse strand, counting down.
TTATCAGGAGATAAAGGAGCTCACTGAACAGTAAGACCAAGTAAAGCAACATTGTTGAGTGTTCTTTTGACTATTTAACAAACTTAAATGTTCAGTTTCACAATTCCCCACCCACATATTGTGTAGTTAACTGGTTCTAGAACCAGTTCTAGAACATTGTGTTCTAGAACTGCCAATTAATGTTCAAGAACTAAAGTTCTAGAACTAGTTCTAGAACCCAAGTTCTAGAACTGTGTTAGTGCCATTTAACGATCAAGAACTGGTTCTTGAACTAGTTCTTGAACCAGTTCTAGAACTTTGAGTTCTAGAACTGCCATTTAACGTTCAAGAACTGTTTCTAGAACTAGTTCAAGAACTTATTCTAGAACTGGTTCTAGAACCCAAGTTCTAGAACTGCGTTAGTGCCATTTAACGATCTAGAACGTTCTAGAACTGAAGTTCTAGAACAGTTCTTGAACTTTTTCGCAGGGGAGGTTCTAGAACTTATGTTCAAGAACTTTAAGGTTCTAGAACTTAAGTTCAAGAACTTTTCAGGTTCTAGAACTCAAGTTCTAGAAGTTCAAGAACTTTGATGTTCTAGAACTTGAGATCTTGAACTTTATTCTGGTTCTAGAACTCAAGTTCTAGGAGTTCTGGAACAGTTCTAGAAGTTTAAGAACAGTTCTAGGACTAGAAATGCGTTCTTGAACTTTTTCGCAGGGGTTATACAAGGAAACAGTTTAGAGTGCCCAAATTTGACTGCTGCTGAAGTTGACAAAAAGCATGCTAATAAAGAAATAATTTGTGTGTGATTGGATTGAATTGAGTTTTACGTCCCACTCAACTACTTAGGTCATATGGAGATAAGACCACAATCATGTGGTTTAAAGTCTCATCCAAATGACTGGAGAAACGGGGGATCTAACCAGGGACACCTGTGTTTCAAGTCCAGTGTGTTACCCCTACACCACCTCCGCCTCAATTTGTGTATGAAATAACACAGAAAATATTAAAGTAAAAGGAGAAAATGCTAAATATCACAGCATACTAGAGTTTCTTTGCATTTTGCAAAGTCTTATTATCATCCTGCAGAACTGTAGTTCTGAGTCGAAGTAACTTTTAACTCTTTCTCAAGAGTCATCTTGAACCAAGCCTCTTTGATACAGATAATGAATTAACATGTGAACTGTTATCACTTATCCTTGTTGCTGACTTACAATTTTCTTTACAACAAATTGCCGATTTTAGAGGCATTTCAATCAGATTGTCTCAAATTATTGCCAAATAATTGAATAGAAAGCAGGCAGTGTAGCCTCAAGATCAGACTGCATGTATGTGCAGGCTGATCTTAGTCTATGCTGCCTGCCAAAGCTTTTACAACAGGTATAAGACCTTTACTGCATAAGAAGTGTCAATATTGAGGACAACTGCAGCTTCCTATCTTATGTAAACACGGTGTGTGATAATGACTAGTGCATGTCGCTGCATGCGGGTTGCAATATGCACATTACTACTCAGTCAAATTAAGAGTCGCCCGACATGTATTTTCTATCTTCATTAAAGGGAATTGGTGCGACAGTTTCTAATCCATTCCCTAACATAAATGATTTTTGACATCCTGGCGCGTATCCAGGCATACTCCCATACTCCCTGGGAGTACCTCGAATTTGAAAAAAAAAAATGATTTTTTAGTGTAACATGTTCATTTAAAGTCGTTCTTACCGAAGTAACATATACTTCAGTAACCATATGCTCACATGATTGTTGATAAAACATGGAAAAATACTCCCTGGTGTGGTCTAAAATTCTCTTATTTTCCAATTTTCGTCGGGAGGAGGGCTTCGCCCCCTATATTCCCTAGAGGGGCTTTACCCCTTACCCTGCCGGGGGTCTGCGCCCCCAGACCCCTGCTTCTTTTTGGTAAGGGAGTAATTCAATTTTGGCCCCAGGTACGCCCCTGACATCCCTCAAGAAAAATTAGGATTTGGAAAATACTGAGGCAAAAGAAGAAAATGCCGGTAATCAGCATTGTCCACTTTTACCTATTTTTTTTTTCTGTGCTATATTGTAGTACCAAATGCCTTTAACAACATCTATTTTGTCGTCTGCAGCAGCTTTCAAATGGGATTACCCTGAAATTTTGCCATCTGGTAGTGAGCTATTACACGAACTGATGACTATCATTTTCAAGTTTTGCAATTGCCATGTTTTTTCAGGAGTATAATACAGTGAAAGACCTAATAAATCCCTTTTCTTATCAGAACCTTTGAATTCAGACTAACAATGTTGTGTCTAGAAGTTTGTCATAATTTTAAAACAGCTTATTGACATAATCCTTCTTCCAAATCTCAAAGGATTAAGGTTTACGAACTGAGAATGAAATACAGAGCCAGAGGCGAAATTGGAAAAGTGCCAGTAATTCATAAACTGTGTTACATTTCCATTCCAAATACAGACATAAGCATTTTGTATGGTTTAGAATTTTGAATTAATGCAAACTTATGGAAATATTTGACAAAAATGTTCAAAATTACCTCCCTTGCATATGAATATAGAGTAAAATAATATTTGTAAATTATTTTCATCTTGAAGCATAATCTTGAAATCCGGCCTGGTGAATCAACTTGTTGGAAGTTTATTTACAAGTGTGTGTAATTTGATGCATTTCGTATGGCTAGAAAGTGGTGTTCTCATTCTCAGTTCGTAAACCTTAAGACAAATAGCGGGATTGCTTTTGAAACAAGCATCAGGAGTGTTTTCCTTTCTAACTGGGTCTTTGACTTGATTAATCAAAAAGTTATCAAAAGAATATTGTTTCTTTCATGCATTTTTCCATCGACATACATTAATCTAAACATAGTTAGGTTAATCTAATTTTTGTTAACCTTTTCCCAAACAGCAAAAATTGGACCTTTCCTGTTTGAAAACTGCAGCAGACAACAATATGGATATTATGAATGGTAAGATTTGTGTAAAACGTAGCACAGAAAATATTGAGGCAAAAGGAGAAAATGCTGGTCACCAGCATTTTCTTCTTTTGTCTCAATGTTTTCCTATGCTGTTTCTATTGGGGACGTCAAAACAGGGTCTTCTTTGGGAAAAGGTTAATCTAATTTTCGTTGTTTGATATAAAGGAATTAGACAGATCAAAGTTCGTGACTTTTCCCTGTCTGATAAAAATCGTAGCCTTGACTTAGATCCACTAAATTGAAAGATAAAGCCGATGATAGAAGTATATTATTATTTATAATACAATAAATAGTAAACATTAAAAGGAAAGAAATTTTAACCCTTTCGTTAAAGGTCTGAATTTGACGACTCCAAAATGCTTTTGAATCTGTACAAGCCGTTCTATATCAAGAGGAGTAAAACCATGGTAGCAACAAGAGCTATAATAGGACAGCTTAACCCTTTCCTAAACAAGACCTGGTTTGGACGTCCCTAATAAAAAGGCTTACGAAAACATTGAAATAAAAGAAGAAACTGCTAATAACCAGCAGTTTCTCCTTTTGTCTCAATATTTTCTGTGCCATATTTTACACAAATCCTATCTTTAATAACATCAATTCTGTCATTTGTGACAGTTTTTGAAGTGGGTCTCTCTAAAATTTTGTCGTTTGGGAAAGGGTTAAACACTTTACAAATTAGCAATGATATGAAAGGTATTGCTGACAACAATGTCCATGAAAATAGGCGATATAGCACCGAAAATATTGAGCCAAAAGGAGAAAATGCTGATGATCAGCATTTTCTTCTTTTTACCTCAATGTTTTTCCACACCTTTTCCATGCGTGACATTACAGCCATGTCTCGTTTAGAAACAGATTAACCCTTTCCCAAACAAGACCTGGTTTTGACGTCCATAAGAGGATATGCTTGGGAAAACATTGAGGCAAAAGAAGAAAGTGCTGAAAATCAGCACTTTCTCCTTTTGCCTCAATATTTTCTTGGCTAAATTGTCCACAAATTTCGTCTTTATTGGTGTTTGTTTTGTCATCTTCAGCAGCTCTTGATTTGGATCAGTCCTAAATTTTGTCATTTGGAAAAGGTTTAATTCATGGTTCACCATGATAAGGCCATCACTCAAATTGTTACACAACTCCATTATATCACCTCATCATAAACTTTGACACGAAAAAATGTCTCTAAAAATGTCCGCTCTTTGAGCCAAAATTAGGTCAACAGGAATTATTTCCACATTTTGTTTGGGAGAGATGGAACGATAAATAGTTCCAATGGTAAAGTTTTCAGAATTGCTGTGTGCATAATTGTGACCTTTCAGACAAACAAGAGGGACATGATGGCCCTATATTGCTCACCTAACATCATGTCAGTAACACATACCAAATACAAAATTTCAAAGCTCTAAGGATTCCAGTATTGAGCAATTAAACGCTTTCCATTTGCAGAAGGTTAAGTCTTGTAAACGATGAAAGGGTAAAAATATACCGCTTTAAACAATGCATTTTGTTTTTCATGTTTGAAAATGCCTTAATTACTGGTTATTTAAGCTGTGTACTTGTGGCCTTTTAAAATGTTTCTGAACATTTGTAATTGAGATGTAGTGTAATTTAATTCATCAAATAAAGATCTATCTGCACATTTAACACTTTCCTTTATGACCATAAGGACAAACATTTCCATATTCATTCAGTGAAAATAGTACTTCAATTCAAGTGCAGATACCTCAGGAACAGTAATTTATCTGAATTTCAAAAGTGATATGCGCACTAAGCCAGACACCATGCAAGTTCAGTGTGCAAGTTTGACTGCCTTCCCACTGAAACTGTAGGACTTGTGCTGACAAAAAGCAGACAGACAGAAGGGCAGTCAACCTGGCAATAACAAAATACCAACCTGGGCAGAGGAAAATTTCAAGTGAATATTTTTTTTTGTCTTTTGGTGTAGAAAACATTGTGGGAAATGAAGACATTGCTTGTGACAAGCAATTTCTTCATTTTGCACAATCTTTTCTCAAGCATTGTTCTTAGAGGCATCAAAAAAGTGTCACTGTCTTAGTAATGGGATAAATGGGTCAAAAATACATTCAACTTACACTGAGCAGATCATCCGTAGTATCAGGCGAGAGGAATTTTTGAGCAGGATACATGTTAGCATTTCCGTTGTCTCCTTGTTCAAGATTGGAATTACTGTGAGAAGACGACACACTTTCAAGGCCACTGTCCACATTCTGGTCAAGGTCATCCGTGTTCACAGTCTCAAGGTCGTTAACGACATTTTGGTTGATGGACCTGTTTGGTTTGGAAGCATTCCCTGGCTTGGCTGTACGGGAGTCGTCAATATTTGAATATAACGGTACAGCAGATTGACTGCCTTGTTTATATCCAGAGTTAAGGTCTGTTATATGCTTTCTTGCCTTCACACCATTATTCACACCATTATCGAGATCACACCTTGTAGGATTATTGGTGTTAATGTTATCTATGTTATTACCACCTTCAGCAGAATTCTGGCCAGAATTTTGGGGATTCTCCAATGAAAAGCCACCATCATTGACAGCAAAAATGTTCCCTTCGTTGTCCAGCGACTGTGCATTCATGCTTAGTGAGTTAATCCCGACATTAGCAAAATCTTGCACGAATCGACTCGTCATCCAGTCATACGATCTATCCATAGTCCATGCATATATCCTCCGATCAATAAAAATGGTTGCATATATAGTGAATAATGAGTTAATTATGTCAGTTCAATTGTTCATCATTTGCATAAATATCACTTCAAATCTGCATTGTTTGTCGTACTTGGATCCTATGTGCAGAAGAATAAACGCATTTAAACTTTTCAATAAACCTTCTCAAAATAAGAATTTTTTGGTCCAAGTTTCACTGGTGGTGAACTAAAACAATTTTCGCTACAACAAGGTATAGATATTTTGCATTTAAATGTGAGTTTATAGATTTTTTTTTTTCTAATGACAATGAACTTGTTCTAAAAACAGACCCGGTTTACCGTTTTGTATTGACAAACTGTCGGTGTTGTTATAAAATCCCGTAACTACGGCTTCGATAAAGCCATACTTAAGATATTTTATAACAACACCAACGGAATACATTGATCGAAAAAAGTCCCTCGCTTTGGCCGAGTTCACCACCAGTGAGTTTGTTGTGTTTGAGAAATAGGTTTAAAGAAATGTCAAGTCCAGTTATCTGCATTAGACCTTTCCAAAATGACAAACAGGAAAACTGTTCTAATCTAAAAGCTGTTGTAGGCTATCAAATAAATGTTGGTTTTTCTCTTAACCCTTTCCCAAACAAGACCGGGTTTTATGTCCCTAATAGAAAAGACTTGGGAAAACATTGAGACAAAAGAAGAAACTGCTGATAACCAGCAGTTTCTCCTTTTGTTTCAATATTTTCTGTGCTATATTATACAAAATCCCTTCCATTTAAAACCAGTTTTGTTGTCGAAAGGAGCTTTTGAATAGGACTGTCCTTGAATTTTGTCGTTTAGGAAAGGGTTAAGCTCAGTAAATATTGAGGTTTTCAACAATTTTTGCTAACTGGTTGTTTGCCTAAACTTTTACTATGAGGGACCTCAAAACCAATTCTGGTTTGGGAAAGGACTAAAATAGTTCTGAAATGAATCCATCAGATGACTTTGCATATATCTTTATTTCAAGTATTAAATATCACTTCAACAGGGCAAAACTATGTCACTTCTTCAGAACACAGAAAATTAACTTGTGTCAATATTTCTTTTCAATTTAAAACTGAGGAGACAGCTGGTAAAAATGTTCAACTCTTGATGATAAACAACAGGGAAGTTAACTTCACATCACTGCAGAAGAAAACCCACAAATACTTGTGCAGATCTCAGGACATAATTAACCCTATCCCAAACAGCATGTGAACATTTTTTTTGATTTCACAGTTTCCCAAACAAGACCTGGGGCCCGTATTATCAACGGTCGTACGATTATTTTTTGCATAATGACTTGTAACAACAAACCTGATTGGCCCAACTGGATTCCTCGTGCAATCAGATGCTTTGTAACACTCACACAAAAACTTAATCGTAAGATCGTTGATAATACGGGCCCCTGGTTTTGATGTCCCAAAATAGAATTGACACTGGAAAACATTGAAGCAAAAGAAGAAACTGCTGATAACCAGCAGTTTCTCCTTTTGCCTCAATAGTTTACTTGCTTTATAATACACATTCCTTTTTTATAGACACCCTATTTGTCATCTACAGTAGCTTTGAAATGGGAAAAGTCCAAGTTTTTGCTGTTTGGGAATGGGTCAATAAGACTGATCCAAATTTGATAGCTGTTGCAGACCACAGAACCAGGATTGAAAACAGCTGTATTATCACAGTGTAATGTTTTAACCTATTATATCAAATAGCATCATTTTGAAAAATTCCAAATTCAATGATATTGCAGACAACAATTTGAAGAAAATGGATATTCTTTTATCTTTCTTGAAAGAATTTTTTTATCCTTCTTGATAGAAAATAATTTTATGTGGGCTTAAGCTTTGATGTCTTTTGTCATAACTATGCCAGAAAAGAGTATCAACCAAGTAAATTCCCAAATTACCCCTAAGCAGGTCAGGAAGATGTTTTTCCCTGATGTTTTTATTCAATTTTGTCAAATTTACTGGCTTTAAATTTGGACGGGTCTATCATCACAGAAAAGGTTGGGCACAATATTACATCAAAATTCCGAACTTGGCAGAAATGGATCCAATAAATCATACCTAAAGTTACATCATTTTTCATTTAATTTCCTGTTTAACTCAAATTTACGGAGCCTGTCAGAAAGAAAGAATGCTTGAATACACCTTCTGTCATACTGATATGTACTTGACATATGAACTTGAACCACCTTGAAAAGAGCAATGAATTCTGTGCTAACAAGATGTGTTTGTGAAACCCAAATGCCCCAGAAAGGCCATTTTTTTAAAGGAGGACGAGCTAGGCTGTCGAAAATGCAAATGGCACAATAATTACAAACCAGAAATAACGTATGAAATTACCAACCTGTAGGAGTAGATCATTTATGTCCATTGTAACCACTCGTCGAGCTTTATTAAGTATTAAAATCCAAGTCAATTAATAACATGCTGGTCGTCCTTGTTTTTGTTTTGTAACGGCTACATATGCACAACCTTCAAAAATCAATTACGTCAGAGATACGTCATATGTGCTCAGCGAGATTTCACACATCGTACAACCGGCTGCGTAGAAAGTCAGCGAAGACAGATTCGGCATCTGATGTCATGTGCATGGTAGGTCAAATGAATTTACTTTTATAAATAAACGAAAGGATCTTTGGTATTCTATAGTTGATAAATACGCGTATAAATGTTCAGTGCTTGTACAAAATAAACCTTTTCACGTATTCCTCGCAAAGAAGGTCACAGTCATCCACACAGCCGGTTGTACGGTGTGTTAATATCGCGGAGGTGTGTCTCGTTGACCTTGACCTTGTCTTGTTTTGAAGTAAAAATAGAATGTGTAAACACGCTTGTAAGGGATTGATCTATAGCAAAGGAAAAGTGTTTTTTCGCTGAGATTGAGGTTTTTATCCATTGCTAATTGTTTTTCCATGCACAAATATGAGTTCCCGAACAGGTCGGAAGCATAAAAACATAGAACGAGCCCCTTTAAGATGTTAATTTTTCGTGTGAAGGGTTGCTAAGGGTTAACAAATGACCTTCAGGAAGGTCATATTGCATGGAACAGATATATAACATTGAAAGAAAGTTACATACCAAATTTGAGATTTGTATGTCACATACTTTCAGTGAAAAGGCAAATTAAGTTAAGTTTTCGGACAGACAGATGGACACAAAATATGAATACAGGGGCTTTAAATAGACATGGTTTACCATCATGTTTTGATAAACCGTCGGTGTTGCTACAAATTCTCTTAACTACAGCAAGATTTATACCAAAATTAACAAAAAATACTTTTTGTTTGTTTGAAATTATGTCACGGTTATCTGGATAAAATCATTCCCTATTACAAATTTCAGACAAAGCAAAATCCTGAAAACAGAAGTTGATAAGTAAAGGATTAGTAAGATAAAGCATAGAAAATTTTGAAGCAAACGGAGAAAATGCTGGTTATCAATTCAATCTCTTCATATTACTTCAATGATTCTCTAAAAGGTTTCTTATAGGGATGTCAAAAAAAGTTCTTGTTAAGATTTGATTTGATTTATCAGGGTTAAACGCCCTTTTCAACTGCTATGGTCATATCGCGAGGCTGGAGCACCTAACCATGAATTCCTGTCGTTTCTAATACCAGTACTACCACAACACCCTAACCGAGCCTCCAGCTGCTTGCCCACATAGGTTCACAATATCAAACCAGTTGTGGCATACATTTTTGTCCGAAAGGATATTTGCCGCAACCGTGGAATGAACCCTAGACTTTGCAAATGAGAGTCTGAGTACCAACTGCACCATGGCTGCGGCCTGTAATCTTAAAACCTTGAAGCTGACGAATTTTGGGCGTGAACACTTCCCTAAAGTCAGGTGGGTTACCATGGTTTAGCTCTAAGTACAAAACAGAGTCAATGACTTCTCATGCAAAAAGCAAACCATTATTTACGTTTAATAACACCGTAACTGCAGCTTATTCATGCTGTAGTTACAACATTTCTCACACAGCCAGCTAAATGCAGTGCTTTGCATGACAACTTGTCAGACAATAAAAATTACATTTTTACTTTCTGCAGTTTTTTTCTGCATCTATTTATGGATGTCTCAAAATTCTAAATTAAGCACTGATGACAAATTGACAACACAAGTCAATCAACAAGATTCATTAGCATTTTACGCTTTCCAAATAGCAAAATTTTTAGAAAGGCCCAAATTGAATTAAGTTACTGCAGACGAAAAAATAGTTTTTGATAAAGATAGTATTTGTATGTGAAATAGCACAGAAAATCTTTCTTTTAGGGATGTCAAAACCTTGCCCCGATTTCTCAAAAAAACTTACCGGTCAGTATGTTTTCAGACTCAAATCTGAGCACCATACTCAAATCACACAAAACCCATGTGAACTTCACTCGAATACCCTTCAACGTTGGAAAGTGTTCCATTTAAGTTGAGCATGCACTCATGAGTATGTAATTAAGTTTTTCCAAGAAACTGGGGCCAGGTCTTATTTGGGAAAAGGTTCAGACTATTAAAATTAAGATATTTTAAAGGGAAGAGGCAATTATTAAATCAATTGAAGCAAGACAAATTGCATAAATTTGATAACTGTGCTTGTAAATATTCAAATTATGCACATATTGCAATAAAAAAGTATTTTGAATCTGGTTTTCAGACATATAAACATCAATTCACAAAGGGAAAAGAATTCTGTTTTACACTATTAAGAATTCTGTTTTACACTATTCAACATTAACTATTCTACTGATTTGGTACCAAAATGTTCCAAAACTGCAGCGTCCATTATGCAGCATGCCAAATTTCAAAATTCCTTTCAGGTTGATTTGACTTTATTTAAAGAACATGACTATGGCATTATCTACCTAAAGATGTTGATTTCTCAAAATGTATATTTGCTATTGCGGTTTTACACCATTTTCAACTCTTCTGGATGGTCATATCGCGAGGCTGGAGCACCTAACCATGGAGATTCCTATCGTTTCTCATACCAATACAGCGGCAATACTACCACAACATCCTAACCAAGCCTCCAGCTGCTCGCCAACATAGATTAATGAATATCAAACCAATGGTGGGTGACAATTTTGTCAGCAAGAATATTATCTGCCGCCAGGTATCGAACCCCAGACCTCTCTCGCTAGAGGAAGATGTGCTACCAACTGCACTATGGCCTCGCGCGGCTGCTTAAAATACACCAGAGTATGTATTTTCATGTTGTTTTTTTTGTACAAGATTGTAATGAGGGAGACCTCCAGAAACCGGCCCTTAAAGGAACATCCCACCCGCATGGCATAACTTTTCAGAAACCCTCTGTTGCCCTTTCCCAAACAAGACCTGGCTGGACATCCCGATTAGAAAAGGCTATAAGATGATCAAAACGAAGGTTTGTTTGGTAAAGGATTAATCCTGATGTTATTGATCAATCAATGAATTAGTTATTCATAATTTCTTCCCAGGAGGCCGTCAAAAACATCATCCTTATCGCAATAAACATTCAACATTACAAAGTATGACTATAAATTAACTACCTTCTTTATCACTTTATGAAACTACAGCTTTATCACTGGTGGTGAACTCGGCCAAAGCGATGGACATTTTTCGCTACAACAAGGTACAGATATTTTGCGTTTAAATGTGAGTTTAAAACCCTTTTTCTGATAACAATGAATTTGTTCTAAAAACAGACCCGGTTTACCGTTTTGTATTGACAAACTGTCGGTTTATCGAAGCCGTAGTTACGATATTTTATAACAACACCGAAGGAATACATTGATCGCGAAAAAACGTCCCTTGCTTTGGCCGAGTTCACAACACCACCAGTGGAAACTACAGCTGTATATACAGCCCATGTCGTGCTGAAGCCACAGTCACAATAATATATCACTGCTTTTCTTTGAAAACCTCGTAACTGCAGCTTAAAACAAGCTGCAGTTACAAGGTTTGCAAAGAAAAGTGACAATATGCCACTTTATGCATAAAGCTCCTTTTTCTGTGACACAACATAAAATGGCAATATCCAGACTACGGTAAGATCTGGACACACACAAACACAGACTGTCATTAAAGCACCTCCAGACACAGACGGATAGTCGCAAGAGAAAGAAATTCGAAAACATTGAAGAAAATGAAATCATTTCCAGCAATGTTTTCTACCAAGCGAGACTCAAAAATGTGAAACTATTCAATTGAAATCGTTGTCTGCAATATCTTAGAATGATTTTGTCAATTAACGATGATGTAATTTCAGACAAACAATAATATTTTGTGATGTAATTCTACAACCTCATAACTATAGCCGGATTGAAGCTGTAGTTAGGATTTTTTTGTAATAATTCAGACAACTTAAAATTATCAATCTATACAGGTTATAATCAGTCTATTTTTAGCAAAAAATACAACCCCATTTGGACCATGTAGTCTTACACTCCCATCTGGAATGGATTGAAGAAAAAGTTTGGAAAACACTGAAATAAAAGGAAAGAATTACTCAGGCTCATACTATAGGTTCTCTTTTTCACTAAATGTTTTTTATCTTCTACCATTGACAAATAATCATTTTGTCATCTGCCATTCCTTTGAAATTGTAACTAACAAAAACCTTTTGTTTGGAAATGGATCGTAATATATATTTCAAGTTAATTGGTTAGAATCCATCAAAAGAAGACTATAAACTTGCTTAACCCTTTCCCAAACGACAAAATTTTAGGGTTGTCTAATTTGAAAGCTGCACCAGACGACAAAATTGATGATAATAAAGACATGATTTGTGTAAAACATGGCACAGAAAATATTGAGACAAAAGGAGAAACTGCTGGTTATCAGCAGTTTCTTCTTTTGTTTCAATGTTTTCCGAAGCCTGTTCCATTAGGGACGTCAAAACCAGGTCTTGTTTGGGAAAGGGTTAAGTGAAACAAGTTTCCCATTCCCCCATAGCACTTTCCCAAAAATTCATATGTCTGATGTCCCCGACAGAGAAACCTCAGGATAACATTGAGGGGACAGGAGAAATTGTTGACGACCAGAATCTTCTCCTTTTGCTTCTTTCACCAGAAATTTCAGGGTTTTTTGTCGACCTACAAATTTCTACTGGTCTAGTTTGTATGCTGACTAAGAACTAATAATTTCATAAAATGTGTAAAAGTGTCATAAAAACATGTGTTGTGGTCTGATAAAAGCTTTAACCGCCCAACCAAAAACTTCAAAGTTAGATCTAACATAAATCCATATTTCATACAACTTGTATCTACACATCAATCTTAATTTAATAATTTATATACCAGCTTATAGCCTAGATTACAAATACACATGAACACTTCAACATAATTAGAACATCGAGATTTACATTCAACTTTGAATATTAAAGATAAGATCTTGAAAAACAATCCTATTAATCCATGATCCTATTATTAAACAACTGGCCCCCAGTCAAAACACTAGCTATAGATATTTTACACTTTTCACCGATACATAATCCCGAAACACACTATATTACACTGAGTATTTATTACTCAATTTACTGTAAGATACACTTCAGTTAAATATTAAAACCCGTACACAAATTTAAGAGGACTAACTTCATTTGACTACGATATTCTAGAGTGACCTCATCATATCATAAACTTTATCATCGACAGTATCTAGTTCACATTTTAGTTGTAAAACAAAACCTCCAGCTCATAACTAACTGCGCTAAATTCAGGTGCAGTTTTATAGTAGATCTACTACACAATATTACGTTAGCCTCCGCCAGTCAGTGAGTGATACTATGCCATATATCCCATACTACGCTGGCAAAACACGACTCAGGTGTAAACTTATTGATTTTCCCACTGCTCTGTTATAATCATAAAATTTCTTACGCCATAACTTTCAAGATCTTGGCGCAATTGCGGTGAAATAATAAAACTGAAGGTAATAGCACTAAACTATTTTGAGTACATGATAATGCTACACGTAGTCAGAATTGCTGTAATTACCCCATTACCAGACGACAAAATTTTAGACAGGTCCAAATACAAAAATGTTGCGGACGACAATCTTTTGGTCATTTGTTAGAAAATATTGTGGGAAATGAAGGAATTGCATGTCACAAGCAATTTTTCATCTTCCACAATGTTTTCCGAAGCCTGTATCTTGTGAGGCGTCATTGTTTGGGAATGGGTTAAGTCTTTTGCGAAAAAAGTCTAGCAAAAAGAGAGCAATAACGAAATAAATCAAATTTTATTCAATCAATAAATCAATAAACAGCCTTGAGCAAATCTGAAATCTATCAAGATGGTATGTTATTGTAAAATTTTCAGCATAACAGATCAATGACAAGAGGACCATGATGGTCCTATATCTTTCACCTGAACCAAAATGATACAATGTATGAGCAACACTTATGTTCAATTCAATTGATATTTATGACTTTAAGACTGAATATGAACTGTGGTCAATAATGTTGTGAAAATCAAACTCATCCGAGCTCTTATGGTGCCCAACATTGTTTTTTCTTAAATAATTGTAGATTCTAGAGTGTAAACAAGGTCGAAAACAGCCAAAAATGGCAATTTATCAAATTCAAAGGCACATAACTCTCGTCTTTCTGGTCAGATCAGACTGAAAATCAACCTCATCTGAGACCTTATATTCTCCAACATTGTGTCCAAGATTTGTCTTCATTGATAAATAATTGTAGATTCTAGCGTGTAAACAAGGTTGACAGCAGCCAAAAATGGCAATTTCATCAAATTCAAGGGCACATAACTCTCGTCTTTCTGGTCAGATCAGACTGAAAATCAAACTCATCCGAGATCTTATGGTCTCCAACATTGTGTCCAAGTTTTGTCTTGATTGAGTAATAATTGTAGATTCTAGAGTGTAAACAAGGTTGAAAACAGCCGAAAATGGCAATTTCATCAAATTCAAGGGCACATAACTCTCGTCTTTCTGGTAAAATCAGACTGAAAATCAAATTCATCTGAGATCTTATGGTCCCCAACATTGCGCCCAAGATTTGTCTTGATTGGTCAATAATTGTAGATTCTAGAGTGTAAACAAGGTTGAAAACAGTCAAAAACGGCAATTTTATCAAATTCAAGGGCACTTAACTCTTGACTTTCTGATAATATCAGACTGAAAATCCTACTCATCCCAGATCTTATGGTCCCCAACATTAGGTACAAGCTTTGTCTTGATTGATTAATAAATGTAGATTCTAGAGAGTAAACAAGGTCGAAAACAGCCGAAAACGGCAATTTTGTCAAATTCAAGGGCATATAACTCTCGACTTTCTAGTCAGATCAGCCTGAAAATCAAACTCATCCAAGATCTTATGCTCCCCAATATTGCATCCAAGTTTTGTCTTGATTGATTAATAATTGTAGATTCTAGAGTGTAAACAAGGTCGAAAACAGTCAAAAAAGGCAATTTTGCCCAATTCAAGGGCACATAACTCACAACTTTCTGGTCAGAACAGACTGAAAATCAAACTCATACGAGATCTTATGGTCTCCAACATGATGTCCAAGTTTTGTCTTGATTGATCAATAATTTAAGATGCTAGAGTGTAAACAAACTTAAAAACAGAATTTTTTGACATTCAAGGGCAGATAACTACGCACTTTCTGGTCCAATCAGGCCCATAACCAAACTTGTCCGAGAACTTATGATCCTACTTGTTTTGGCCAAGTTTGATCAAGATTGCCTAACTTTTGTGGATGCTAGAGTGCAAACACCCCAAATGTTGACAGATGGACGATAACTCATCTTGAGCACTTCGTGCTCAGGTGAGCTAATAATGCATAGGTGAATGGAATATAAGGTCCCTGTTTCTTCGTTTGGTTGTATTAATTCTAACACTATCTGTCCAACTTTTATCTATCAATATTTGTGGTCAGTCTAAAACTACAATTTTGTCAATTTCAAGGGACATAACTCATGACTTTCAGGTCAAAACAGACCAAACCAAATTCATCTGAAATCTTATTGTCAACATAACTTTATCCAAGTTTCATCTTGATAGGTCAAAAACTAGATGTTTGAGTGTAAACAAAGTCAAAAATAGTCAAAAAACAGCAAATTCAAGGACACATAACTTAGGTGTGATCAATATGATTTTATTGGGTTTTACGCCGTTTTCAACTGCCAGGGTCATATCGCGGAGGCTGGAGCACCTACCCATTGATTTCTGTTGTTTCTCAAACCAGTACTACCACAACACCCTTACCGAGCCTCCAGCTGCTCGCCCACTTAGGTTAACGATTTCAAACCCATTGGTGGGTGACAATTTTGTCAGAAAGGGTATTAGTCGTGGCCGGGTATGGAACATGGTACAG
Organism: Fragum sueziense; assembly: GCA_963680895.1. NCBI lineage: Eukaryota > Metazoa > Mollusca > Bivalvia > Cardiida > Cardiidae > Fragum > Fragum sueziense. Next base: position 3,304,532 of record OY804601.1, on the reverse strand, counting down.
TCAATCTTGTATTAAGAGACCACCCTGGGGGAATTCCAAAAACGGTCGCTTAACAAAACGGTCTCTGAATACAATGTCTAACTTTTCATGCGAGTTCTTCCTTGCACACAATGTTTATCCAACATTTCTTCTTCTGGAAAAGAGGGCTATTGAATAACGACCAACGGTATGAAAGATCAATTTATTGTTAAGTTAAAGGAAATATATCTGATTTAGGGAAGAATCGTTGATTTAGCCAACTTGTGAAAAGAAATGAAAGAATTAATGACATACAAGATATTATTTCACCATCTCTGGGTGATTAATTTCAGTTTCATTTTCCCGATTTTTGGTAAACATTACAAAGGTGACTTGATTTATTTTGTTCTTCAATTGAATCGAACAAAAATATTTTCACTTTAGATCTTCCTCTTTATATGGTTAAATTACGCATACTCGATAGGCCAGACTTTATTATTACCGATAAGACATTATCTCCCCGGGTTTTGCCATCCAATATTATTCTTAAATTCTGATCAAAGTATAAACATATTATATGGGGAACATTATTCCAAATTAATTACGGTAATCCAGATTGCTTAACAAACAAAACGCAATCTGTCATTTCATTAAACAGTTTTGATTGACTTCACAGGTGACTAAATTGCTGTTAATTAGGGCAATTTCACAGCTTTCATATCGATTAAATACGTTTGACACCTTTCCTAAATGATCAGTAATGTGGGACGGTCGCTTAAAATAACATTCCATTGTTTGAGGGCCCCAAAAATGCCGGTCGCTGGTCGCGTTAGGGGAAAAACGCTTAATGCAACTATTTAAAGAAGGAATTTCATCGGGAGGACCTGAGAGTGGTCGCTTCAAGCAAAAAGTCGCTTAATGCACGTGGTCGCTTGAGCAAGATTGACTGTACCTCTCGAATGAGAGGGAGATGTGCTACCAACTGCGCTAAGGCCGCGGCAGAGGTGTGATCAAACTGCAAATCGAACTCATCCGAAATCTTACATCCACCAACATCAAATTCAAGTGTTGTCCTGATTGGCCAATAATTATTGTAGATGCTTGTGTGTAAAGAAGTCTGTAAAGAAGTCTGATCTGGCCCATAATCGAACTCATCCTAGGACCAAGTTTGATCAAAATTGGTTTAGTTTTGTAGATGCTAGAGTGTAAATACCAAATTGTGGATGGTGGATAAAAGCTCACTTTGAGCAGTTTCTAACTAAATATCACTTTCCAAAACAACAAACTTTAGACTTGTAAAAATTGATTGGTGTCACTATTGCAGGAGACAAAACAAACATTAAAGAAAACAGAAATTAAACAGCTTGTAGTACAGAAATCCTAAACAGAAAAGGAGAAAATGCTGTTGTGGAAATGATGTCAAATAGCTTGCACTATAAGTGTTTGTTTGGACCGATAGCTACAATGGATCAAGCTATGGTTCCAATCAAAGTCAGCCATAATGGCAATGAATTTTGTGCTAAAAATAGAATGGGATTACAAATATGATAAACCATCAGTGTTGTTATAAAATAAACTTACTCTAATCAAGCCGTAGTTATATAAAAACACCTACGAAAATTATGAAATTACTATTGTTTGTCACAGTTAACCCTTTCCCAAAGAAGACCTACTTTTGACATCCCAGGAAGAAATGATTTGGGAAAACATTGAGACAAAAGAAGAAACTGCTGATAACCAGGAGTTTCTCCTTTTGCCTCAATATTTTCTTAGCTCTATGGTACGCAAATCCAACCTTGATTAGCATTTATTTTGTCATCTGCAGCAGCTTTTGAATTGGAGCACCTAAAAATTTTGTCGTTCGGGAAAGGGTTAACCAGATTACCAGATAAAATCATTCCCTATAAGTCATGAGAGGCAGCAGGCAAAAATGCAGTAAACAAAATGCAGTTAACCCTTTCCCAAACATAACATGTATTTAATGTTTCTAATAAAAATGCTTATGAAAATGATGAAGCAAATGAGAAAAATTCTGATAATTAGCATCTTCTTTTGTCTCAATAATTCTTGTGCAAAATTGTACCGAAACCATTTTGTTATCCATACTCTTTTATGGTCTGCAGAAGCTTTCAAATAGGGAACGATTTCATGCAGTTAACAGTGACGTCATATCAGAGAAACGATAGTATTTCGTAAGTGTTCTTGTAACTTCAGCTTAATTCAAACCATAATTTAAGTATTTTGTAACAACATTGAATGTTCGTAAAAACAGAACGGTAAATCAAATCCATTTTAGCACAAAATTCATTGCTATTGGAACAGTCTTAAATTCTATCACCTAGGAAAAGGTTAATAAAAGTATAAGCACGCCATTAGGTTGCATAATTTCCGCGAATTACATAAGGAAGCATTGATGCATTTTATTCAAACTGTTTCGTAATGCATGCACATGTTCCATGTAACCGATTTACCCTTTCAACATTTTCCAAAACAATGTTGTAGACAACAATTGCGAATGAATGAAATTTCACAATTTATAGTCTTTCTGGGTAGAAAACAAAGCGGAAAATGAAGAAATTGCTTGTCACAAGCAATTTCTTCATTTTCCACAATGTTTTCTCAAGCATCTAATTTTGTTAGAGTCAAAAAAAGTGTCATTTTATGGAAATGAGTCAAGTCTGTTGTATTGTGTAACACCAGTTATGTAACCTTGGATGACTGATTTCGCACTATCGCTCAGCAGATTACCCTGCATACAGTGTCCGCCAATCAAAATCTTCGTTTTTACGACCTGATTGGTCAATTGCTTACATAATAGTCTGGATTCCTGACAACAGGTATCAGGATGGTTCAATTATTGCTGCAGAAATGACATCAAATAGCTAAAATTATCAAAGTTCGCTTGGAGCTATCTAAGATGGAGTGATAGTGCAAATCTAAAGCGGCCCATACACGATCAATATCATTGACTATACTATTGTCAATATTTGGTATTGACAATAATATTGACCTTGAATGGGCAATATTGAAGGATTGTCAATACTATTGACGAATATCTGCGATCGCTGAAATATTCTCTTCAATATTTTTTATTGACTTTATGTAACCCATGGTTGATTGTTCTCTAAATTAATTAATATTATCAATAATATTGATTGTGTACGGGTGGCTAGAAAAATATTGTCAATATTATGACTCAATAATATTGTCAATGATATTGATCGTGTATCGCTTAAGTCTGCTCCTATGTCATATTTCAGCATTTTCTAAACTGAACCTTGTTTGACATTTCTTAAAAAGAATTCATCGAGGCAAAAGAAGGAAATGTTGATAACCAGTATTTCTGCCCATATTGTGTTCTTTCAGGGATTTCAAAACAAGCTATCGTTTGTAAAACGATTAAGCTAGACTGATTAAGTCCTTGAGTTTTGCCTCAGTTTTTGACATGGAAGCACCTGGGCTAACCTTTTAGACCTTTGACCAAAGTCAACTGCCTTCCTCCAATCTTTTCCACAACAATGATGTTACAAATACCTAATAAATAAAGTTTGGAAAAACATTGACAGAAAAGAAAAGAAGAGAATGCAGATAAACAGCATTTTTCCTTTCCCTTAGTAATATATTATGTTGATTATCAGCATTTTCTTCTTTTGCCTAATTGTTTTCCCAAACTTTGACTATTTCGAATCCGTCTTGTTTGAAATAGGGTTTTAACCGTCTCCCAAACAAGACCTGGTTTTGACGTCCCTAATAAAAAAGGCATGGGAAAACATTGAAACAAAAGGAGAAACTGCTGATAACCAGCAGTTTCTCCTTTTGTCTCAATATTTTCTGTGCCATATATTGCACAAATCCTATCTTTAATAACATCCATTTTATCATTTGTGGCAGTTTTTGAAGTGGATCACCCTAAAATTTTGTCGTTTGGGAAAGGGTTATGGAGATAAGGCTTCAAAGATTTGTCTTGTTGAGAACTGCAAAAGGTCTACTTGAATTGTCTGAGGTGCTTACTTTACTAATCTTAATAATTCTTCAATTCTTTCCAAAAATAAAGTAATCCTCTCCAAAACAAAATCTGTTTTGGTATATCTTACTGGAAAAGTTTGGGAAAACATTTGAGCAAAAGGAGACAATGCTGACAATCCAGCATTTTCTTCTATTGCCTAATTATTCCCTTGGCTATATGGCATACAAATCTTATCTTTAATTATCGAAATCCATTTCGTGGTCTACCACATCGTTTAGACAGGAACAGTCCAATATTGTGTTGTTTGGGAAAGGGTTAAAACATATATAACAGATTATAATCATAATCTAATAATCTTTTCAATTAATTCACTATGAAAGATTGATTCTATAGGATATCAATGCTATGTGCACTGGGATTGAATTGATGTTTCCAATTCCTAACCTTTTCCATATCAATCCCATGGTTTAAATGAATGAAAATGATGCAGGGCCTTTCCAGTACCCCTCCCCCTTTTTCCTTTTTTGTTGCGGGGGCTATAATAGATATTTAGGTTGTGTATGTTAGAACATTGAAAAAATTGTGGGAAAAAGAGAAAATTAAATTTCTTGTTATATAATTTTCCATGACAAGCACAGGCACCAAATGGTCTATCAAATTAAGCCAGGTCAACCTATAATGACAAGGACGAACACAAATGTGAAATAACAATAAAGGCCTAGTCACATACACAATTCAACATCCACACCAAGGCTAGAGCATAATAATATACCTTGTGTAAGCCTTCTTACTTGGAGGGGTGAAAGTTTACAAGAAACAGAATTATCCCCCATCAAATACAGCCCTTTCTTCTTTTACCTCAATGTTCTCCAGCTGAAAATTTCCAGTAGTCTAAGAAGAAACCTATGGAGCTTCAGTATGAAATGTCTGGACATAATTAACCCTTTCCCAAACAACAAAATTTTAGGATGATCCACTTCAAAAACTTCCACAAATGACAAAATCTATGTAATAAAAGATAGAATTTGTGTAAAATATGTCACAGAAAATATTGAGACAAAAGGAGAAACTGCTGGTTATCAGCAGTTTCTTCTTTTGTTTCAATTTTTTCCCAAGCCTTTTCTAATAGGGACGTCAAAACCAGGTCTTGTTTGGGAAAGGGTTAAAGAGGCCAAGAACTATGTTCTCTTGTGTCACATAAACAGGACAACTGTATTCAAGGGAAATAACTTAATTCAGAACTTCAAAAAGTTTGCAACATGGTTATCTTTCTTATACTATGGCATTTTGCCAGTTCATAGATTCTCTTAATAATCTTTGTTAACCTTTTCCAAAACAAACCTAGGTTTTGATGTCCTTAGAATGGAAAGCTTTGGAGTTTGGAAAATGTTTAGAGAAAAGAAGAAAATGTTTATAATCAGCATTTTCTTCATTTCTTTCATTGTTTTCTGTACTTTAACCCTTTACCACACAATGACTTTTTTTGACTCCCCACAAAATAATGGCCATGGAAAACATCATGGAAAATGAAGAAATTGCTTGTCACAATGTTTTCCATCCTAAAAGACATATAAATTCGAAATTCCATTCACTTGAAACTGTTGTCCGCAGGACATTTCAATTTGGACCGCCCTAAAATTTTGTCGTTTGGTAATGGGATAATGTTATAATTATATTCCTTATTTATTTACCGCTGTATCATGTCATCTGCAGCACTTTGACTTGTTCAAAATTTAGTTGTTTGGAAACCTATAAAGGTTAAAATCATTTGCCTTTGTCTAAATCATTGCCGTTCTGGAAAGGGTTAATACGAAAAATAGAAAATATTGAAGGAAGAGAATATACTTTCTCCACAAAGTTTCAACCGCTTCTCACATGGGTACTTAAGTAATGTAACATTTTTTGGATCAGAGATCAAATTCTTATAACTTTTAAAGTTATAGTGAGGAGGGTTTTACCCTTTACCAAACAACAAACAGTTCCAATTCTAAGACGTTGCACTTTGCCAATTAAAATTTACATTCCTTGGTCTAAATTGGTAGAAAACATTGTGTAAATTAAAACATTGCTTTTCACAAGCAATTTCTTCATTTTCCATAATGTTTCCCCTGGCCTTTATTTCACAGAGCATAAAAAGGTGTTATTATGTTGGAAAGGTTTCATCAACTTGGTTTTTACATGACAAGGGAAGTAACTTGTAAGACACAAACAAATAAACATTCCAGAGTTACGCCACTTGAACTAGAAACAATTCCGTATGATACAGTAGGTCATTTCAAATCAGCTGCACATAACAAGGTTTTACTCTATCGATGTTGCAGACAACAACTTTAAAGTGAATGTTGTTTAATATCTTTTTGTCTTTCTGGGTAGAAAACATTTTTGAAAATGAAAAAATTACTTGTCAAAAGCAAATTCTTCATTTACCACAATGCTTTCCAGAACTTTTATGTTATGGGCCTCAAAAAGTGTCAAAGTGTATGAATGGGTTAGGGTACTGATATCAGAATTTTGGAATGAAAAACTGGGATTATTTAACCCATTCCCAGACATTGATTCTTTTTTGACTCCTCAAAAGAAAACGGCTTTGGAAAACATTGTTGAAAATGAAGTATTACTTGTGACAAGCAATTTCTTCATTTCCCACCATGTTTTCTACCCCAAATGGCCAAACATTTTAAATTTCAATCATTTGACATTGTCGTCTGCAACGACTTTCAATTTGGGTCTGTCCAAAATATTGCCGTCTGATGTCTTAACCCTTTCCCAAACAAGACCTGGTTTTGACGTCCCTAATTATGAAAAGGCTTGGGAAAAGATTGAGACAAAAGAAGAAAATGCTGATAATCAGCATTTTCTCCTTTTGTCTCAATATTTTCCATGCTGTTTTGTACACAAATAATACCTTTATTCACATAATACTTGGTCGTCTGTAGTAGCTAGCAAGTTTGAAAACCCCTTGAATTCTGTTGTTTGGGAAAGGGTTACATGCGCGGATCCAGAGGGGGGTTAGGGGGTCATGACCCCCCTGGAATTCAATGAAGAAAGGGGTTATCAAAAAGATTACTGGTTATGTCCCAAATAAGCTGCGGCTTTTGTCCCTGTGTGCCCCGACAAACCGTTGTTATATTTAGTCCTTCATGGTATGACAAGTATCTGCATGCGGATCAAGAGGGGGGGGGGGGGGTCAGGAGGCCTGACCCCCCTGAAATTTGGCGAAAAAAGGGGTTAAATATCGGATGACCCCCCCTGGGAAAAATACCTGGATCCATGCTTGGGTTAAAGTGTTATCTAGGATACAAATTCAAAGTGTTACTCACGGAGGCAAAGTCTGCTGTACTGGAGGTGGGCTCTACGATCTGCGTACCATCCGGCGACGAGCCTCCGTATGTACCGACAGGCGACGAGCCGCCGCCATATGTGCCGTCTGATCTGGACCAGTCGCCGTCGCTCATGTCCATCGCCACCGGGTAATCATTCATCCTCGGGTACGCTGTAAATGAGAATGAAGGGAATGAGCAACATTCTAGAAAACTGCCCTAAAACAGATTAACATGCATTCAGAATTTTGTAATTTAAAATCCAAACGCCATGTTGTTGATACTCATTTGAATTTGCGACGATTCCAATGAGTGCCGACAACATGGGATTTAATTGACATAAATGTAGTATTTCATTTTGAAAAGACTTGGCCCCTGTTATCTGTACCCCTGCTTTTAGCACATAAGACTGCATGTTTCAAGACCTGCCTGTTGTCAAATTCTATCTAAATAAGGATCCATGCTTTTTATTAATGAACTGTTGCTAGAGGTAATGAAGAAGCTTATATGGAGACCAATTATGAATATGTACATATTGATTACACTTTGCATATCAGTCTTTGCATATGCATAGCCTGATCTGGATCCATGTTAGTCTCAAATACCATAAAATATTCATTACCAGCATTTGCTAAAATGTTTTCTCTCAATGTTTTCAAGGCTATCATGTACATAGACTCTCAACATCTATGTTCATGCTTTTCATTTGGAACAGAAAGATTATTTGTTGTCTGGGAGAGAGATTACATGAAAAGAAGGCCATTAGGACAGATTAGCATCACCAAGCATGGAAATGGGAGAATTAGAGATGACATTTACTGTCTTAACCCATTACTAGATGACAAAATTTAGACTTGTCCATATTAACCCATTACCAAACGACAAAACTTTGAGTTGATTTAAATTCAAACATGTTGCAGACAACAATTACAAGTGCATGAATTTTCAAATTTGTTGGTCTTCTGGGGTAGAAAATATTGTGGGAAATGAAGAAATTGCTTGTCACAAACAATTTCTTCATTTTCCACAATGTTTTCAAAAGTAAATATCTTCAAGGGAGTCGAAAAGACTCATTGCATGGTAATGGGTTAACCCATTACTAGATTACAAAATTTAGACTTGTCTATATTAAAGATGTTGCAGACAACAATTTCAAGTGAATATAAAATAGCAATAAATTTTGTGCCAAAAATAGACAAGGTTTACCATTATGTATTGATAAATCGCTGACGTTGTAATAAAATCTCATAACAAGCCGTAGTTACAAGATTTTATATCAACACCTACGAAATACTAATGTTTGTCCACAATTATGTCACAGTTATCTAGATAAAATCTTTCCCTATTGCAATGATTGGTCTTTCAGAGTAGAACAAAATATGGAAAATGAAGAAACTGATTGGCCCAAGCACATGGACTAAACGAGAGAACACAATATTAGAATGGTCAAAATTCAAAGATGTTGAAGACGACATTTGACATTATTTGTCTTTCTAAGTAGAAAACATTGTGAGAAATGAAGAGATAGTTTGCAACAATATATTCCAAAGCTCTCATCTTATCGGTGTCAAGAAGTGTGATTTTGTGAGAATGTGTTAAATCCGATGATGCCATACATTCTCGCAGTAACAGTGACATTATCTCGGTCAGGGAAGGAATTAACCTCACTGAGCGTACAATGACATACCGTATTTCTCCTACCAAAAACCCTCCTTCCTGCCTGTTGCTACTCATTTAACCCATTCCCAAACATTGACGCTTTTTGACACCCTTCAAGATAAAGACTTGGGAAAACATTGTGGAAAATGAAGAAATTGCTTGTGACAAGCAATTTCTTCATTTTCCACATTGTTTTCTAACACAACAGACAACAAAAATTTAAATTATATTCATTTGAAATTGTCGTCTGCAACATCTTTGGATTTGGATCAACCTAAAATTGTGTCGTTTGAAATGGGTTAACACTTTCCCAAATATATGATGAAGCAAAAATTTGGAATTTTGCAGTTTGAAAAAATACTATATAGCAGATGACAGCAATTATAGAAGTTGATCAAAATAAGATGTGTATACAATATAGCACACATAATATTCAAGCAAAAGATGAAATTAGGCTGTGGTAATGAATATTGTACACAAATACTGATCACCTTCCACTTAGTCAGTACTCAATAGCAGCTTTATAACGAGAACTGTACAATAATTTGTTTGAGAAAGCAATAATAAAAGCCCCTGAACAAGTCTATAATTTGCACAGCTCTCAGGAAGTCCTCATTGGGAGAAGTGTGGTACAATAATACCAAGCTACTGAGATTTCTTAGGAATTACACTAATTTGTCAAACTAGGATTTTCTCTCCTAGAATTTTCTCCTGGTTTCAACAAGATCTCATACAGTCGGTCAATTCAGAGCAACAGATAATGACAGGGTAAATCTTTTCTAAATTTCTTATCACATATCAAAGCCCTTTGTTGTGGGCGCTCATTTGAATCGTCTCAATGAGACAATCCTAATGAGTACCAACAAACTAGGGTTTGAAAAGAAATTAATCATATTTTTCACTTTGAAAAGCCATTATTTTCTCATACCTGTTTCTCTGGACAGTATTATGCAGCTAATGTAATATTGTATTCTAAAGGTCAGTTGGACATTAGACCAACTGGTTTAGGAAACTCTACATAAGAGAGCCAAAATGACCCTGCATCGCTCACCTGAGCAGCCTTTTGACAGAATTACATGCAAATTTGAAATGTAAATAGGATTTAAGGGTTGAAATTTATATCAAGAAGTGAATTTACTTCTTTTCTCTCAAAGTTTTTTTTATCCATTATTCCAGAACAAGACATGGTTTTGTGGTGGCCCTAAAATTAGAAATATTTAAATGTGCAGTGATGCACACAAATTAAATCATTATCAACTTCCATTTTGTTGTCTTCAGCGACATACTATATCAAATAAGAACATTAACTATTTGCCAGGGAAAGGATTAAAGCTATCATTTGCACTAACAGCTCCCAGTTTTTTTTTATTCACACTGACCAAAGCATACAATGACATTTAACAGCAGTCTGTATGTGACAGCGAGAGAACCAAATTATATTCTCTCACTTTCATTTCATCGAGTAATCAAGAGAAAACATTCAGAAAACATTCAGACTCGCCCCCAGGACAGATAGAAAATACACAAAATCAATATAGGGCAAGGTTGAGTGACCTAAGTTGCTGTAATGACAAAAAATAAGGTCGCTCACTTTCAAATATCATAGATTTTCTTCAAAAACCTCATAACTATGGCTTGTTTAACCCATTACCACACAGTGACTCCTTTTGACTCTCCACAAGATTCACAGGCGGCAATCATGTGACTTTGTTATGATATGTTTTCCTAACATTTATAAACAAAGACACTCGGTAAGTACACACTTTCCTCAAATTTTGAATCAAATACTGAACACTCAATATTGAGATACGTGCCATTCGATACGTCGTACTCCCCGGTCTATTTTGATACCAAAATCTTCCCTCAAATCCCTGTAGAAGCTGAGAACATTCGTGCAGAGTATTTTTGAATGCCGTGATATATTTTCTTAAGAAATGTTTGCACTTTGCTCGAATGTTCTCAGCTTTGACAGGGATTTTGGGGAATATATTACTATCAAAATAAACCGGAGATTACCACGTTTGGAATATGGTACGTATCTCAATACCATGAGTTAAGTATTTGATTCAAAATTTGGGAAAATGTGTACTTACCGAGTGTTTTTGTTTACGTAAGTTAGGAAAACATATCATAACAAAGTCACGTGATTGCCCCCTGTGAGATTATGGCTTTGGAAAACATTGTGGAAAATGAAGAAATTGCTTGTGACAAGCCATTTCTTCATTTCCCACAATATTTTCTACACAAAAAGACCAAAATTGTACAATTTCATTCAGTGTAAATTGTCGTCTGCAACATCTTTGGATTTGGATTGTCTAAAATTGTGCCGTCTGTTAAAGAGTTAAGCTGCAGATACGATTTTTTTTTTAAGAAAAGCAGTGACATGCTGTAACTGTAACATGAGCTCTCATTCAACCTGTGGTCATGACATTTTTGAATGAAATCATTATAAGCAGGGGAGTCTAATCTCATTTTGAATTCATAGCAATGAATTTTACACTAAAAATAGATTAGGTTCTCTGTTATTATAGGTATTGATAAACAATCAGCGTTGTTAAGAAATCTCGTATTATTGAACCGAAGTAACCTTGCGCTCATTATTGTCAATATTGCAGACGATTACGTTTGTTTATAAATATTCATAGCGCACGGTCACTTCGGTTTAACAATAACTACAGCTTGAATCAAGCTGTAGTTATGGGATTTTATAACAATACCTACGCAATACTTCTGTTTGTCCGAAATTACATTGCAGTTAAGGACAGATCCTCCAGTTGTTACTGCGCAATTTACTGCGCATATCCCAAATAACGAAATAAAGCTGTTTCAGTAATTGGCATTTTCAGCAAATATATTTTTTACATTTAGTTAATGTTTGGTTGATAAATGACAATATCCTTTTCGGTTATTTTAATTTTCTCTGTTTGGCCAATTAAAGTTTAATAGTACTCGGATGGTACATTTCGCATTCTGTTACGCGTTCAACATGTGGCGTTAGCGATAGGAAACAGAGCAACAAATGCAAAGTAGTGTCTTTATTAGCTAGTCCGCTTCAGATGGACACAACATTATGACACTTTTTATTATCTAAAGCTGGTAATAAGGAAGAAAATGGATAAAAAATAGTGAAACAATTTCGGACAGAGCTGCAAAAAGTAAACCAAATTTTACTTATAACTAAGAAAAACGCTTGGTTTGATATATCTTTCTTTTTTTGTTTTTGTAGGTATGACCAAGCACTATGTCTATACCAAAAAAGAAAAAATTCTTATCGCTGGCATATTTTTTTATTATCAGAAACGTTGCGAAAAAAGAGCAATTTCAACTACTTTTGAAAGAATGTTTTACTAAAAATTTCAAAATCATCACTAAATTTTTCTAAATTGATACTCATTTAGACAGAATAAAATATATTGAACACAATAAAGACTTATTTATGTAATCCTACACATTTCGAACACCTTTTTTGTGGGTATTCAAGTGACAACTCATTTTTGCAATTTTAGACAAGAGTAGTCTCCCTTGAAATCCAATAACTTTTTAATTCGCTTGGTGACCTATAGTTTTTAAGCCATTTTTTTACTTCTCATATATTTAAATATCAGTACAGAAAAAATAAAAAAATTCTTACCGTAGGAAATAAATGGAGGATCTGTCCTTAACTTGATGAACTTATCCTATCAAATTAACCCATTACCACACAATGACTCTTTGAGCCTCCACACAAAATAATGGCTATGGAAAACCTCGTGAAAAATGAAGAAATTGCTTGTAACAAGCAATTTCTTCATTTCCTACAATGTTTTCCATCCAAAAAGACCTAAAAATGTAAAATTCCATTCACTTGAAATTGTCGTCTGCAGGATCTTTCAATTTGGACTGCCCTAAAAGTTTGTCATTTGGTAATGGGTTAATGCTTTCCAAAATGGTATCAAACATTGATAGTGCAACAATATTTGAAAGAAGCTTCAAATGACAATTTACATTTTCTCAAAGATAGAATTTTGTATAATCTATGATTAATCATCACGAAAATATTGAGGCAAAAGTAGAAAATGCTGGTTATCAGAATTTTCTTCATCTGCCTAAATGTTTTCGCAAGCATGTTTTATCATGTATGTCAAAAATAGCTTTGTCTCGAAGAGCATCAGGAAGAAAACATCAAGTGAAAAGAAAATGCTGATAATGAGCATTTTTATTCCAATTACTACCTCCACGGGTGGTAAACAGAGAAACTAGCTCCAAAAAGAGTCAACGGTATTTTGTTTCCTCGTGACATCCGGCCACTACCGAGGTAGTTGCATAGAGCGAAATTCTGTAAACAAAGGTAGGTCACGAACACATTTTTCTACAATTATTTCTTTTACAACGAGTTTTTGAAAAAATCTGGCGATGCTGTAATATGAAGAAATGGTCGAAGCTTGTTTTGCACGAGAATATTCGGTGTTATTAAGCAGAGTTTGAATACAATCGTTGAAAAACATTTCAAAATCGAAAGTAAAACATTTTTTACTTTCGATTTTGAAATGTTTTTCAATGATTGTATTAAAACCCTGCTACTAATACCGTATACTCCCATGCACAACAAACTTCGACCATTTCTTCATATTACAGCATCGCCGGATTTCTCAAAAACTCGCTTTAAAAGAAATAATCTTAGAAATTGTGTTGAATTTTCGCGCTATGCAACTACCTCTTTTTGGAGCTAGTTTCTCTGTTTACCACCCGTGACCTCTATCAGTTAAAAAATAACATTTTGGTGATTTCAAATTTGAAAGAATACATGATACAGACAAAAGAATACTGTTATGAAATTGAGGATATTTTAACATCAAAGCATTGGGGTAAAAGGAAAATATGATGACCATAAAAATACTGTATTCCTGTATTTCAGTCATCAAAATCTGATCTCTTGTTTGGAAAAGGCTTAACCATTCTCAATGAAAACTCATTTCTCGCTACAAAATCAATAGACTAGAGGGTTGAGTGACCTAAGATGCTGCGTGTAACAAAATATAGACTGGGAAACCTAATCACTTTTTATGCCTAGACCTATATTTGGAACATCAAACATTTCCTTCCTCCAATCCTGGAATTCCAGACTAATGTTACATGCACTGAAATGACATATTTCTACTTCTCCCATGTAACATGTTGGGGAATCATGTGATATTACAGGCCGTAATTGCAGTCAATCTTCAATAATTCTGTTCCCATTAGGCCTACCAGATGACTAAATTTTAGGCTGGTCCAAAGTCAAAGACTTTGTAGGCAACATCTTAATCATTTCATACAAATGAAATTGCAAGATTTTTGCAAGTTTTTGTTCCTTTTCCTTAATAAACATTGTAGGAAATGAAGAAAAAGCTTGTCACAAGCCATTGGGAAACATTGTGGAAAGTGCTTGAGACATTTATCAGCAATCACCAGTGGCTATCAGAATGATGTTTCTTCTTTTTCCTCAATATTTTTCTAAGCTTTTTCCATTACAAACTTCAAAACCAGGTCCCAGGTTTACTGATGAACTTACATGTTTTTCTTTTGTAGATTATGGAACAATGCATTTGATTAAGCATGAAATATACATCGGGCCATTCAGCATATATATGTTTAAATTCAACTAAAAAAATATTTGAAAGTTTGTTAAAGGGGGAATAACACTTAACATCTTGCAAATTTTCCGAGAACTTCGTACAAAAAAATAAATATATATTATTAAAATATGGTCTTTAAATTGCATATATGCCAAATCTTAGCTTTCTACCTTGTGTATTGGCTTAGATGTCGACGGATTTAAAACCCCATGATCTTTTGTCGGGGGGGGGGGGGGGGGGGGGGGATAAAAATTATAATAATAAAACATATGGGGTTTTAAATCCGTCAACATCCTAGCCAATACACAAGATAGAAAGCTAAGATTTGGCATAGATGCAATTTAAAGGCCATATTTTCATAATATATATTTATTTTTTGCATGAACTTCTCTGAAAATTTGTAAGATGTTAAGTGTTATTCCCCCTTTAAAGGGACATTTCATACCAATTTCAATTTTCTAAAGTATGTCTTGATGCCAAGATTGGTTATTCTAATGAGTGTAAATACTATTGGTTTTTTGAAGTTGTTGCCAATAAGCGAGAAACACGCATTTAAAGTTGAGACATAATCGATAAATTGCATATAAATCCGAACTGTTGTCCACAACAATTTGTTCAATTTTAACACAAAAACATAAATTTCTCGTAAACGGCGCAATATTTTGGCTCGAAATTTTCAGAATTTTCATGAGGAAATATCGAGGGCTCAGTGCAAAACTATTGTAACTACGTATTTTTCAGAAATTCATTTTTTAGCATTTTCTGAATCTTTAGGAAGGGATACACCATGTGTTCTAATATTTAGTTTCAATTCTGTATACTTCAAAAGATATCTAGAATTTTAAAAACATATTTCCTCTTTGACTTTGAGAAAGTCGATTAGTTTATTCCCTCTCCTGTAAAATTTTACAAAATGTAGTTACAATAGTTTTGCACCAAGCCCTCGATATGCTCTTTCAGATAAAAATAAAAGTAAAATTTATGACAAAAAATTCTGAAATGTCCTTTTAAGTAAAACAGGGCCCAGGTTTTGTTTGTGAAAGTGTTAAACTTAAAATGAAACCTTTATGCAGTTTTCTCCTAAAAATAGTGCTCATAAAAAGTTATCTTTGTGATCAACAATGCACTTCTTCAATAAAGAGATCACTTTCATTGAATTAAATTTGTGTATATCACATTACTCAGGGTGCAAAAATTAAGTATTTGAAGGGACATAACATTCCCATTTCATTTTTTGGAAGCAAATTTTGCAAAATTTGCTTTTCTTTGCAGCCACCTGTCTCTGCACTTTACCTTTCTCTGCATACCACACAACATCTTCCGGTCCTTCTCACTATAAATAGTTCTATCAAAAGCAAAGACTAATGAGGTAACAGTCATTCGAATATTAAATATGTAAGTCTGAAGTTATGTGTAGATATTGAATTGTGTAACTGAAAATGAAACATTCAATTAATCATATAATGTAATGTAATGTCTCTAAGAAAAGAAAAGATCGATGTAGTAATTTGCTTTATTATGGTTCAAAGATCAGTCCAATGACCTTCCTTGTAAATGGGTCAGTCAAGTTTACTGAATTATGAAATACATTCAAAGCTAACACAAACGATTAATATATGCATGAAGTAGTGCTAAAAATAGATACAACTCCAGCATGGAATCAAAGTATTCAAGGTATTCTGGATAATCAAAGTACCTAATCAAAATACTCTACGAATCAAAGTATTTAAGGTATTCAAATGTATAATCAAAGTACCTAATAAAAGTACTCTACTTCTGGACAGGTCTATATTATTGACAAATTTGCTTCCAAACAGTACTTTCAGTACTTTGATTAAAAGAATGTCTTGATGCCAAGATTGGTTATTCTAATGCGTATAATAGCTATAATGCGTATAATTGCTATCGTTTTTTAAAGTTGTAGCTGACAAGTGAAAAACACGTCTTTATAAAGTTGAAACATAGAGGACAAATTCCATATACCTGCTGTCCACATCAATTTGTTTAACTTTAACTCAAAAATATATATTTCTCGTAAATGGTGCAATACTTTGGCTTGAAATTTTCATAAGAAAATATGATCTTTCAGATAAAAACTAGAAGACCTGAAGGTCTTGAGTCGCTCAACAGGCCTGAATTTCATGTAATATTTAATCTATGTTTTGATTAGATTGTTCAATGCTTGTGTTTCGTAGAGCTAAAAGAAAGTAACAAAACTAGATTGGTCAAAATGTGTAGTTCTTGAAGCAAAGAAAGTAAAATTACATGTTTGCCATTTGAGAAAGGGTAAAAGGAAATGGGAGAACATTCTAGCTTAGGATGTCACAAGCAATTAAAATTTTCCTTCTTCCCAACAGATCTAAATTAACAGAATGTTGATTGCACCAAAATATTTCATATTTCTAAAAATAGATTTTGAGCTAAAAATAGATTCTGGGAAAAACCCTTTTCCAAAAATAATGCAAATGGCTGTCAAACCTGAATTTCTTGTAATATCAAGTACAAGTTTTCACTAGAATTTTCAATATGTGTTGCTCTTAAAGCAATTACAAAGTAACTAGAAAGCTGAAAATACATTCATATAAGATCTATTAGTTACCAAGCTTTGCAACAGTCTTTATTAGAGTGAGTTTGGCTGTTAGAGTGAAAAAAAAGTCACAATTAGCAATTTTGTCAAATTGAAAGGCATATAATTGATGATTTCATATTCCTATCTAGCTAAGAATCACACTAAAGCAAGATCCTAACTTCACCTACATCTTGTTTAAGTTTTGACCTGATTATTCAATATTTGTGGGTGTAAAGAGTGTAAAATCAAAGTCGAAAACAACAATTTTGTCTATTCAAGGGCAGATAAATCATGATTTAAGATTCATATGAAGCTGAAAATTACACCAACACAAGATCTTATGGCCAGTAAGATAATGTGAAAGTTTCATGTTGATTGGTGGATATTTATGATTGTTTGAGTAAAAATAAGGTCAAAAATGGTAGTTTTGCCAATTTCAAGGGCACATAACTCAACACGTAATAATCAGATCAAGCTGAAAATTGCAATCAGGCAAGATCTTATAAGCACCAACATTCTGACCAAATTTTGTTTTGATTGATCAATATTTGTAGTGGCTAGAGTGAAAACAGGTGAAAACAGCCGTTTTTTAATTCAAGGGCAGATAACTCCAGACTTTATTGTTCAATCAGAATTAATTGAAGGAATCTGATAGAGGACCACCTAAGGATCATTCCTGTGAAGTTTGATTGAAATCCATCGATTAGTTTCTGAGGAGAAGATTTTTAAAGAAAAAGTTGACGACCGGACGCACGGACGCACGCACGGACGCACGCACGACGGACACAACGCCATGACAATAGCCCGCTGGCCTGAAGGCCAGTGGAGCTAACAAGTGCATGTCGTATTGCGATGCAATACAGGAGTCCCCCACCGGATAACAAGGAGTCCTTTCTTATAATATATCTCCTACTTACTGGATCTATATCTCTATAAAAAGTTTGAAGTTGCTAGCACTTTAGGTTTTGGACAATATATCCCGAACATAAATATAAGGGCAAAACCAACAAAGGGCAATAACTCAATTTGGTTATGGTTAGGAGATAAAATCCAGACAAAAATGTAAGGGTAAAAATAACAAAGGGCAATAACTCAAAAAGTGGGTGTGGCAGAGTAACGGTTCTTGAACATGACACTTTTCCTAAATGAGATCTATCAGTGTATAAAGTTTGAAGTTGCTAGCACTTATGGTTTAGGAGATATGTTCCGGACAAGAATGTAGGGGTAAAAACAACAAAGGGCAATAACTCAAAAAGTGGGCGTGGCAGAGTAACGGTTCTTGAACATGACACTTCTCCTCAATGAGATCTTTACGGTCTTTGAAGTTGCTTGTCAATAGCAATTTCTTCATTTTCCATGGACTTGAAACACAAGGGTCTCTGGTTTGATTCCCCGCTTCTCCAGTCTTTCGGATGAGACTTACGTAAAACCGAGGTTCTGTCTCCATATGACCTTAGTAGTTAAGTGGGACATAAAACTCCATTCAATCCAATAGGGAACGATTTTATCCAGTTAACTGTGATGTAATTTCGGACAAACAAATAGTATATCGTGGGTGTTGTTATAAAATCTCGTAATTATGAAGTCCCCTGCGAAAAAAGTTCAAGAATGTATTTCTAGTTCTAGAACTGTTCTAGAACTTAAATAACCTTTTGTACAGGGGTAATGTTTCAAGCCATAGTACGAAATTCTATAACAACATAGACAGTTTATCGAAAACATAACAGTAAATTAAATCTATTTTTAGCACACAATTCATTGCCATTAAATGCATAAAACACTGCAGCCCAACCAGGACCCTGTCACCTGTGACAAGTAATCACTGACCTATATGACAGACAAAATTAACATCATCTGTCAGATATAATCAGGTCACAAATTCACAACAATATGGTACATGTTTACAAAATTTACCTATATAAACAATACTATATTATTATATTCCGTTTTTATTCACCTTTCAGGGTGTGCCTAAACTAAGAGGTTATTCAACAAGTTTACTTCTCGATACCTTGGTTGATATATGAGAAAAACGTGCAGCACGAGCATGAACACTTTTCAAGATTGTGCGATTGTAAAATATGTTGTTATAAAACCTCGTAACTACAGTTGTCGCCACAACGTATGGCACAATGTTTATGTTTTGTTCAAATGTAATCGAACGTTAAAGAAAACATAAACACGTGCCATACGATCTGGCGACAACTGTACAGCTTGATTCACACTGTTGTTATAATGTTTTGCAATAATACCAACAATTTACCGCTCACCGAGAAGGCTGTTACTCCTCAAGCTTCAATGTAATGAACCGTTCACTAGGCTCCGCCCTGTCTCCCGAATAAAAACAGAATATAAACTCCAAACAAAATGTATTTTTGCATGTGTTGGTTCAGATCTTGCAGGTGTCACTCACACATGCAAGATTCTAACCAGCCCATGCAAAATTGTATTAAAAATTAATAAGTCTTTTTCTCCTGATTATAGAGGAAATCCTTTAGTAGAAAACTGAACAAAATGGATGTTATCTAACTAAGGTATTTCAGGACTAATATAGCCCCGAAAACAATGCAGCAAAAGAAGAATATGCTGATAATCAGCATTTTCTTCTTTAATTATGCCAGTCAATTCTATTAAGGATGTCAAACCCAGACCTTGTTTGGGAACAATACAAAATATCTATAATGAGAAAGAGTCAACCTAACATTGGAAAGAGTTAATACATGGCAAGGGTTAACAAATGAAAAAGGTTGTTTGTGACAGGATTAAGGTAGATAATATTAGTGCATGTTTTTACACTTAATTCATCTCTTATTTATTGTACCATGTGACTTTTTATGTGACGACAGTACATGTCATCGCGGTAACGGTCATAGTCCTTTCCAAAACTGCAATAATTCGGACTTACTGTTCTTGTAGAAGAAACTCCTGGAATACTGTGGCAAAAGGAGAAAATACTGTTTTTGCATAAATGTTTCCAATTAAGGCTTCTATAATTACTGACATCAAAACCAGATCTTGTTTGGGGAAGGGTAAACTTTGGATCTGTTCAGATTAACCCCTTTCCAAACAAGACCTGGTTTTGACGCCCCTAGTAGAAAAGGGCGGCAGGCTTTGGAAAACATTGATACAAAAGAAGAAACTGCTGATAACCAGCAGTTTCTCCTTTTGTCTCAATATTTTCTGTCATATTTCACATAAATTCTATATTTGATAGGTTCCATTTTGTCATTTGTGGCACTTTTTGAATCGGACCATCCTAAAATTTTGTCGTTTGGGAAAGGGTTCATGAACCTGTTGATTGGGAAAAGGATAAAGTCATGTAATTACATGTATGCATTATATAAGGTCAATCATCTCTGGACAATAGAGCAATAAGCTGACTTACATATTGATCCTTTCCCAAACAGCCAAAATTTGACCTGTTCCAAATTCAAAGCTGCTGTAGATGATTAGAATATATAAAGAGTTTGAGAACAAAATAGCAATGAAAATATTGAGGCGAAAGAAGAAGCTGCTGTTAATCAGCAGTTTCTTCTTTTGCCTCAATGTTGTCTCAAGTCTATTTTATTTGGGGGCATCAAAAGCAGGTCATGTTTTAGAAAGGATCAAGTCATGTAATTACATGTGCATTACATAAGGTCAATCATTTCTGGACAATACAGTATTAAGATGACCTATATACCTTTTCAATAAACCCATTTTTCGACCCTAAAAAATAATCTTGATACGCATTTCTTTAATTCTTAACCCTTTCACAAACAACATGTTTTAACACCCCCAAGTCTAAAGGCTTTGAAAAATGTTGAAGAAAAGGATCAAAATATAAATCTGCTGATTATCTTTCTCTATTTTCCTGAGCCAAGAACTAAGAAGAGGCCAGGACAATTGAATCAGAATGATGATGATGGTGATGATGATGATGATGATTCATGAACTATCGAAGAAATTTTACAAACTGACCATTAGAATAAAGACTACTGCAGTAGATAAAACACCAGCTGAAAATAACATGATTTACATACATTGAAATTTTAGTCTAGAAAATAATGAGGCAAAAGAAGAGAATGATTTCCATAAGGCCCTGATTTCTGGAAAAAACTTAAGTACACATACTCATGAGTACATGCTCAACTTCAATGGAATACTCTCCAATGTTGAAGGGTATTCAATTGAAGTTCACATGGATATGTGATTTGAGTAAGGTGCTCAGATTAGAGTCTAAGAACGTACTTAAGTTTTTTTCGAGTAACAGGGGCCTGGTCTCTTGTTTGGGGAATGGTTAACGTCATTCCCTCACAATGCTGCTTTTTCACGCCCCTCAAGAACAAGAGGCCCAGGAGGGCCTGAATCGCTCCACTGGCTAAAATGGAAGAATTATCCCATGATTTCTTGTAAGCCTTACACAGCCAAATCTTGAAATTTGTAAATAAATTTTGAAGAGAGACTCAAAGAACATTCTTGCAATGTCTGGTTCAAATTGGCCTAATAGTTGATTTTCAAAGAATTTTCTTATGATTTCTCTAAGTCTGATAAGCCCCTTTCTCCCTGCCACAGCCACACTTTTTGACAAATATAAAAATTTGTGAACAAATTTTAAAAAGAATGACTAAAGGCACATTCCTGAAAAGTTTGGTTCAATTGGGCACACTGGTTGATTTTTAAAGAATTTTCTTATTATTTCTTTAAGTCCGATAAGCCCCTTCCTCCCTGCCACGCCCATTTTTTTGACAAATATAAAAATTTGTGAATAAATTTTGAAAAGAGAGACTCAAAGAACATTCCTGCAAAGTCTGATTCAAATTGGCCCTATGGTTGATTTTTAAAGAATTTTCTTATGATTTCTTTAAGTCTGATAAGCCCCTTTCTCTCTGCCACGGCCACATTTTTTGACAAATGTAAAAATTTGTGAACAAATTTTGAAAAGAATGATTCAAGGCACATTCCTGCCAGGTTTGGTTCAAATTGGCCCAATGGTTGATTTTTAAAGAATTTTCTTATGATTTCTCTAAGTCTGATAAGCCCCGCCCTGCCAAGCCCACATTTTTTGACGAACCAAAAATTCGCGAACAAAAAGTTTTAAAAAGGTTCACTCAAGGAACATCCCTGCCAACTTTGGTCAAAATTGGCTCACTGGTATAAGAGGAGAAGATGTTTAAAGAAAAAGTTAACGGACGGACGGACGGACGCACGGACGCACGACGGACACAACGCCATGACAATAGCTCGCTGGCCTTCGGCCAGTGGAGCTAAAAATGATTGCGTACCCCGCCACAAAAGAAGCAGAGACTTCAGATAAGTCTCTGTGCTTCAAATGTACCTCTGATATACTTATAAAGTACTTAAAGTCATGAAGGTCTGCTTCACCCAAAGTCCCAGAGGCTTCAATTAGGCTTCCAAAATATACTTCTGTTTAAGCTCAGGGACTTCAAGTGAGCTGCTCTATCACAATGGGAACTTCTTCAGAAGTATCAAGTACTTTAACTGTACTTCAGAAACTTAAATTATTGTATATGGGACTTCTTAAGAAGTACCAAGTACTTTAAATGTACTTCATAAACTTAAATTATCATATATGGGACTTTTTAAGAAGTACCAAGTACTTTAAATGTACTTCAGAAACTTAACTTACTGTAGGTGGGACTTCTTTAGAAGTACCAAGTACTTTAACTGTACCTAAGAATACTCCCAGTCTAATTTCAGTCCAGTTCCAGTCTAAATATGAGGTCACTTCCTCTTTAGAAAATAGGCCTTGATAGTCTCGGGAGTTCTCGTTTCGAGTGACCCACTTCCGGGTACCTCGCCGAAAATCTTCAATGTTATTAATATAGGCGATCACAACAATGGGTGGAAAATCAGACTTGCAACTTATTTAGTATTCCAAACATACACCATGGGACGGAAAATTGATTGACGGATACAGGTATGTAAACGATTTGCACAACGCAGTGCTATGAGAGCTAATAATACGGACTTGTAAATGGAACCGCCCCCGATATATTTCGTACATAGCTATTTCGATCGTTTTCTTTAATTTATGCTTCTATTGACATTTTGAAAACATTGAATATGTATACGGGACAATTTCTAATTGAGATATAGGGTTACCGAAAGTCTGCTAATGAAAAATAGGCTTGTTGTTAATGTTAGTTTTTTTAAGAGTTGCCGTATCCCGGATGTATCAGCATTTCGGATATTTCAATTACTTAGGTACGAATAGGCTCTTATAACATGATTTATCTTTATTTAAAGAATGTTATCAATTTCAAAGATCATATTTAACCCTTTCACAAACAAGACAGTGTGAAACATCCTTGAATGAGAAAGGACAAAGTGAGAAAACAATGAAGGAAAAAAGGAAAAATGTTGAATTCAGAAAATCAGCATTTTCTCTCCTTTTTTTCTATGAATATTTTGAACCATAATGTACACAGTAAGTGCTTCATTAATCATGTAGACCAAATATGATTTTATTTGTAATTATCTACAGTGACTGACAGATTTGGAATAATTTTATTTTCTGCCTTTTGGGAAAGGGTTAAAGGGCGACGGTAACAGATGGTCTAATTGCAAAAAATGAATTTTTTTGAAAAAATATGCAAAACTTTTGTGTTGACCACCTCGGGATGGTTAATAATATGCGATTCAGACAGAGAATGAGCAGAAATTACAAGACAGATAGCTGAATTTAGGGAGAATCCAAGCCTAAATTCAACCCCATCACTGATGGGGTTAGAATTATATTTAAATTGTTGCGCATGCGCATACAGCGCGGACCATGATTCAAACGAGATTCATACTTAAATTTCAATATGACGTCATCATGTATGTTGTGACGTCATTTAAGAAAGTCGCATGTCCTACTGTTTTGACCTACTTTCGACATCGCTTCATGAATTTGATATCAAATTGCGAAAAAATGAGTCGTTGCTTCAATAGTTTCTCGTAATCATTTAATCAGGTCATATAAAGCCTAAAAAGTGTACATTTCGTTTGTATTTGACAATTTTTGGGTCCAAATCTGGGAAATAGTAGCTTTAACAAGTACAAATATTATTCTTGCCATTTAATTTTGCAACTGCAAATGAAATCAGTTATAAAGTGTAATAGAGTCTTGCAATACAGAGATGTGAAAGGGACCCTGAAAGTTGTTTGTTCAATTGTGAGGTGGTGAATTTTAAAATTATGATCACTGTACATGTGCAAATACGGAAAAGTGTTTTTCTGACTTTTTCAGATGGTTGACAGGGACGTAATTAGCACCGACTGACTTTGTGGCTGCCACCTGATTGGTTGGAGGGGGAAATGAGCTAATAAAAAATTTAGCCCATCAGACACAATTTCAAAGTTTTTATAATGCTGCAAAGACAAAAGATTGAAGCATGATGGTGATATACAGTTCTGCAGACAGTTCAACAATATCCACCCTAGAAGCAAAAAGATTAAACAGACATTGTGGGAAAAGATGGTTCTATTTTATCCGGTATTAATCATCTGAAAATTATCACAGAACAACAATGATATAAAAAAAACTGTCATCCTTGTAAGAAGTTGGTCTTACCGGTCCCAAATGAGAATGGGCTCACAATGAGGATCAAAATGAATTCGATAACACCAACACAATATCCGATGACATTAGAAACTATGCCATACTTTTATATCCGAAGACACAGAATACTATGCCGTCCTTGTGAAATGTTGGTCAAAACGGTCCAGAATGTGAATGGGCTCAAAATGGGGATCAAACTGAACTCTACAATACCAACATAATATCCATTTGTTACCAGAAAGTGTCTATGAACATTATTTGCAATAGAAACCATGTATTTCTACATAAACAACACAATTTTGAATAAATTCCAGTGATTTTTAGAAGATTTCATGATGGGATTCTGATAAAATTAATGACATAATAATTAATGACATAATTATGTTCTTCACTGAGTCTCATTCAAATAATGATTAAAAGGCGAATAGGTGAAAAAAAGTTTATAGTTTACTTTTTTAGGTTAAAAAGTTAAATTAAGTTTTAAAAAAAGCATCATCATTTAATCCGTTCCAAAAAAATGACCGTTCCATTGATGCAGATCATGAAATGATGAATGGATGTTGATTACAGGGGTCTCGTTTGCCAAAATTTGGGGCCGTTATTGGGCCCCATTCCCAATGGCAAAAAGTATCTTTTTTTCCCAATTCTCTGGTGAAAATTCCCAATGAGGACGCAGAATGCCCCATGTTAAGACCTCATCTTCATCTACAAACATTTTGAAGACAGTTTTAGAGTAGCTTCTTCAACAGGAGTATGTACAAATGCATTTTACACCACTACAGTCTAATTTGCAGCTAAAACTGAGTGACAGTATGCGTATAGAATTGTTTTAGTTTTTCCCAATTTAGGTAAAAACGTCGCTATTTTTCCCAATTTCACTGGCCCCTGGCCCCAAACAAAAATTGGTAGCAAGACCCCTGGATTATGATATGATTTTTGATTTGTCAATAATTTAGTTCAGACAATTTGAAGTAAAAGGAGAAAATACTAGTAACCAGCAAAACAAATCCAACATTTCTCCCACAAAATTTTCCCCAAACTTGTACACATATGGCAAACATCAAAACTAGGTCTTGTTTGGGAAAGGGTTAAAAGGGCCCAGGCTAGGTATTTTTTCAAAGGAGTCAGAAAATCGAATTTGGGGCAGTTCAATACTGACTTTGGTAACAAGCTTAAACAAACAGACTAAAGGAACTCAAGTCTACAATATGAGAACTGCTGAGGTAAAAGGAGAAAATGCTGGTTATCATTATTTTTCTTTTCACTCATTGTTTTCCCAAACTTTTCTACCAGGGAAAACAAAACCAGGTGTTGTGTGGGAACAATCACTAAGTATAACTCATTACAACACATTGACTCACTTTGAATCCTTAAAAA
This sequence comes from Fragum sueziense, assembly GCA_963680895.1. NCBI lineage: Eukaryota > Metazoa > Mollusca > Bivalvia > Cardiida > Cardiidae > Fragum > Fragum sueziense. Next base: position 3,278,542 of record OY804601.1, on the reverse strand, counting down.
GAAAATGTTTTTGAAAACATTGTGCTTGACAGTCTTGTGACAAGCAATTTCTTCATTTCCCACATTGTTTTCTACCCTAAAAGACCAGAAAATTATATATTTCATATCACTTGAAATTGTTGTCTGCAACATCTTTCAATTTGGAACAGTCCAAAATTTTGTCGTTTGGTGTTGGGTTAGTAAAAGTCAATCTGCCAGATGTTTGTTATGTATTTTCAAAGGAAATCCCTTGTTTTTACAAAATGTGTAAAATTTCCAAGAAAGTAAAAATTGTTTACATCATTTCATGATTACTTATATGTACATGTGTATATTCTTGTTTTATTAATAAAATACTTTTTGAAAAAGATCTCTTTTATTGATTGATTGATAGGGGTTTAACACCTCTTTCAATTGCTATGGTCATATGGCGACTGCTGGAGCACCTAAAATGGATTCCTGTGACATGTCGTCTCTCATACTACCGTACTACCACAATATATTTAGCCCCCGGCTTCTCGCTCGCTTAGGTTAACGATTATCAAACCATTGGTGGGTGACAATTTTTGTCATAAATGATATTTGCCGCTGCTGGGGATTAAATTCAGGACATCTGGTCTATCGAGAGAGAATTTGGTGCGCTTCAGTTTCTGGGATATTTTAAACCCAGGGTTCCTCTCGATATGACCTTTGGTGTTGAGTTGGATGTAAAAATACACTCAAACCAATAGAAAAACTAAGAAACATTTAGGGAAAGAAGAAAATGTCCATGTCAAACACTCACTTTTTAAATGATTCATCCAATACAAATGATATTTTTAAATTAACCCTTTCCAACAAATATCTGGTTTTGATGTCCCATACAGAAAAAAAGCTCTGGAACATTGAGGCAAAAGAAGAAAATGCTGTTAACAAACTTTTTCTACTTTTGTCTAAATATTTTCCTTACTATAAGACTCATATCCCATTCTTGTTAAAAGCCATGTAAATAAGCTTTCAGATTGGAGCAGTCATAATTTTGCTGTCTGGTAAAAGGTTGAATAGGGACAAATCAGCTGCTATGGTGAGCCCTAAGGTCCCTTCATACAAGGGGAACCTTGTTAACCAATTATCCATGTGGTTTAGGGGAAGTCTTGCATTAGAATGATAGTTATTATGCACAAAATGTGCAAAAGTTTTGGATGTTTGATGCAGAATATTTTGAATACTTATTAGAATATATTAATCCCTTTGACAGCTATGAGACTTCCCCGACCTAATACGATTAAGGTAGTCCATCCCTAATGAGATTCGCTCGACATGAGATTTTTTGAGTGACCTATCCATTGAATGATTTAGTGGTGGAAAATGTTCATTTCTTCCAATCCGTAACGGTAACATGTATTTATAGATCAGAAAAGTTACAAAAGTTCATGATGTTGCATGAAAAAATCTTAAGTTGCATGATTCTCATAAGGGGTGGACTACCTTGAGTATGGATGGGCACCTTGTGACAGCTCACAAAATCGAGGTAACCAAAGATGGAATCTTGGCATATAGACCTACTGTACTAGATCTATGCCATAAAATATTGAGACAAAGAGAAAAAATGAAGGTCAAATAAACCCCTTGTTGTAGATACTCATTTGAATTGTCTCATTGAGTAATACAGTTTGGATTTGTAATACAGTCGACACTCGTTATCTCGACATCGAATTAGTCGAAATTCCGCTTAAGTCGAAGTGAAAGCTATGTCCCATTCAACATATGGATATCAAAATGAATTCCCAAACAAATACAGCCATTGAAATATAGTAGGAAAAGGATAGAAATTGCTCTTTTCGAGCAATTTCTTTCCTTTTCCTACTATATTTCAATCATAGACACATAGGATGGCCATCAAAAATTGTTAAATAACGTAACTTTCATTCGAAAAATCATCAAAATCGGACAAGTCGAACTCCGGATATGTCGAGGTATTTTGACGGTCTCTCTGACTTCGACACAGCGAGTGTCGACTGTAACAAATTTAGAATCATTTACACTCGCTGATGATATTCGATGCCGGCATTTTCTCCTTTTGTCTCAATGTCTTGCTGAGTATGTTTTATTATCATAATAGACATTTATGAATGTCAAAAGTAAAAACCATGTCTTGTTTGGGAAAGGTTTTATATTGATTTGGAGGAGAATAAAAGAAAGTGAGAGGACTGATATGAGTGTAAAATCGTCAGTGATATTCAAAATTCACTACTCTGTCAATTATGAAAAAGGGTCCTTGTCTGCAAAATAAACAAAACATACAGATTTCTTCATTTCAAGATTCCATTTAAACAAAAAGTAATTTCATATTGAGAAAAAGACCTACAAACAATCAATAGTCTATGTAAAACACTCATACACGAGTATGCATCCGATAATGACTCAAAATTTGGGACCATCCGAAAATTGGGATATCCGAATTACTACTCAGCTTCGATTTTGAAGCTAAAAAAAATGACCATTTATGTAAGGATAGGTCCATATGAAATGATGTTAATGGGTGGTTACGACTTAAACAATGTACACAAGTGCATTTGCAACTTAATTTTTGTAGGATAATGGAAATATAGTCGTGACAAAATTTCGACATCGAACTGTCAAACCACTCGCCTATGCAACCTTCATTTGACGCTCGAACACAAGCTGTGACGAGTTTTGAGATCGAACCGTAGCATCCCCCTCCCTCCGCCGATGTTTCGAACTTATTAGTAAGCTTTGTATGGCCGCGTGAACGTAGTTAGAAAATTCATCAATTGTAAACTTCATCCAAATAATTTTGACAGGACCCGGAAGTGCAAAATATCGGAAAATCTCGCGAGTCACATGACCCACTTACGTCCCCTATTGGAGGGAATTTTACTTGTCTGACATTTTTTGAAAGAAAATGTTTATGAGGAGAATTTCCAACTTCACACTTATGGATTATTATTATATCAAGGGACTCACTTAATGGAAAGACCAAGTAGAGATCTAAGGCAACTTTGGTGAGTGTTCTTCTGACTAAATTTTACAAATTTTAAAAGTTCTATTTTTTACCATTCCCCACCCACATATTGCAATCATTTGTTGTACATCATATGTTGAAGCATCTATGAAGCACCATCTTGAGCACCGATGAAAAATATGCTTTGAATGTACTTCAGTAGTACTTCCTGTGAAGCTTCTATGATATGCTTCAAATGTACTTCAGGGTGTGTACTTTAGTGGTACTTCTGCCTAATTAGCATATTTCAGACGCGCTTCAAAAGAAGTATGGGACTTTAGTTGTACTTTGGAGTACATTTGAAGCATAATTAGCATATTTCAGACGCACTTTAATAGAACTTTAGCTGTATATTTAAATATGTACATTTCTGATAACAAGAGGCCCAGAGGGCCTTATCGGTCACCTGAATCAAAAGAGCAGAAACATAATTTTAAGGAAAATGTTAAGTTAACAAAAAGCGCAACCCCCCAGCACCACCATTTCTTGACAGTCTTTTTTTCTCTTGTACAAACTTATTAAAAGACTCAAATACCAAATGTGAATTCAATCCAACAATAGAACATTTCTTAATATATGTACCCTATTTACGCCCTTTTGGCACCTTTTGGGGCCCCAAAGGGAGATAACTCCATGATTTGTAAAAATCTGAAGCGGCTTCCCATTGGAATGCTTCCAGCCAAGTCTGGTAGAAATCTGTCCAATGGTTCTCAAAAAGAAGTAGAAAATGTTCAAAGTTAAGTAATAACGCGACCCCTCCCATCCCCCATCCGCAGCACGGCCATTTATTGACTTTTTTTTTTCTCTTGTACAAACTTTGTAGTCTTTGCCCTAAAGACTTTAACTTCCAAATGTGTATCCAATGCAACAGCCGGTTCATGAGTAGAAGATTTTTTAAGATGTACCCAATTTACCCCCTTTTTGGCCCTTTATGGGACCCCAAAGGGAGATAACTCCATGATTTGTACAAAATCTGAAGCGGCTTCCTATTAGGATGCTTTCTGCCAAGTTTGGTTGATATCCGTCCAATGGTTCTTAATAAGAAGTCGAAAATGTTTAGTTAACTAATACCGCGACCCCCCTCCCATCTCCCATCCCCAACCCGGTCATTTCTAGGCAGATTTTTTTTTCTTGTACAAACTTTGTTGTCCTTGTCCTAAAGACTCTAAATACCACATGTAAATCAAATCTGACAGCCAGTTCATGAGAAGAAGATTTTTTAAGATGTACCCTATTTAACCCCTTTTTGGCCCCTAAAGGGGCCCCAAAGGGAGATAACTCCATGATTTGTACAAATCTGAAGCGGATTCCCATGGGGATGCTCCCTGCCAAGTTTGGTTGTAATCCGTCCAATGGTTCTCAAGAAGTCGAAAATGTTAAGTTAACTAACAACGCGGCACCCCTCCCTCCCATCCCCAATCCCCAGCACGGCCATTTCTGGGCGGATTTTTTTCTCTTGTACAAACTTTGTTGTCCTTGCCCTAAAGACTCTAAATACCAAATGTAGATCAAATCCAACAGCCGGTTCATGAGGAGAAGATTTTTTAAGATGTACCCTATTTAACCCCTTTTTGGCCCTTTATGGGGACCCAAAGGGAGATAACTCCATGATTCGTACAAATCTGAAGCGGCTTCCCATTGGGATGCTCCCTGCCAAGTTTGGTTGTAATCCGTCCAATGGTTCTAAAGAAGAAGTCGAAAATGTTAAGTTAACTAATAACGCGACCCCCCCTCCCATCCCCCATCCCCAGCACGGCCATTTCTGGGCGGATTTTTTTCTCTTGTACAAACTTTGTTGTCCTTGCCCTAAAGACTCTAAATACCAAATGTAAATCAAATCCAACAGCCGGTTCATGAGAAGAAGATTTTTTAAGATGTACCCTATTTAACCCCTTTTTGGCCCCTTATGGGGCCCCAAAGGGAGATAACTCCATGATTTGTACAAATCTGAAGCGGCTTCCCATGGGGATGCTCCCTGCCAAGTTTGGTTGTATTCCGTCCAATGGTTCTCAAGAAGAAGTCGAAAATGTTAAAAGTTAACGGACGACGGACGACGGACGACGCACGACGACGGACGAAACACGATCGCAATAGGTCACCATGACCTTCGGTCAGGTGACCTAAAAAGCTAAAGTACAGAAGTATGTGCTTCTATTGTACCTCACTTATACTCCAACAGAGGACTTCATTTGTACTTTTAATATACTTTAAAGATACTGAATTTGTGGCTGGGTAATAAGCATGGAAAATGAAGAAATGCTTGTAATGAGCAATTTCCTCATTATCTACAATGTTATCTTACCCAAAATCAAAGATTTTTAAAATTCAACTGACTTGAAATTGTCCAGTGCAACGCCTTTCAAATTGGAACAGTCCAAAATTTGGTGTCATCTGGTAATGGGTTAATGCATATACAGACATAGGCATTCTCTTAAAATGAAGTCCAAGGTAACTAAAATGCTAATAAAATGCTGTATATTTATTGTTTAGTCCCGAAAACGGATTTAAAGTAACGTCTTACATTTAATAAGAACAGAAAACCCAAAATATGTGCTTCTATAAACGCGCAAATGTATAAAACAGCATGCTCACGTGTTCGGTTAGATCAAGCTGGAGTGTTTTATGTCAAAATTTGCATATTTTTGGAAATATTTCAAGTTCTACATAATAGAATTTGATAAAACTACCTCATTGTATTAAGCAACATGTCCTGGTAATAATTCAAAAAGAAAATGTATAGGTCAGCGCACTTATTTTTGAATTACAGCAATTTTTTATCAGCTACATGTGAATAAAATGACGCAAAACAGTAGTAACTGCATACACACTTACGACTATCTTGCTCTAATAATTGATTTCCATCTTGAGGAAATCAGTTTCGCAATAATAAATACACTTTTACCGTCGAAAATGGTAAATTGTAATGATGTGTTATAGCGGACGAGAATTGACCTGGCAGAGCATTCTATTCGATTAGCATGGGCTGCTCTGCCAGGTCATTTATCGTGGAGTATATATTATTGAAAATATGGTAGTGAAACATATTGGTGCGAAACATTTAATTTACTACAGTAAAGACCAAGTGTTCCGAAAAACTGGAGCATTCCCCCTTAAAGTCATTTTGAGCTGATATGTAGAAAAGGCCATTTGCATTCTCAGCAAGTGTTCATATAGATAGATCTAGCTCAAAAAAAGTAGGCTAACTTACTATTTGTGTACTTGTTAATCTCCAACATCAATAAATCAATCTCGATTTCATTTCAATCAATCACCAATAATGAATAATCCATCACAGTAAATCATCCAAAATATGCCAGAAAAATATCTGGCAAATAAACAGGTCATCAAGAAAGCACTCTGAGAACCTACATATATTATACGATACTTGTCTTCTACACAGTATTGAGAAAAATATTGAGTGCACGTTGTGACTGGCGTACTGAGAACACTTGGATAAAGGTTGCAAAAGAGCTACAGGTAAGAGTGGGTATCAATTTCAAAATTAAAAATTTTACAAATTGTTCATCAAACCCTATTTTGTGGGTACTCATTTGAATCGTCTCGATGAGACGATTCAAATGAGTACCCACAACATAGGGTTTGGATTTGAAATAACAAATTTGAAATACCTTTATCCCGTCTACTCTGTTGCTCTGACCATTAGAGCATAAAGGTAACCGACTTGAATACTGTAATATCCCATAACTAAACTACAATATAATAGACTGCTCCAAATCCAGGACTTGCTAAATGAATTTTGATATAAATGGAATTTCAGCACATCAACCCATTACTGCACAGTGACATCTTCTGACTCCCTTACAAGGAAATGCTTTGGAAAACATCGTGAAAAATGAAGAAATTGCTTATGACAAGCAATTTCTTCATTTTCCACAATGTTTTCTAAGTCTAACCCAAAAGGTGCAGATTGTAAAAATTTTGTAACTCTGTAACAATTAGTCAAAAGTTCTAGAATTTTTCTAGAATTCATCCGAACATATTCAAGACCTCGCTGGGGTGTCCTATATGTATGGGTATGATCGGTCCTTTAAAAGTGGCATCATTAACTTCATTTACGCCTTCTAAGTTCTTATTCAACCATTTCCCCAAACAAGGCCTGGTTTTGACGTCCCTTAATTAGTAGAAGATGTCTGGGAAAACAATGAGGCAATTGCAAGAAGAAAATGCTGATCATCAGCATTTTCTCCTTTTGCCTCAATATTTTCTGTGCTTTATATGCACAAAATTATATTATCATCAACACCTATTATGTCATCTGCAGCAGCTGTCAAATTGGACTACCCTAAACTTTTGTCATTTGGAAAAGGGTTAAAACATGTCCCTGTGCAATACCACTCTGACCTACTCTGATACCCACGGTGGGGATTGTGCATGATGGGATGGATAACGACTACCGACAATAGGGAAGGATTTTATCAAGTAAACCGTGACGTAATTTTGGACAAATAAACAGTATTTCGTTGGTGTTGTTACAAAATCTCGTACCTACGGCTTGAATCAAACCGTAGTTACGAGATGTTATAACAACACCGACGGTTTATCAAAACATAACGGTAAACTCAGTCTATATGTTTTGCACAAAATTTGATGCCAACTCGCCTCGCTTCAGGTAAGACATTTTGCAATAACTAAGTTATTTCTGTATCAATTTTCAAGCGGTTTGCTGCATGTACCCCACCTTATCAAGCTCTTTCATCGGATGTATGACATATTAGATAACTCATGAGACTTTTTCCGAAATATTGTCCCAACCGACCAGAAAGCGAAATGGTAACGACTACGGCCAAATTAACCACGCTTCAGGAAAGAATTTGTGCAATAACTTTCTTATTTCTGCGTCAAATTTCATGCGGTTTGTTGCATGTACTCCGTCTTACTGAGCCCTTTTCTCAGATATATTATTTATCTGAAACTTCCCTGTACTTTTCTCAAAAACCGATCCCAACCGACTAGAAAAAGGGCCTGAATTTTTTGTCGTTTTTCTGGTCGGTTGGGATCAATTTTTGGACAAAGTACAAAGATTCTACAAATAAGTCATATATCCGAGGAAAGAGCTCACTAATGCGGGGTACATGCAACAAACCGCTTGAAAATTGGAGCAGAAATAAGAAAATTATTGCACAATTTCTTACCTGAAGCGAGGCAAATTTGTCCGTATACTCCATATTCGTTATCCATCCCATCATGCACAATCCCCACCGTGATACCTGAATCTGACATTGAGAAGAACACAATCATGTGTCAACTTCAGACCAGTGTGGAATGAATATTTTGAGAAAGAGACTTAGTAAACGAAATGGACAAAATGACTTTTTTTCTGATCATAACATAAATGAAACTGGACTAAATGACTTTTTCTTGTAATAAAGCAAATGAAAGAGGACAAAATGGCGTTTTCTGGTCACATTACTGTGATATGAACTCGGTTACATCTATACTCAGTTCCAAAAGAAAGTGTGCACTTTTAAATTTTGAATATATCGAAAAGTAGACCGTCTATCTTCGGGAAATTTTGTACGACACATCTCAAGACTATTGACAAACGATGCACCTATGAAGAAATCACATAGCATGCACGAATTTTAGGCTTGGTTTCGACTGTGCATTTTTAGTGTTTCAGGTATGCCTCACGTGCTGGATGAGTTATTGATCTGCAATTACACTCACTGCAATACTTTCGGCCTACCTTAATATAAAATCACATTTTCATTACATTCGTACATAGCGCCTTAGCATGAAACGAATTGCAATTAACGTCGGTGAACAAGATCGAACCTGGTGAAAACTAAAGTCCTCAACAAAATTGAAGTTGTACGGTATTTATGTTCTAGTAACACGCGTCTATTTGTATGGCATCTTAAAGGCATACACATTTGTTGTAGAACGTTGTTGCACCGTACGACGACAATTTACTAGACTACTTACGGAGCGATTACTAACGTTGACGCATACGTAACGTCTACAGGAAAGTTCAAACTTTAACGTGGAAATGGCTTTGAAGGCTTGGTCAAACCCTACAACGGCATATAAGCGAGTTTCCCTTTCCACAGAAGAAGCTGTAAGCAGTGCAAATCTCAACACCATCAACACCATAATGATCTGGCTGGGTGTATGCAGTGTGAGCAATTCTATAGACATCTGTTCCGATGCCAATTTTCTTTAATGTCTAATCTGAAGTATGACATCATTTTCACACACTAAATTGCCATAAACTTTGTAAAAAAATAAGGTAAAAGAAAAAAGGGAATGTGCACACTTTCTTTTGGAACTGAGTATATTACAGTAATGTATGATTTGCATGCAGTCATAAATATTCACAACAATTCTTATGATAATGAGCATGTAGTTATCCTTTTCCCAAACAAGACATAGCTTTGACATTCTGATGTACCTAACAGAATGAGCCTGAGAAAACATTTAGACAAAAGAAGAAAATGCTGATAAGCAGCATTTTCTTCTTTTTGTCTCCATATTTTCTGTGATATATTGTACACAAACCCTATCTGCATAAGTTTTTATATTGGAATGAGCCAAGTATTTGCTGTTTGGGAAATAATCTGAGTTTTCTCTGATGAAATTAGCTCTTTGAATGTTGATGTTGCTTTAAAATATCAAAGAGCAAATTTCATCAGAGAAAACTCAGATTATTTGGGAAAAGGATATGCATATGATTAAACAGTGTTTCCTCTTTTTGGAACACTCAGATTATGAATTTCAAATGCCAAGATGAAGCAATAAATTGCTATGCAATATTCCCCCAACATGATTTACCCTTTCCAAAATGGCAAAACTTTGTTTCAACTTGCAAGCTGCTGCTGACAACAAAATGTAAATTGATAAAGATTGGATTTGTGTATAATATAACACAAAAAATATTGAGGCAAAAGGAGAAAATGATGATTATCAGCATATGCTTCTTTTGCCTTCATGTTTTCCCAAGCCATTTCTATCATGAGCATCAAAACCAGGTCTTGTTTGGGAAATGGTTAACCCTCTCCCAATCAAGACCTGGTTTTGACTTCCCATAGAGAATGGGCTTGAGAAAACATTGAGACAAAAGAAGAAACTGCTGATAATCAGCAGTTTCTCCTTTTGCCTCAATATTTTCTGTACTTTTTTCTTTACAAATCAGCTTTCAATCAGCATCTGTTTTGATGTCTACAACGGCTTTCAAAATGGACCACCCTAAAAAATTTTGTCGTTTGGGAAATTGTTAAGGGGCTCAGAGTTTGCTTGTAGTGAAGTGGCCTATTGCATGATCAAGAATGAAAAGGGAGGTAAATCTTACTACTGTTTTCTCACTTTCTATCAGGAAAGGGTTCAGAAGAAATTGTGTTTGTTAGGGAACAAGGTTATTATGGGGCGGGTCGCATCAACACTTCAGTTGAAGATTGGGGCGGTCTAACAAAATAGCCCATGGTCAGTAGAGCATGCGAGGACTAGAGATGGAGATTGAATTATAGCCAATACAAGCGGTATCATATACTGTGCAAAAAAGTTTAGCACACTCGGAAAATATTGGTTCCCAGTTAAAAACTATAGCAAAATCTTTAAATAGAAAACAATACTTTGATTGTACATTCATTTTGCCGACATTTCCTGAAAATTTTGTGTCGAAACTCTTAAATGTTAACTCGATATCTCACGTTAAAGAGACATCGAAAGTCAGGCAAATTTCAATACCGGTAATTTCACCAGCAGTTGCTTGGTTAATTTATGAATGTCAAAAGCTCTTGCTAATAAGTGTGCTTATCTCTCATGTTTAAGTGCACAAGTACTCAGCCATTGTTAAAGAAAGGCTTTAAATAATAAATGAATCGCATTCCCAAACATGAAAAATTTAGTCTTTCAATTTGACAGGAGATGCAGATGAAAAAATTATTGAAAATCATAACTGGAGTAGATCAAGAACCTCTAAGGAAAAGAAGAAGATGCTAGTTATCAGCAAGTTTTTACTTTTCTTGCAAGGTTTTCTATTCCCATAACTAATGGGGTGTAGTCACTGTTAAGGAAAACTCAGGTTAACACTTTCCCAAATAATGACCTGCTTATGACGTCCCTGATAAAAATGACTAGGGAAAACATTGAGACGAAAGTAGAAAATGCTGATAATCAGCATTTTCTCCTTTTGCCCCAATATTTTCTATCCTATATTGTACATTAATTATCTTCTCATCACCCTCCATTTTGTCATCTGTGGCAGACTTCAAATAGCAAAGTATTTTGTGCTAAGAATAGACTTTGTTTACAGTTATGTTTGGTTAATCATCATTGCTTTTAAATCTCGTAACTACGGCTTGAATCAAGCCATATATATATACTTACGAGGTTTTATAACAGCACCAACGAAATAATATTGTTTGTCCGAATTTGTGTCATGGTTAACCCTTTCCCAAACAACAAAATTTTAGGGTGGTCCAATTTGAAAGCCAATGCAGATATCAAAACGGATGCTGATTGAGACAGGATTTCTGTAGAAAAAAGTACAGAAAATATTAAGGCAAAAGGAGGACTGCTCAGGGTTATCAGCAGTTTCTTCTTTTGCCTCAATATTTTCCCAAGCATTTTCTATTAGGGACGTCAAAATCCGGTCTTGTTTGGGAAAGGGTTAACTGGGTAAAATTGTCCCCTATTGGATGAGGTCAAAGTTCTGCTGTTTGTGTAAAGGTCAAACCAAATCAAGTCAAGTTGCCATCTCCTACTAGAATCATCTATGCTTAACCCTTTCCCAAATAGCATAAATCTGTTCATTCTAAAGCAGGAGCTGCTACTTATGACAAAATTGATGTTGATAAAGATAGGATTTATGTACAATATTGCAACGAACATTTTTGAAACAAATGTAGAAAATGCTGTGGCTGGTAATCGATCAGCATTTTCTGTTTTTGCCTCAATATTTTCCTAAGCCTTTTATATTAGGGAAACCAAAACTAGATTTTGTTTGGGAAAGTGTTAAGGGGATATTCAACTCTGCCAGACTGCACCAAATATCCGATAATGTATACTGATGTCAGTGACTTGCTTCAATGGCCGATATCGATCCTGAACGGAAGAGAGGACAAAATTCGCTAACATCATTATAACATCGCTTTTCATCGAAAACTCGTAACTGCAGCTTGTTTAAAGCTACAGTTACAAGGTTTTTGTTAAAAAGCAGATATAAGGTAAAAAGAAGTGTGATATATCTTTTTAAAATGTGTAAGACATTCATCTTTTCTTAACAAACTACAAGTTAAATATAGATATGGAGATTTTTAATCCTAACAGCGTTACAGATATTTGGACTGGAAGGGTAGAATATATTGAGAGAAAAGCAGAAAATGTTCACAACAATAGCTTCCCAAAGCGGCGCATATACGCCCGAGAGGGGCTTGTCAGTAAAATTGGCCATTTTTTTCCCATCATGGGCAGATAATTCAAACATGAAATGTTATCAAAATCTTGTTTGCACAACCAAACACCATAAAGATTCATTGTGGCTAGTTCATTAAATTCTGGTTGAAACTGTAGGAGTTGAGCACACGAGAAAATGGGCATTTTTGAAAAAATGGGTATTTTTCCTTAAATTTAAGGACAGATAATTCAAGAATGAAAACAGTTATCTGAATTTCGTAAACGGTGTGCACAACCATCCACCATGGAGATTCATTGTGGCAAGTTTGACCAAATTCTTATCAAAACTGTAGGAGTTGCGCACACAAGAAAATTGGCATTTTTTTTATTCAAGGGCAAATAATTCAAGAACAAAAAGAGTTATCTGAATTCCGTAAGTGGTGTGCACAACTAGAAACCATGGAGATTCATTGTGGCATGTTTGATCAAATTCCGACCAAAAGTGTGGGAGGAGTTTCAGACACAAGAAATTGCAAATGGAAGGACAGACGGATGGACAGACAGACGACCAGGGCCATAACATAATATGACACTTCGGGCGTATAAAAAAGCATCCTTATGTACATTGTTTTTCAAAGCCATTATCTTGTGGGGAGTCATAGTCAGTGTGTGGTTTGGTTTATTGGAGTTTTACGCCGTTTTCAACTACTAAGGTCATATCGCGGAGGCTGGAGCACCTAACTTCTCATACCAGTACTACCACAATACCCTTACCGAGCCTCCAGCTGCTCCCCACACAGGTTCACAATATCAAACCATTGATGGGTGACATTTTTGTCAGTAAGGGTATTTGCCGCGGCCGGGTGTCAAACCCTGGACCTCTCGAATGAGAGGCAGATGCGCTACCAACTGCGCCATGGCCGCGGCCGTCAGTATGTGGTAATGGGTTAATAAATGTCTTATTTCTTAGCTCTTGAAAGATTGGCAATATGCGATTCTTGTCCTACGAAATGTGACAATCCTCGTTCTAGACATTTTCGAGGACATTAATTAGTTAAGATAAAAATATGTTTTAAACACATTGATGAATCTGGCCCCAGGTGTTGTTTGAAATAAATTTACCATAGCCTATATATTTTGACTTATTTTACTGAATCCTTTCCCAAAATGCCGAGAATTGGACAGTCTATTTTGAAAGTTGCCATAGGCAACAAAATGGATGTTGATACCCACTTTCAGTCAAATGATGACGTCATACATGCAGTGGAGGCCTTTCTGAACGATCAGGAGAAGTCTGGAGTTCTACAAAAGTGGCATTGAGACCTTAAAACAATTCAATGGCAGAAGTGTATAGACAAAGAAGGGTATTATGTTGAAAAATAAAATTGTTTGACAGTTCAGGGCTTTTTTTTCATTTTTGGGGAAGGGGCCTGGCCTTTCAGGTGGGGAAAAAAGTGCGTGATTTTTCAAATTTGGGGAAAAAATATTATATTGATAATAACAAATATAAAGCAGAAGAACCTGCAGTTTCTCCCTTTGTCTAAATATTTTCTTAGCTATGTACCTATGTAAATTCACTTGACTTGAATATCCATTTTGTCGTCTGCAGCAACTTTCAAATTGGACTACCCTAGGATTTGTTGTTTGGGAAAGGGTTAAACAAATCTTTCAATAGTAACTTGTAGACCAAGACCACTGGCACTCAATCTTAGACTATTCATTTAGATATAATTTTGTCTTTTGGGAAAGAGTTAAACAAATCTTTCAATGGTAACTTGTAGACCAAGACCACTGGCACTGATCTTAGACTATTCATTTAGATCTAGATCTAAGTCATTGTAACTTTAAATAACATGACAAATGTGCAAAAGTGTCAATACACTGGGGTCGAGTAGTGCCAGTGACCGTTACGAGGCAGACGCTACATTTGATAGACGGGATTTTCCATTTTTCCTTCGATGATCCTGAGTGACAAGAGCTTGTTTGTCTGGCCATCCGCTTTTTTTTATCCCTATTGATTTGCTTTCAAAAATTTCCAACTATTTTGTGAAAATACTCCCGATGTTGCTTCGTATTTACCTTTTATTCCATGAAGCCGAACTTTAGGTTAGGTGGAAGTATTACATTTTCCCGGCATCTGTCAGATTTTGTCCACTGAACGTCCGCACTATAAACAAGGATAAAGGTGAGTTCTGATTGGTCAATAATGTAATATTTTAGAATTAATTTTCTTTATTTATAAAATTTGATATTTTGGCAAACAATTGCAGTAATTTTTTTTAAGAATTTAGAACATTTTGGCACTTCAAGAGTTATTTTTAGACATGGGTGTATATTGAGGAAAGGCCAGTCCAAATGAAAGCCCGAGAAGGGTCATGTCAAAAAGGGGCCAAAAAGTCTGTGATAAAAGGGATCATGCCATATTAAAATTGCTTGTTTTGGATGTATGAAGGATTGTTCTTGAATTTGAGGTAAGCCATAACATTTTTGCGGACTCATGGGCTGAGCTATAAGCCAAAACGTTATAATGGTCGGCTATGGGAAACCTAATACTTCCATCTAACCTAAATATGAACTCTTCCAAAGTTGTTGTTGTTCCATTAATTTGACATTTCAGCAGCAATAACTTCTGGTTTTGATTTTTCTGCAGCCGATCCATTCTGTGTAAGCTATTTACATGTTTTTCTGGCCCATATCAAAATATTTAGGTTATAATGCATCAGAATTCACTTATCTGTTCACCTTTCTGTCTGTCTCAGGCCATTTTAAGGGGGAATGCTCCAGTTTTTCGGAACACTCGGTCATTACTGTAGTAAATTAAATGTTTCGTACCAATATGTTTCGCTACTATATTTTCAATAATATTACACATCATTACAATTTACCATTTTCGACAGTTTAAGTGTATTTATTATGCAAAACTGATTTCCTCATGATGGAAATCGATTATTTAGAGCAAGACAATCGTAAATATATATGCAGTTACCACTGTTTTGCGTCATTTTATTCATGTGTAGCTGATAAAAATTGCTGTAATTCACTAATAAGTGCGCTGACCTATACATTTTCTTTTTGAATTATTACCAGGACATGTTGCTTAATACAGTGAGGGAGTTTTTTCAAATTCTATTATGTAGAACTTGAAATATCTCCAAAAATATGCAAATTTTGACATAAAACACTCCTGCTTCGTTGAGCTGACCGGACACGTGAGTATGCTGTTTTATACATTTACGCGTTCATAATAGCACATATTTTGGGTTTTCTGTTCTTATTAAATGTGAGGCGTTGCTTTAAATCCATTTTCGGGACAAAGCCATGAATATACAGCATTTTATTAGCATTTTAGTGGCCTTGGACAGGTGCAAGAAATTGTGCATTTTTTCGCTGTAGGGATATGTGATACGAATGCCTATAAAATTCAAACAAGATCGCTGACCATCCATTTTTATTTCATTTTTCAACTGGTGATATCATGTAATTTCAACATACAAAATATAAATAAATTCTATTATTGGGAAACAAATTAGGAAACTGGAGCATTCCCCCTTAACATGGAAAATCAACATTTCCCTGAATAACTCACACAATATTTCAGTTACAAAGTTAAAATTTGGTGGGGATGCACATCTTCATAACACGTATCTCCTGATACCAAGGTCAAGGTCATTCATCAAGGTCAAGGTCATATCTGAAAGCCAATTTGATTGAAAATTTAAAATGATTTTTCTGCATTTTTGCACATACTACAAACATCTGAAAGCTATATGGCTCTATATTTGTTGAATATGTGCATCATATCATAGAGTTTTACTTTGTTCCAAGGTCAAGGTCATCCATGAAGGTCAAGGTCAAGTTTCAAGGTCATATTTTCAGTAAGAAATGGTTCGTTCAGGAGGGCGGGGGGGGGGGGGGGGGGGGGGGCTGCCTTGTTTTTTCCTTATTGACAAAAAGATACTGTTCATTTACTTTGTTTGACTCTTTGATGCACATACAAGTCTAGAAATGACCATTTTTTATCATTTTCTAGTTTTTCTGTGGGCTTTGTGCTGGTTTTATACAAGATTTTCTCTTTATTTTAGAAATTATCTGCAATGGCTCCTTATGTTGTAGTCATCACCCCAAATGATTTTCACAAGACATAGATCAGCCCGCTACATGAGATAGTTCTCATATTGACGGGCTTAGACCATTGAATCGCACTCTGAGCTTTGACTTCAATCATCAACCGGGTTGTTCTGCCTTTTTGTAAGGAAGATTTGTTTGCTTACTTCATTCTTTTTGCTATTCTGAGTGTTTAAAATCAGTTTAGCTGAAAGTAGAGTATGTAATGCAGCTGGCTGATGCATTGTTCTATGTATAGGATTATAAAAAAACAGTAAAATAGTGGGTTGAAGGGTCTGATTTTGGCCTGTTTGCTTAAAGCAAATACAAAATAGACTGTTGAAATCCTGTTTTCTGTTATTTTGGTTTATTCTATACTTAACAAGAGGCCCAGAGGGCCTTATCGGTCACCTGAATCAAATGAGCAGAAACATTTAAGGAAAATGTTAAGTTAACAACAAGTATCTGGTGTTGTATGCAACACATAAAGTCCCCTACCGGCTTCACATTGACTCAATATGGTAATCAATAATAGATTAAGTTGCAGGATCCATTTTTTGCCATATTTTCACTATTTCCGTTACCATAGCAACCGCACTTTTCGTCAAAGAACAAAGATAAAATGATGTGCATAATCTACACATTGCCATCTAGTCATATACCAAGTCTCATCAAATTAGCTTGCTTACTTATTAACTTATCGCAGGATCCAATATTTTTTGCCATATTTTCACTATTTCCGTAACCATAGCAACAACAATTTTAGTCTAAAAACAAAAATAAAATGATGTGCATAATCTATACATTGCCATATAGTCATATACAAAGTCTCATCAAACTAGCTTGCTTAGTTATTATCTTATCGCAGGATCCCATTTTTGGCCATATTTTCACTATTTCTGTAACCATAGCAACCTCAATTTAAGTCGAAAAACAAAAATAAAATGATGTGCATAATCTACACATTGCCATCTAGTCATATACCAACTTTCATCAAAAACGCTTGCTTAGTTATTAAGTTATCGCGGGATCCAGATTTGAGCGGACAGACGGACAGACGGACGGACAGACGGACAGACTGACGGACGGACGGACAGACGGAGGGCAAACCTATAGTCCCCTCCGGTGTGAACACCGGTAGGGGACTAAAAAGCGCAACCCCCCAGCACCACCATTTCTTGACAGTCTTTTTTTCTCTTGTACAAACTTATTTAAAGACTCAAATACCAAAATGTGAATTCAATCCAACAATAGAACATTTCTTAATATGTACCCTATTTACCCCCTTTTGGCACCTTTTGGGGCCCCAAAGGAAGATAACTCCAGGATTTGTAAAAATCTGAAGCGGCTTCCCATTGGAATGCTTCCTGCCAAGTCTGGTAGAAATCTGTCCAATGGTTCTCAAAAAGAAGAAGAAAATGTTCAAAGTTAAGTAATTGCGCGAACCCCTCCCATCCTCCATCCACAGCACGGCCATTTATTGACGAGTTTTTTTTCTCTTGTACAAATTTTGTAGCCCTTGCCCTAAACACTTTAACTTCCAAATGTGTATCCAATGCAACAGCCGGTTCATGAGTAGAAGATATTTTAAGATGTACCCAATTTACCCCCTTTTTGGCCCTTTATGGGACCCCAAAGGGAGATAACTCTATGATTTGTACAAAGTCTGAAGCGGCTTCCTATTAGGATGCTTTCTGCCAAGTTTGGTTGAAATCCAACCAATGGTTCTTAATAAGAAGTCGAAAATGTTAAGTTAACTAATACCACAACCCCCTTCCCATCCCCCATCCCCAGCACGGCCATTTCTGGGCAGATTTTTTTCTCTTGTACAAACTTTGTTGTACTTGCCCTAAAGACTCTAAATACCAAATGTGAATCAAATCCAACAGCCGGTTCATGAGAAGAAGATTTTTTAAGATGTACCCTATTTAACCCCTTTTTGGCCCCTTATGGGGCCCCAAAGGGAGATAACTCCATGATTCGTACAAATCTGAAGCGGCTTCCCATGGGGATGCTCCCTGCCAAGTTTGGTTGTAATCCGTCCAATGGTTCTCAAGAAGAAGTCGAAAATGTTAAGTTAACTAATAACGTGACCCCCCCCCCCCCCCCTCCCATCCCCCATCCCCAGCACGGCCATTTCTGGGCGGATTTTTTTCTCTTGTACAAACTTTGTTGTCCTTGCCCTAAAGACTCTAAATACCAAATGTAAATCAAATCCAATAGCTTGTTCATGAGAAGAAGATTTTTTAAGATGTACCCTATTTAACCCCTTTTTGGCCCTTTATGGGGCCCCAAAGGGAGATAACTCCATGATTCGTACAAATCTGAAGCGGCTTCCCATGGGGATGCTCCCTGCCAAGTTTGGTTGTAATCCGTCCAATGGTTCTCAAGAAGAAGTAAAAAATGTTAAGTTAAGTAATAACGCGACCCCCCCTCCCATCCCCCATCCCCAGCACGGCCATTTCTGGGCAGATTTTTTTCTCTTGTACAAACTTTGTTGTCCTTGCCCTAAAGACTCTAAATACCAAATGTAAATCAAATCCAATAGCTGGTTCATGAGAAGAAGATTTTTTAAGATGTACCCTATTTAACCCCTTTTTGGCCCTTTATGGGGCCCCAAAGGGAGATAACTCCATGATTCGTACAAATCTGAAGCGGCTTCCCATGGGGATGCTCCCTGCCAAGTTTGGTTGTAATCCGTCCAATGGTTCTCAAGAAGAAGTCGAAAATGTTAAGTTAACTAATAACGCGACCCCCCCTCCCATCCCCCATCCCCAGCACGGCCATTTCTGGGCGGATTTTTTTCTCTTGTACAAACTTTGTTGTCCTTGCCCTAAAGACTCTAAATACCAAATGTAAATCAAATCCAATAGCTGGTTCATGAGAAGAAGATTTTTTAAGATGTACCCTATTTAACCCCTTTTTGGCCCTTTATGGGGCCCCAAAGGGAGATAACTCCATGATTCGTACAAATCTGAAGCGGCTTCCAATGGGGATGCTCCCTGCCAAGTTTGGTTGTAATCCGTCCAATGGTTCTCAAGAAGAAGTCGAAAATGTTAAAAGTTAACGGACGACGGACGACGGACGACGGACGTCGCACGACGCACGACGACAGACGAAACACGGTCGCAATAGGTCACCATGACCTTCGGTCAGGTGACCTAAAAATATTGAATTTTTAAGGCCACAATGATGACAGACCCCTTTTCCTGTGCCCTCCATGGTCTATTCTTCAACTTTAACCTGCTTAAAAGCATGTGAAACTGAGAAAACAATGTCAGAAATTGTAGAAAATGCTTTAAACAACATGTTTTGATATAATTAGAGGGATAAAAACAAGATTCTGCAGAAATTTGGCTATTTTGAATGTAAAAAAAATCTAATGACTCATCATTTTCAACTATTATGTAATTTTAATTGTTCAAGTGAAGCTTTTTTTCCACATTTTTCACTTTAATTTGGAGTTTCTGGGTAAGATGGGATATTACAAACAGATTGATATGAAGATTTAACATTTTTTCCATTGATTATTGGATTTATAAGCAAAGGAAGACTGTGTCATTACTAAATAGACTCTTGTATTTTGCATCACTGGTGTTAAGGGAAATGCTGATTTCTCCCATATTTTTCAACCAAATGCATTGAAATTCTACATTGATGCAGAGACAATATTGTACTAGCCATATGATCAAATAAAAATACCATTTGTGAAAAAATGTGCCTTTGAGACTTAAAAATAAGCAGAAAATAAAGATTTCTTTTTAAGGATAAAGTGTGACCTCTTAAAAAAAATAGTAAAAAATATAAATTGAATCAAATTTCACCTGAAACAGTGATTGATATTACCATAAGTAATAGTTTCACAATGTCAGATGAAAAGGATATGTTAAATATGATTTTAGAGTCTTTCTTTTGAACATTGAAAGTATATGTTTTGATTTAGAACATTTTTCTAAAATAGTACACTTTTGGCTTAACTTTATTTAGACAGGGTAAAGGGAAATGCCCATTTTTCACAATGTAAGGAAAAGTTTTGGCCAGTAATTTGGGATTTAGTCCAAAATAGGTATATGTACTTAAAATTGTCAAAAATTTCAATTCTGAAGCAATAACATTTTTTATTTAGGTTAGGTGGAAGTATTACATTTTCCCGGCATCTGTCAGATTTTGTCCACTGAACGTCCGCACTATAAACAAGGATAAAGGTGAGTTCTGATTGGTCAATAATGTAATATTTTAGAATTAATTTTCTTTATTTATAAAATTTGATATTTTGGCAAACAATTGCAGTAATTTTTTTTAAGAATTTAGAACATTTTGGCACTTCAAGAGTTATTTTTAGACATGGGTGTATATTGAGGAAAGGCCAGTCCAAATGAAAGCCCGAGAAGGGTCATGTCAAAAAGGGGCCAAAAAGTCTGTGATAAAAGGGATCATGCCATATTAAAATTGCTTGTTTTGGATGTATGAAGGATTGTTCTTGAATTTGAGGTAAGCCATAACATTTTTGCGGACTCATGGGCTGAGCTATAAGCCAAAACGTTATAATGGTCGGCTATGGGAAACCTAATACTTCCATCTAACCTGTATAGGTGACGCCATTTCACTGGCGTGTTCGATTCGGGATCTATGTAAATTTTGACCGACCGAATGTCGGGGAATTTAGTCGGATGGCAATCAGCGCCCCCAAATAACAGCTCATTTATTTCAAAAATATCAGTGTGTAGATCGTTTCTGTCCAAATTCATTAATTCATTTATTTTTCATTTGTGTGCGTACTATCAACTCGCTTTCCACTTCTTAATTTACAAATCAAACCCGACCTTAGTCTGGTTCCCATACCTCTACTACGGATTTAAATTCAGTTATTTACACGAATGGGTACCAGTCTAACCCGACCTCTTACGGACCTTTGAAATGTAATCTGCATAAACGGTCACTCTGCAAAGGGAATGATAAAGGAAAGTTTATTAATGCTCAAACCGGGCCCCGATGAATTTCAATTCTACCTAGAGGGGGATAACCATAATCGAATCATTCAATCAATTACCCGAGCCGTATACCCTATCATATAGACGCTTTACTTGTTGAGATTAAAAAGCGTTTTTCTACAAGTATGATCATCACAAAGATTTGTCCGAAATCTTTTTTTTTTTTATAAAGGCTGAAGAAACAAAACAAATGGGGGATTTTTGCAGACCGGTGGGGAATTTTTCTGCCGGTGGGGAATTTTTTTTGGTTGGGGAAGTAGCCGTTCAACGGCTACAGCCATATAGCAAGAAAAACCCCTGCAGTTACAATTAAAACCTTTCTATAACTCTCTTGCACACGGTTCATTCATTACATTCACCTCTGTAGTTGGCTCAGAGAGTATTGCGTCATCATCTACTAGATTACATCACTTTTTATCATTCATATCAAAATGGCAATAACAAATAATTTTTCTTTTCCGAAGTCCAAAATATATCATATTTCACGTTGCTTAAAATTTAATATCATTTTCCAACGATAATAATTTAAAATTTTTAAACTGATGTCATTAATTCGATGGCGCAGTAATGTTTCTGTACATTTCACTCTAAAGGGAACGATTTTATCCAGCTAACCGTGGTGTAATTTTGGACAAACAATAGTATTTCGTAAGTGTTGTTATTAAATCTTGCAACTACGGCTTCACTCAAGCCGTAGATACAAGATTTTATAACAGCACCGACGGTTTATCAAAAGAAAACAGTAAACCGAGTCTAATTTTAGCACAAAATTCATTGCCATTGGTAAGGAGGCTTGAGAAAATAATTCCATTGTATATGGGTAAATTCATCAGTTATAATTACTTTCAAATGTACCCGGAATCATCATTTCTTTATCTACTTTATTACAGAGCTCCAGATAGGATGCGTATTTGCGTAAAATACGCATTGATTTGGTCTAAATACGCACTTACTGTCACAAAAATGCGTCGAGATACGCATTCAAAATAAGGAATACGCATTTGATAATCGTCAGTTAGCGTATCAAGATCGAAGAGCGCCGAAAGAAACTCATATAATAGGAAATTCCACAAGGACTAAAAATAACATTTGGTCTGTAAAAATACCTTATCGAAGTATCTAATACGACTCAGCCAATCAAAAGCTGAAATTCTTGTGGAATACCGATTACGTCACCAGCCGAGCGAATGCAGATGACGATCGGCTATTCCGTAGATCTACCGCATGCTGCCGAGTGGTGTATTTTGTTCGAATTTTTGTCAATCGTTGATCTCCGTTATTTTTTTATACGGAGTAAACCGTTTACTCATCAGGCCATTGCATCACTTCGTAAATCGGAAATTGCAACTTGAAGAAGTTTTCTTTTTGAATCAGGAAACGAGTAAATCCACGCCTGAGCACATCGTAAAGTCGATTTTGGCCAATATTATTTCTGAAGAGATCCTACAGTACAGACAAAGATAGCCCACGATGGTAATCTCATTCAGAAAAAAGGGGACCCCAGAAAAAGACACTTGATGGTCGCAAACATAGGGCGCTTAGATGTCCTTGAACTTGAAAATGAAAGTTGGTCGTTCCAGTCGGGTGCTAACAAGAGGATAAATAATACTCCTTGCGTTCAAAAAATATCTGGAAATACGCATTGTAAAAAATTCTCATTGCCTCAAAAAATTATCTGGAGCTCTGTTATTATGTTACACATGAAACAGTTAAACAGTAAAAATACAGTAATTATTCTAATAAACGTTATTAAAAACATGGTGATGGAAAAGTAGGGGTGGGCGTTTATTAGAGGTATTCTAATTTTGTAAGTCAACATTTGCGAATCAAGTCATTTAATGGACTCAAAGTTAAGCGAGTTGAATTTGGCATTGTGTTGTTATATTCAGGACTGAAAAATACATTTATTTTGAAGAAATTCCTCCATTGCAAAAGTTCTCAAAAAGTTTTAGGGCTTGACATCCCTTTTTAAATGCTGTTGGAGGTATTCTAATTTTGTAAGTCAACATTTGCGAATCAAGTCATTTAATGGACTCAAAGTTAAGCAAGTTGAATTTGGCATTGTGTTGTTATGTTCAGGACTGAAAAATACATTTATTTTGAAGAAATTCCTCCATTGCAAAAGTTCTCAAAAAGTTTTAGGGCTTGACATCCCTTTTTAAATGCTGTTGGAAATGATTTTTTTATGACTAACATCACTTTTACTCTTCAATCAGGGGATGGACATTTATTAGAATCACCCTTTTTCACTAAAATTGTGCTTGAAATAAGCAGATTTTCAGCCGAGATTTCGGGATGGGCGTTAATAAGAATAAATCAGAATATGGGCGTTTATTAGAATAATTATGGTACACGTTTTCCTCAGTTTGGGTCAGCCCGTTGCAGAGATGTATGGTAAGAGTAACAAATGACACCTCTGCTCGGAGATTGCCTTTTTATGTGAGGCTTACTACTTATCAATCAGCCCTCGTACCATTCACATTGTAATTGTCATCAGTCTGTGACATGTTTGAATTTTGGCTAGATCCAGTCTGAAATTTCTTCTGAAAATGAGTTAAATAGCAACTATTTTGTCTTCTGGACTCTTAGGGCTGCATTCATATTTTGCCATTATTGTGGAAGGGACTATGGGAAATAATATAGGTTTCTTGGTTGAGGTATTGATTTGATTTACTTTCCTTTCATTAGCCTGAGTCCTGTTTCTGACACTTTCTCAGCTAGGTTAATTGACCCAAATGATACAACCTTCTCCTCAATATTTAAGTGTTCGTCCTAGTTTTTGGACCAATGAAATTGCAGTATATTTGAAAATTTCGGCGCTATATTTCACATAAATGCACTGCCGGCCAGTTTATGTCACGGATATACATAGTTTCCTGTGCAGTTATGAAAAATGATGTTCTTTTGGGAAAATGATGTAATTCCAGTAAGATCCACTTGATAGTAGCTCCGGTCGGAGGCGTGGTTTGAAGAATGACAGTAGAAGCGTATGTTTTCATTGGTTGACGAACACTTAGTCAGATAGAGTCTGTATAGTAGATTCTACGCGACATAAACGTTCAAAGGCTGCGCCTTTTGAACATTTATATCGCGTAGAATCTTATAATACAGCCTTTATCTAATACTTATACCTTCACCAAATAAGACATTGTCTTGATGCCTCAAAAAATTTGAAAGGATTTTACTGGGTTTATCAACTATCAGGGCCGTAGGAAGTAATTTAATATTGGGTGGGCTAAAGCCCATGTGTCTGAATATGGGGGGGGGGGGGGGGGGGGGGCTAAATTGTATTTTTCCTAAATTTTCAGTGTAAAATAAAGAAAATTTGGCATTTTTGGCCAACATACGGGGGCTTAGCCCCCTCCCCCTGTTCCTATGGGCCTAACTATCACATATTTTTCCAAGGTAACCCTTTCCAAAACAAGAGGACCATAATGGTCCTATATCGCTTACCTGAACCAAGATGATATGAGCCACAGTTATCTTTGAATCAATTAATATTTGTGACATTAAGACTGAAAACAAACTTATGGTCATCAACATTATGTCCCTGTTTCCTCTTTGTAGGTCAATATATCTGGTTGTAAAGAGTGAAAACAAAGTCAAAAACGAGAATTTTGTCCATTTCAAGGGCAGATAACTCAGTAACTGCTTGTCTAATTGTGCTAAAGTTCAAACTCATCCATGCTCTTATGGTGATTAACCATTATATCCAAGATTAAAGTTTTGTCTTGATTGGTCACCATTAATTTTGTGGTTGTTAGAGTAAAAACAAAGTCGAAAACAGCAATTTTGTCAAATTCAAGGGCAGATAACTCAGGACATTCTGGTCCGATCAAACCAAAACAAAAACTCGTCCGAAATCTTATATAAGGTCACCAACATTGTGTCCATTTTTTGTATATATTGGTAAATATTTGTAGATCTATGCTAGAGTGTAAACAATGTCAAAAGTAGCTTTTTCTCTTTCAAGGGCAGATAACTACTGACTTTCTAGTCCGATCTGACCCAAAATCGAACTCATCAAAGATCTTATAGTCACTAATATTGTGATAAAGTTTTAGCTTGATTGGTCAATAATTGTAGATGCTATAGTGTAAACAAAGTCGAAAACAGTCAAAAACAACAATTTTGTCAAATTCAAGGGCAGATAACTCAGGACTTTCTAATTTGATCAAACCAGAAATCAAACTCATCCGAGATCTTATGGTCACCAACATTGTGTCCAACTTTTGTATTGATTGGTCAATATTTGTAGATGCTAGAGTGTAAACAATGTCAAAAGTAGCTATTTTTTACATTCAAGGGCAGATAACTCCAGACTTTCTGATCCGATCTGACCCAAATTCGAACTCATCCGAAAGCTCATGGTCATACATGTTTTGACCAAGTTTGGTTAAGATTGGCTTATATTTGTAGATGCTAGAGTGTAAACACCAAATTGCTGACAGACAGACGGACATACGGACGGACGGACATACCGACGGACGGACGGACGGACATACCGACGGACGGACAGACGGAGGACGGACAAAAAGCGATCACAATAGCTCACCTTGGGCACTTCGTGCTCAGGTGAGCTAACAAAACCTGGTTTTGATGTCCATAAAAGTAAAGGCTTGGGAAAATATTGAGGCAAAAGAAGAAATTGCTGATGATCGATTATCAGCAATGTCTTCTTTCACCTCAATATTTTCTGGGCTATAGTTTATACAAATTCTTTCTTCATCAACTTCTATTCTGTTGTCAGTAGACCCTATCAAATTGCACTGCCAGAAAATGATGCTGTTTGGGAGTCCCTATCGATACAAGAGAACCATGATGATCCTAAATGCTCACCTGAACCTAGATAGCGTGAAAATAATAACAATGTTGTCATGTTCAAAGGCATATTAAAGATGTGAGTTTATGATCAAACTGAAAATTGTATTCCTGATCTTACTGGTCTTGAATGATAAATATTTGGGGATGTAGCAGTGAAAAGAAGGGCGAAGAAGACAGTAATTTTGTCAAAGTCAAGGATACATAACTCAAAACATGAAGTTCTGATCTCGCTGAAAATTAACCCTTTCCCAAACAAGACCTGGATTTGACGTCCCTAATAGAAAAGGCTTGGGAAAATATCGAAACAAAAGAAGAAACTGCTGATAACCAGCAGTTTCTCCTTTTGTCTCAATATTTTCTGTGCCATATTGTTAATAACTTCCATTTTGTCATTTGCGGCAGATTTTGAAGTGGATCACCCTAAGATTTTGTCATTTCGGAAAGGGTTAATCTCATGGAAGTTCTTATAATCATTGACATTATGTCTACTGGTCAATCTTTGTGGCTGTTAGAGTGAAAACAAAGTCGAAATTAGCAATTATGCCAGATGTCAAGGGCACATAACTTTAGCATTTCTAGTTGGATCAAACTGAAAATTAGATTTATTGAAGATGTAAAGGTCACTAACAATTTTGTTTTTTTCAAGTTTTGTCTTGATTGGTCGATATTTGTGTTTGTGAAAACAAAGTCCAAAATGGCAAATTTTGTCAAAGTCAAGGGTACATAAGAATGATCAGACTGAAAATCGAGCTCATCTGCGATCTGATGGTCACTAACCTTGTGGCCAAGATTTATCTTGATTGGTTAACATTTGTGGTTTTTAGTGAAAACAAAGTCGAATATAAAACAACAATGTTGTCAAAGTCAAAGGCCTATAACTCCAGATTTTCTACTTAAAACAGACTGAAAATCAAACTCATCCCAGATTTATGGTTACCAACATTTTTAAAGAAAAACAGACACTCCGCCGTGACAATATTATTATTATTATATTATTTTAAATATTATTACAATAGCACACTGGCCTGAAGACCAGTGAAGCTAAAAACTTATATTTTGTTAAATTCAAGGGCACTTAACTCCAGACTTCCTACTTTGATTAGACTGAAAATCAATCTGATCAGAGACCTTATAGTTGCCAACATTGTGGCCAAGTTTTGTCTTGATTGGTCAGTATTTGTGGTGGTTAGAGTGAAAACAAAGGCAAAAAGGCAATTTTGGCAAAAACAAGGGCACATAACTCATGATTTCCAATTCCGATCAGACTAAAATCCAACTCATCCAAGATCGTATAGATATCAACGCAGTTGCCAAGCTTTATTTTGATTGGTCAATATTTGTAGATGCTAGAGTGTTAACAAAGTAAAAAGTAGCTACTTTTGATGTGCAAGGGCACATAACTCCTGACTTCCTGGTCTGATCTGACCCAAAATCGAACACATCCAAGAACTCATGTTTCGACCAAGTTTGATCAATATTTCGTCGGTGCTATGACAAAATGGCGTAACAAATTAGTTACGCAATTTTGTCAATTTTTTTTATAAATGCTTTCTACTAAGTATTTAGGTGCGCATATCCTGTCAAAACGGCGTTTTTCTACACCTATTAGAACCCTTTCAATTATCATGTGACAAACTTGCGTAACTCGATTTAGCTGACAAAATTGCGTTATACGTAGACAAATTTACACGAGAGTAATATAGAGTTACGCAATTTTGCCGGCATATTTTTTAACATTTTTTAAAACGGCAAAAACGTTTTTGGCTCTCCTGAAAAAAATGGTTTTCGAGCAAAATTTCTATTACGCCATTTTGTCATAGCACCGACGATTTGTGGATGCTACAGTGTTAACAACTAATTGTGAACAGACAGACGGACAGAAATATGTACGACAAACAAAAAGCGACCACAATATAGCTCACCTTGAGCACATGATGCTCAAGTGAGCTAAAAGTAACCTATGTGGGCAAGCAGCTGCAGGCTCGGTAAGGTTATTGTGGTAGTACTGTAATATTACCATAGCAGTTGAAAGAAGCCTTAAACCCCAAACAATTAACTAAGTTCAAAATACTGTAAACAACTTATTGAACTGATTACCACACAGACACATTCTGACGCAAACAGTGGAAGAAGAAGAAGAAGAAGGAAGAAGAAGAAGAAGAAGAAGAAGAAGAAGAAGAAGAAGAAGAAGAAGAAGAAGAAGATGAAGAAATTTCTTTATTTTGTCTTTTAGTCTGGACCATTTTAAATATTTGTATTTTCGGAAAGGGTTAAATATCTTCATATAAAATCACTTTACTGGTTCAAAAACATATGAATTAATTTAATACCTTTGGTACAAAACAGCATAACTCCCCAGAAAATCACCAGTAAAAATCCTGATTATTTACTTGACAATAATGTACTTCACGTCAAAATAAAACTGTAGAATAGACTAGCTGCCCTCCTCGATGTGTGAATGTCTGAATGACTAACGATTTTTAAAAGTGCACTCGAGATCTAACATCTAGTTTCGTTGACTGGATAAAAGGCCGATGCACTTAAACGCAGAACAATTACGTTACACACACATGCACTCTTAACCATATATCCTGAACCAATCCTTACTCTTTATACATCCTTGTTGTTGTTTTTTTCCTTGTTTCGTATTTATAATTTAACCAAACTGCCAGGCAGATTTGCTGATCCTGTATGTTCCAATATTGAATGGCAACAAATTTTGTGATAAAAATAGACTCGGTTCACCGTTATGTTTTGATAAACAATTGGTGTTGTTATAACATCTCGTAACTACAGCTTGATTCAAGCTGTAGTTACGAGATTTTATAACAACACCAACGAAATACTATTTCTTTGTCCGAAATTATGTCACGGTTTACTTGATAAAATCATTCCCTATTGTGAAGCTCACCTTTCTGCACCTAAGACTAAAGAATGTAGGTCAGTCTAAGTTCAATTGTATTTATGTAAAACTGTAATAATGGCCATTACCTTTTCCTTAACATCAAACAAATTAATCTGCTCTACTTTCAGAGGTATTGAAGTTTAGATGACAAAGCTAACCTTACTAAATGTACAAAATCATGTATCTTACAGCATGGGAAACATTGAGAGAAAAGGGAAAAATGCTGATTGCCTGCATTTTTTCACTTTTCTCTCAATGTTTATCAGAAATCTCTCGATTATAGACAACAAAACAAAGACATGTTCTGTGGGAAAAGGAGGATTAATACTAATATTTGTATGGGCCAATATTTTACCCTTAATTTATCTACCTGTAGAAAACATTAATGAGCCATGGTCTGGAAAAACATACCTTATTCCTTTACCAAACAATTTTAGAACTGGTTTTGGAATGGTTTGAGAAAACATTCAGGCAAAAGAAGAAAATGCTGATAATCAGCATTTTCTCTTTTTGTCTCAATGTTTTCTGAGCTATAGTGTACATGAATTGAAGTGAATTCCATCATCAACAATCATTTTGTTGTCTACAGAAGCATTCATATAGATTAATTGTCAAACAAGAGGACCATGATGGTCCTAAATCGCTCACCTGAATCAAGATGACAAGAGTGATAATGGCAATTTTGTCAAATTCAAAGGCATGAAACTTATAAGGACTTTCTGCTTGGAAACAATTAAGAAATAATTTTGTTCAAATCGATCCTGTAAGGTTGGGTATGAATTAGCACAATTGTTGAGTTAGTTAATTTTCAACAATTATTTCATGATTTCGCAATATACAACATAGGGCTAATTTTCAAAGCATACTGATCTGTTAGAGATTGATCATTTATGATAGGCTCAATTAACAAGATTTTGTCTGTGATTGATAGAATTTAGTGAAAGACTACCATCTGATAAGCTAAAGCTAATCCCTTATTTGTTTACATAAGATAAACATGGGGCCAGCCTGAGAGCAACAGATAAGGGAAATAGAAAATTGGCCCAATGGTTGATTTTTAAAGAACAAATTTTGAAAAGAGAGACTCAAAGAACATTCCTGCAAAGTCTGCTTAAAATTGGCCCATTGGTTGATTTTTAAAGAATTTTCTTATGATTTCTCCAAGTCTGATAAGCCCCTTTCTCCCTGCCAAGGCCACAATTTTTCACAAATAAAAAGATTTGTGGTCAAATTTTGAAAAGAATGACTCAAGGCACATTCCTGCAAGGTCTGGTTCAAATTGGCCCAATGGTTGATTTTTAAATAATTTTCTTATGATTTCTCTAAGTCTAATAAGCCCCTTTATCCCTGCCACGGCCATGTTTTTTTTTTTCTCAAATGTAAAATTTCTGAACAAATTTTGAAAAGAATGACTTAAGGCACATTCCTGCCAAGTATGGTTCAAATTGGCCCAATGGTTGATTTTTAAAGAATTTTCTTATGATTTCTCCAAGTCTGATAAGCCCCTTTTTCCCTGCCACGGCCACAATTTTTGACAAATGAAAAAATTTGTGAACAAATTTTGACAAGAATGACTCAAGGCACATTCCTGCAAAGTATGGTTCAAATTGGCCCAATGGTTGATTTTTAAAGAATTTTCTAATGATTTCTAGTCTAATAAGCCCCTTTCTCCCTGCCACGCCCACATTTTTTGACAAATATAAAAATTTGTGAACAAATTTTGAAAAGAGTGACTCAAGGAATATTCCTGCCGAGTTTGGTTCAATTGGACCCAATGGTTGATTTTTAAAGAATTTTCTTATGATTTCTAGTCTGATAAGCCCCTTTCTGCCTGCCACGCCCACATTTTTTGACAAATCAAAAATTCACGAACAAGTTTTGAAAAGTATCACACAAGGACCATTCCTGCCAAGTTTGGTCAAAATTGGTCCAATGGTTTAGGAGGAGAAGATGTTGAAAGAAATTGTGAACGGACGGACGGACAGATGGACGGACGGACGGACGACGGACAAAAAGCGACCACAATAGCTCACCTTGAGCACTCCGTGCTCAGGTGAGCTAACAATTTGCTGTTGGGGAAAGGGTTATTAGCATTTGAGACAGCCATGTTTCAAGATCAGTACTGACCATGAAGACGCTAATGGAGAACAGCAGGCTGATCTGCAACCATGTTAGGCTCAAATTAATGCCCTAAGAGACCTTTTACCAGATCCTGGCTCATATTTAGATTTGTCCAACTTGAGAAATATACATAACAGTTAACATACCATATAATACCATTTTTTGCAGTTAGACGCCCCAAAAAGGTACTTATAATTTTTGCAAATTTACTTTTTGCAATTCCTTAGCCAATATCCATTTAATTTTTGTCACTTATTAGTCTAAATGTAACATTATCTGACATTGAATTCTGATTGGTTTTCTAAATTACCTAGATCTACATCAATGATGGTGTCAACACTTGTTTAAAGTGTGACAACATGCATGTACCTGTCCATTGAAATGTTGGTGCTTGTTTATAACAACTCTATATAATTAACCAATTACCAGATGTCTGCTGCTGCAGATGACAAAATATGTTTCAGTAAAGAAAAAAATTGTGTTAAATATAGCACAAAAAGACAAGGTTGCTCCTTAGATCTTATCTGATTTGTAACCATGTTCAGTTAATTGTAATTCAAGGTGGTAAAGTCAATTAATAATTTGCGAATGTAACTTTTGCAGTTTGATGGTATAATCTGCAAAGTTCCACAAACAATACTGTTACATTGCCACAGAAATTAGCAATCATAATAGACAACATGGTCCAGATAATAAGCCCTAAATTGCTTACCTGAGATGCTTGCTCCAAACTTCTTTCAATATTTGAAAGTACATGTACTAAAGTCACCAGACAATGATACACATTTCGCTTTCAAATATTAACCCTTTCCCAAACGACAAAATTTTAGGGTGATCCACTTCAAAAACTGTAAAAATGACCAAATGGGTGTTACTAAAGATAGAATTTGTGTAAAATATTGCACAGAAAATATTGAGACAAAAGGAGAAACTGCTGGTTATCAGCAGTTTCTTCTTTTGTTTCAATGTTTTCCTAAGCCTTTCTAGGCCAGTCACTTTAGCCGAAAAATAGGCCCAACCCACCACTAATTCTAACAGAAACGAAACCAACATTTTTATAATCTACAACCATCTACTCATTCCAGAAAAAAAGTCCTCAAATGTTACTCGAGGGGAAATATGAAAAATATCGGTCTAACGAAGAGACCCCTACAAGGCAAGCCAAAAGAATGTTTTTCCGTGTAGGCTTAGAAACCCATCTTTTAAAACCAAATATGTTATTGCGGATGAAACATATTATAGATAACGTAATATTAGGGGTTTATAAAGTAAAAAAACACAGACTTTGATATTTTTTTTATTTCAATTAGACATGGAAAATGAGTTTGCAGGTGAAATTACCCCACCCACTCATTTAATAAGGTTAACTTATCAAATACATTTAAACCGACATCTGAACGTAAATATTAGACTTCCCATTCTAAAGCAAATGCAGACGACAAAAACAATTTGCAAAAAGATCGGATTTGTGTACATTATAGCAAAGAAAATATTGATACAAAAGGATAAAAAATCTGATTGTCATCACTTTCATCTTTTGTAGTATATTTTACGATTCGATTCTCTTCACAGACCGCAATTCAATGATTGTTTTTCATTTCTGATTGATTTTTGCTATCTAGAAAGCCACCGTCCAATAATGCATATAAGGAATACTTTTTTTCCAGTTAACCGTGACGTAATTTCAGACAAACAAGAGTATCTCGAAGGTGTTGTTATAAAATCTCGTAACTACGGCTTGAATCAACGGAAACCGAGTCTATTTTAGCACAAAATTCATTTCTATCACTTTGTAATGGATTTCGAGTCATAATAATAGTAATAATAATAATAATAATAAATGATAATAAAATCGTTTGTATGATTTCAAATTATGTGCAATTCAAGGTTATGTAAGACAAAATAGTATATCTATATGCATATTTGATGTTGTATATACCCCAACGACAAAAACTGCTTTATTAGATAATTATATTTGAGTGTTTGTGTGTTGGTGCGGATTTGGATAAGCGACCATCTTAATCCTTCAGACTACCGAATATGTAGATCGAATTGTGCCTCAGTAATGTCTGATCAAGGTCGACAATATAAAAGACGGTATAGGACACGAAAAAATGATTTAGAAACAACGGGCTTTGTGATCAGACAGTGCGTTCGCACAGCCTGATCTTGATCTAGATCTACAATGTAGTGCTTGTATTAAATGTTATAAAGGCCTTTTTCCCCAGATACATGTTCATCTGGGTGGCACTTATAAATTCAATCCATTTCGAAATCTTCATTAATAAAGAGCTCATTAGTGCAGCTTACACCACGACACTCTCCACAACCCGCTGAACAGGACAGACCATGTTTCCTACATGTGTACATTTTGGAATCACAATTTAGTTTGCACTCTCATCTAATCCTTTTGAGCAGGCAGACAAGTTGCAGCAGACAAGCGTGTTTTAACTGGATTTAATTTTTTTGATTTTGTTCCAGCCCCATTCAGTTGGTTCTGTCGTGTTTCCTAACCACGTTTGGACTTGAAGATAGGCTCTAAAACTGTGGTATGTGGCAGCAACTTCAGTTGGTCAAAGACTTTTAATTTGTACAAATGTGGAGCCTTTATGAAAATTATAATTTTACGAATTATGGTTATGTATTTGTTGGTTTTTCGTAAAGTTAGTACCGTTAAAAATCAGAAAAAAGTCATAAGCATGCTTATTATCATTTTCCTCTCGTACAGAACGCTTAATGTAATAGGCTAAACAACAACATGTATGTAACGATATACATATAACTGCATAACCAGTTTTAGAATTTTGAAAGTTTAGTAAAACTGCAGTTGAAATTGATTACCACCAAATGGCATAGCGGGTGAGTCACCCCCCCCCCCCTCATTTTGATTTAAAATGAATTTTCAAAACCAATGCTTCGTGGATACTTTACTTGCATATGGTCAACATGTTAGTGGTTAAGTGTATACTAGTAGAAAGGAAGAAATTCGGACTAGGTCACGAAAACGGCCTTATTGACACCCTTCCTTTCAGACCGACACGAGATAAAGAGATGCAAAAAAATATCAAAGTAACTGAAAGAATAAAACGCAAAATTAAACAATGAATTATCGAGAGGAAATATGAAGATATCCATTATAATAATTTTCGTCCTTTACCTCGATACTTGATAAGAGCTTCGCAGAGCGGCGCATATACGCCCGAGATGGGCTTGTCAGCAAAATTGGCCATTCTTTTCAATTCAAGGGCAGATAATTCAAACATGAGAAGTTATCCAAATTATGCTTCCACACCCAGACACCATAGAGATTCATTGTGGCTAGTTTGATTGAATTCTTGTCGAAACTGTAGGAATTGCGACACGAGAAAATGGGCATTTTTAAGGACACGGGCATTTTTCCTTACATTCAAGGGCAGATAATTCAGAAATGAAAACAGTTATCTAAATCATGTAAGCGGTGTGTATAACTTGACACCATGGAGATTCATTATGGCTAGTTTGATTGAATTCGAGTTGAATCTGTAGGAGTTGCTCACACGAGAAAATGGGCATTTTTGAGAAAATGGGCAGTTTTCCTTAAATTCAAGGGCAGATAATTCAAAAACGAAAACAGTTATCTAAATTCCGTAAGCGGGGTGTACAACTAGACACCATGGAAATTCATTGTGGCTAGTTTGATAAAATTCTGATTAAAACTATAGGAGGAGTTGCGCACACAATGCGCACACAATAAAATGTGCATTTTCTTTATTCAAGGGAAGATAATTCAAATACGAAAAGAGACATCTGAATTCCGTAAGCGGTGTGCACAACTAGACACCATGGAGATTCATTATGGCAAGTTTTATAGAATTCCGATTAAAACTGTAGGAGAAGTTGCGCACACAAGAAATTGCTAACGGGCGGACGGACGGACAGACGGACAGACAGACGACCGGGCCATAACATAATACGACCCTTCGGGCGTATAATAACAAAAAAAGCATGTGTGGACTTCAAACCAAGTGGTTGGGGGCGAGTAAAGGATGATTTACTCGCAAATTGTGTAATTCCGATTTGAATAATCTATATCTGACAGATGTAATAATACCATAGTCACATTGAACCTCCGTACTTTTAAAAATCGATAGCAGATAATTTTATTTTAAAGCGAAATTATTTTTACTTGTTCGTTATATTTATCCTTTTAAATTTTTATTTATAATGAATACATTTTTCAATTTTCATATAAAATTCAATCAAACTAAAAATGATATGTGAAAAGTATAGTGTAAGAGAAGCACGTGGTACTCGAGAAAATGTATGGTGGTTAGGATGGACCAATGTATTACGATCATATCAAGGCATCTTTTAGCGTGATTTAACATAATTTCCCCCCAGATTTGCTCTGAGGACTTTTGATATGTTGATCATGATATAAAAGACTTTCGTTCAGTTACAAAATTATTTCTGTTAGAATTAGTGGTACCCTAAATGCTAAAGTGACTGGCCTATTCCTATAGTGGGATGTCAAAACCAGGTCTTGATTGGGAAAGGGTTAACAAAACCAAAATCGACGAGATCTTGATTGGGAAAGGATTAAGTTTTATACCAAGATTTGGACAGATGATCCCTGGATTAATGGACTAGAAGGTTACTGACTGAGTAACTGGACATGGCAGAAAAGCAGAACAAACATGTGTGCACCTACATCTGCTCATAATGACTATATCAACCCATTACTGCACAGTGACACCTTTTGACTCCCTAACAAGAAAAGGCTTGGTAAAACATTGTGGAAAATGAAAAAATTGCTTGTGACAAGCAATTTCTTCATTTCCCACATTGTTTTCTTCGTAAAGAGTCCAAATTGTGGAAAATGAAGAAATTGCTTGTGACAAGCAATTTCTTCATTTCCCACATTGTTTTCTACATAAAGAGTCCAAACAAGGGCCGTCAGAGACGGACAATGCTCCCCGAATAAGGCATTGTCACAATAAATATATGACATGGAGAGCACTTTATTGTCAAGGGCACCCCGCTGTACATTTTCCTTGGTAGGCATGGAAAAATGCCAACATTTCCCAGGTTTTTATGATTTTCTGTGGAAATATCTAGGAAAGCAAGGAAACCTTGGACATTAATCCGTGTTTTCCTAGATAAGCTAGGAAATTGGTTGGAAAACATCTTGGAAACCTCGGAAACATCAAGGAAAAAGCTTGGAATATAGAACTTAGTTGAATTTTAGCATGGAAATTATTTTTTCATACAACTTAGTCATTTTCATGCTAAGAAAATGCAAGGAAAATCAGACGTAAACTTTTTAACTCATTACCAGATGACAAAATTTTAGACTAAGTCCAAATTCAAAGATGATGCAGACAATAATTTCAAGTGAATAAAATTTTACATTGTTTGGTCTTTTTCAAGGCTGTACCCCTAATAATATGTAAGATATAAGTCAGTTTACAGTTTTTCAAAACTAGGTCAAACCACAAGGTCAAGGTCATTTATTCAAAGGTCATGGAAAAAAGAAAGGTGTTATGCTGGCTAAAGTACACACCATGTTTCAAGAGAATATCTCAAATACTTTCTGAGTTTTAGACCTCAACAAAAAGAAAGCAAGGCAGGCCAGACCTCCAGTCTATTTTTGTTATAGTCTTCTAGTCTAAATGAGGTCACTAAAAAATGGAGGGAACATGAATTTGTTTGTTTGCAATTTTTTAAGATGATGTTTGTGATAATTTCAACCTGTGTACATCAGTGAATTAAATAAGAATATAGGAGTTTGCTTATTGAAAAGGTCAAGTAAGACAACACCTCAATTTAGGTGAGTAAACTTTTGACTTTCAAATTCAAATAACACCCCACCCACATTTTTAATAGGGTAATGTTGATATGGAAAGTTTTCCTTGCTTTACTTGGTTATCTGGGATAAAGATTCCATGCTCTGCTCGGAAACTATTCCTAGGTTTTCTCTAAAAGATATTCCGAGGTCACCAGGGAATATTTTCCAAGCTTTCCTAGCAATTTCCTTGGACACCTAGGAGTATTGGTTCCGAGGTCTCAGAAAATTTTCCATGGAATTTTTTCCCAGCTAATCAAGGAATATTTTCCCAGCTTTCCGTGGACACCTCGGAGTATTGGTTCCGAGGTCTCTCAAATTTTTTTTCCTAGCTGTCCAGGGAAAGCTAGGAAAAACCTCGGTCCCAATACTCCTAGGTTTTTCCTAGCTCATTTTCCTTGGAAACCACGGAAAATGTACAGCCGGGCATCTGATTTGCTACTCAAATATGAAATTTCATCAAATTCTGACCATTAGACTAGGAGAAATTAGAGAAAAACTGTATTTAACCATAAGTCCCCTTTTCCCAAGACAAGACCTCAAATCCAAAAACGGGGAAAAGTAAATCGGCATTATGTCATAGGGAGTTCACATGGTAAGTTTCATTTGATTTGGCCAAAGGGTTATGGAGATATTGCTTCGGACGGACGGACGGACGGAATGATGGACGGACATGACGGATGGACGGACAGACAAAGCGGCGACTATATGCTCTCCCTTCAGGGAACATAATAATGCAACATTTCATTCATTCAAAGTTGTCGTCTGCATCATCTTTGAATATGGGATAGTCTAGAATTTTGTCATTTGGTAATGGGTTAAAACATTTCCAGGTGGCAAAGTAATTTTTTTTAGTCTACCTACCAATTCTGAAAAAGTGGCTAGAAAACATTTTCGTAGGCATTTTGTGAACATGGAGTTTTGATGTATTATCTGCAAAGTATAAGGCTTGCCTGATTTGCTTAGACCGGTAGTCGCCTCCAGTCGGACGTATTAAGGTCACAAAACAAGGTCAAAGGTCATTGGGTGCAAAATTCACATAAGCCCCCTTTAAATGCGTATAACTCTGCCAATTATATGTCTAAATGCTCGGAAACGGTTTTAAACGAAAGCCCAATAAATTGTCTTCCATATAAAATATAGTTAAGGATACTTTTCTCATTTGCACATTCATTAATATTTGGCAAAATGTAAAAAATGGCAAAAAATGTGCAAAATTTGAACGCAGTGTAAATGGAAATCATGCTGCGTGTGAAAAATTATTGCGATTTCAATTACACAAACACGTTCAAAAATGTCTATAAACCCTTAGCAAACATTTAAAATCAAGTTTGATGGTAAAAAGTCACCATTTCTATATGCAGGTACAGCTCGAAGTCAGCTGGGGTCAAGATTTGTAACGATAATTGCTTTTAACAGTGCACACGACATTTCAACAGTATTGATGTAACTTAAATGATATCATTTCTTTTGTCTGGATATTGACTCTAAATAGATCATATTAGTATATACCTGCAAAAATAACATTTAAAACAATGACTTTCACGGTGTAAATGTTAAAAAAGTGAGTAAGAGTTACCCCACCCACTCAAATAACCTAGGAATTTGGTACAATTTACTATGGCGACCAAAACATTACAAGTAATGTAATGAATAAACATTTAACAATCTAGAACAATTTGTCTTTTGTATAAAAAAGAAAAAAAACTCACTTGTTCGGAAATGGTTGACATTGTTTCACGAAGAACATGTAGGCCTAGGCCTACTACGCCTCCCCACCTATAAATTCTGATGGGTTACTGTACACTAAAAAGCCTCAGATTGGAAAGACTGGATGCATAACTACAATCCATTAGACAAAGAAAAAAAGCTTATTCAATAAATAAAAAAGATGATTGGCATAGTAACTTGTTACGTTCAGGCCCGTAGGAACAGGGGGCTCGGAGGCTTTGCCCCCCCCCCCCCCCAAAAAAAATGTGGCCAAAAATGCCGATTTTTCCTTGGTTTACGCGAAATTTTAGAGAAAACAAGCATTCTGAAGTATTGCAAAACAATACCAAGTCCCCTACCGGCTTTATATATAGTTGGGTCCAATACTCCAATCCCGTGACCATTCTCTGGCTAACGTGTTTTGACGATTGATTTGACATCTATAGACATTTTAGAAAAAATTTAGAAACCATGCCCCTCGAGATTTTGCTGGCGTTTTTTGCTACAGGGCCAAATCCAAAATGGCCGCCGGCGCCATATTGAAAAATTAACTTTTGAACCAGATCACCTACAATCAAGTGTAAATACACTTTTCAGACTGCATTTATCACTATAAATCCGTTTCTGACATAAGTTTTACACTAAAATGTTGTTGTGAGTAAAATTTTCAAGATGGCCGCCAGTGTAATGTTGAAAAAATAAAATTTAGATAACTTTTGAAGTAAATAGCCTAAAGTCAAGTGTAAAATACACTTTCCTGGCTGAATCTATCATGGTGAATCTGATTCTGACATAAATTTGTACATTTAAAAGTCTTTTTGACCAAAATATACAAGATGGCCGCCAACGCAAATCTTAAAAAGTAACTTTAAAATGATAACTTTTGGACAAAATCATCTACAATCAACTGTTATTACACTTTTCAGATTGAGTCTGTCATGATAAATCCGTTTCTGACAATAATTCTACACTTAAATGTTGTTTTGACCAAAATTTTCAAGATGGCCACCAGCGTTACGTTGAAAAATTAACATTTAAATAACTTTTGAAGTAAATAGCCTAAATCATGTGTAAATACACTTTTATGGCTGAATCTATTGGAATAAATCCGACTCTGACATCTATTTTACACTAAAATCAATGTATTTTTTACCAAAATATACAAGATGGCCGCCAATGCAAAGTTGAAGAAACAACTTTAGAATGATAACTGTTGATCCATATCACCTACAATCAAGTGTAAATACATTATTCACACTGAATTGAATATGGGGAATCCTATTCTGACACAAGTGTGATGCTAGAATGTTGTTTTGACCAAAATATCAACGATTGTGCTATAAGATTTAGTGAACAGAAACATAAAATGGCACCCTGGCAATTCATTGTTCATGATAACAAGTTCTATCTATCTTTAGTAACTGCAACTACATGATATGAAAACAAACTTATGAAACAGTGAAAAGTTGTCACGTCATCTAATCTGAATCGGAGCTTTCTGAATCACTGTATTCGGTAGAATCAGATTCCGGCGAATTATCGCCCCCCCCCCCCCCCCTCCTGCACTGTTTATCATTTGATCCGCCGTCATCTGATTCACACTTGCTTTCATAAGCTTCCTCGAGTGCAGGCAGTGTAATTGGAAGAGCAGGACGTGTATTGCAGACTGAGCGACAGCGGTCACCCTCCAAATCCCATCCATGTCCGAGTGGAGATGGATGCTGCTTCAGGGCAGGGTGACGCATGAGATAGGTCAAGTAGTTAGCAAGGGTGGATCCAGGATTTTTTTCCAGGGGGCTCCAAGCCCAAGATTTTTTTCCGGGGGGTAGGGGGTCCCAGCTCAAATTATGGCTTAAAACGTAATAAATATGTAACGTTACACTAAATTTATATAGTCAAAATTTAATTTTCGGTCAATGCAAGGGGTACCGGACCCCCCCCCCCCCCCCCCCCCCCCGGCTCCAAGCAGAACGCAGAACGCAGATTTTTTTCCGGGGGGAGGGAGGGGGGGGTCCGGACCCCCTTTTCACTGTTTCATAAGTTTGTTTTCATATCATGTAGTTGCAGTTACTAAAGATAGATAGAACTTGTTATCATGAACAATGAATTGCCAGGGTGCCATTTTATGTTTCTGTTCACTCCATTATATGGCTTCAATCGTTGACATTTTGGTCAAAACGACATTCTCAAAGCATCACACTTACATCAGAATAGGATTCCCCGTATTTGAGTCAGTGTAAGGATGTATGTGCACGTGATTGTACGTGATATGGATCAAAAGTAATCATTCTAAAGTTATTTCTTCAACTTTGCATTGGCGGCCATCTTGTATAGTTTGGTCAAAAATACATTTATTTTTGCGTAAAATAGATGTCAGAGTCGGATTTATTATTATAGATTCAGCCAGAAAAGTGTATTTACACATGATTTTAGGCTATTTACTTCAAAAGTTAATTAAATGTTAAGTTTTCAACATTACGCTGGCGGCCATCTTGAAAATTTTGGCCAAAACAACATTTTAGTGTAGAATTATTGTCAGAAACGGATTTATCATGACAGATTCAGTCTGAAAAGTGTAATTACAGTTGATTGTAGATAATTTTGTCCAAAAGTTATCATTTTAAAGTTACT
The DNA here is from genome assembly GCA_963680895.1 of Fragum sueziense. NCBI lineage: Eukaryota > Metazoa > Mollusca > Bivalvia > Cardiida > Cardiidae > Fragum > Fragum sueziense. The sequence continues at coordinate 3,237,095 of OY804601.1, read as the reverse complement.
TTTTAAGATTTGCGTTGGCGGCCATCTTGTATATTTCGGTAAAAAAAGACTTTTAAACGTAAAATCAATATTAGAATCAGATTCCCCTTCATGGATTTAGTCAGGAAAGTGTATTTTACACTTGACTTTAGGCTATTTACTTAAAAAAATATTTAAATCTTATTTTTTCAACATTGCACTGGCGGCCATCTTGAAAATTTTGTTCAAAATAACATTTTAGAGTAAAACTTATGTCAGAAACGGATTTCTCGTGATAAATTCAGTCTGAAAAGTGTATTTACACTTGATTGTAGGTGATCTGGTTCAAAAGTCAATTTTTTAATATGGCGCCGGCGGCCATTTTGGATTTGGCCCTGTAGCAAAATACGCCAGCAAAATCTCGAGGGGCATGGTTTCTAATTTTTTTCTAAAAGGTCTATAGATGTCAAATCAACCATCAAAACATGTTAGCCAGAGAATGGTCACGGGATTGGGGTATTGGACCCAACTAATATGTGTTTAGAAAAAGAAGCCCAAAAAAATTCAAAGTCCAGCATCCGTATCTTCCTCAAAAATCACTGGACCGGAACGAAACTCAACCTTGTTCTGTAACTTATCAATGCGGGTCTACATACCAAAAATCAGCTCAATAGCTGCAAGTACTAAGAAAAAAAGTCTGTAAAACTGTGATTTCCCAGAAATTTTCGTCCAGCATCTGTATCTTCCCCAAAAATCACTGGACCGGAACGAAACTCAAACTCGTTCTGTATTTCACCAATATATGTTCATATACCGAAAATCAGCTCAATACCTGCAAGCGTTTAGAAAAAAAGTCTGGAAAACTGTGATTTCCCAGTAATTTTCTAAGTCCAGCATCATTCTGTATCTTCCCCAAAAATCACTGGACCGGAACGAAACTCAAACTTGTTCTGTATCTCATCAATATGTGTTCATATACCGAAAATCAGCTCAATACCTGCAAGCGTTTAGAAAAAAAGTCTGGAAAACTGTAATTTCCCAGAAATTTTCTAAGTCCAGCATCTGTATCTTCTCCAAAAATCACTGGACCGGAACGAAACTCAAACTTGTTCTGTATCTCATCAATGCGGGTCTACATACCAAAAATCAGCTCAATACCTGCAAGCGTTTAGAAAAAAAGTCTGGAAAACTGTAATTTCCAAGAAATTTTCTAAGTCCAGCATCTGTATCTTCTCCAAAAATCACTGGACCGGAACGAAACTCAAACTTGTTCTGTATCTCATCATTGCGGGTCTACATACCAAAAATCAGCTCAATACCTGCAAGCGTTTAGAAAAAAAGTCTGGAAAACTGTAATTTCCCAGTAATTTTCTAAGTCAAGCATCCATATCTTACTCAAAAATCACTGGACCGGAACGAAACTCAAACTTGTTCTGTATCTCATCAATGCGGGTCTACATACCAAAAATTAGCTCAATAGCTACCCCCGTTTAGAAAAAAAGTCTGGAAAACTAATTCACCGGACTGACGGACAGACGGACTGACGGACGGACGGACGGACGGACTGACTGACGGACAGAGTGCAAACCTAAAGTCCCCTTCGGCTTCGCCGGTAGGGGACTAATCAAATTAAGCCCCCCCCCCCCCCCCCCAAATATTCAGAAACAAGGGCTTCAGCCGTCCCAATATAAAATTGCTTCCTACGGTCCTGACATGTACATGCATGCAGAAGTAGCAAAAATGGCATTTTCTTTTTATTGAAAATCGACTTTTGGTCAAACCAAAAGATATTTTTTTGTTTTCATAAGAACTGAAAAAGTAAGTCAATTTCATCGATGCGATATGCCATTAACTTGTACCTTCATATTTTTTGCTTAACTTTAGAGCGTGTTTATAGATTTAAAGAACAGAGTGGGATCAAACACCAAAATTCCAAAATATGCAAGAGAGATCTTCAATATTCTAAGCATGTTTCAGCTAAAAGCAGTAGAAAATGATATATTTTATGAAATCAGTACTGTTAATGATGCATTAAAGCAACATCCGGTATTCAATTCTTTCTAGCATTGTGTTATCTTGAAACAGTAGAACCGGGCACAGGGGAGAAAAATGTAGAAACTGATGGATTTTTCTCAATAAGTGTTTTTTAACAAAATTAATTTTGATTGCTTGGTCAAAATTTAGATTCAAAACAGCTTTAAAGAAGGTGGGCCCAGGACAATTCTTGTACTAGAAAGTCCCACAATTCAATGACCTAGTTTGATAAGATTCGAGTGGCTAGAACCTTTGTTCAATCATCCTTCCATAGGCCTATACATTTCACAAGTGAAAAAAAAAACTTTTAAGGGCAAGCCAGACAATCGTTCTTTTATGACCCAGGCACATCCAATAGCTGTATCCACTATGAACCATTCTTTTAAAAGCAATATAGTCTGTTTCTATGGACAATTGACATAAAGTACGTCCACAAGAACCATTGGAATTATTTCCAAAATGTGTTGAAGAGCAATTTTCTGTAGTTTATGGCGAGTCCTCTTCTTTTTGCTACCACCAAACACTGGCTAACTAGATGGGAAAACAGTATTGTATGGAGTTCGAAGAAGTCTAAGTGGAATAACAAAAACGTTTTAATACAAATATCTGGTTCTGTCTGTGCGAGGCTCAAAACGTTTTGATCTCCCATTAACACACAATGGCAGAATCACGGTACAGATTGGAGACTAGGCTCCCCAACTAGCACATTCACGGTGCTCTGTGTTACCAGTCCCACATCTCAGTCAGTATCAGTCTATGTACATGTAGAACTTAGTGTGTAGCCTGGGTCTAGTCATCGGTATACAATGTGAAGAATATGATTCAAAGACATTGATATATGTAAAATTGTGGTACCTGTGAACAGGAATAGAGAAACAGCAAGACATTGTTACTAGAATCCAGGCTAAGTTGCATGGTGCACAGCATCATCTCGAGAGAATACCCAGAGTTAACTTTAAAGATTTTTGAGATCACGAAACAAAACTGCCATGCGATTCTAGACTTTTATCGTACTCCAACCCTTTCAAAAAAAGAGCGATGTCAAATCTGGCAGATGATTAAGGTATTCCACCCGTTATTAGATACCAAACACTTTGTGTAATTTTTCCTCCATCTTCAGCATGTCCCGTTACAGTGCAAGTCAATACCTTGTCAATTACCGTTGCCACTGATGACGCCGAAGATGCATGATATATTTCGCATGAAATATATCATAATAGTTATGCGACGTAAATAGTTATCCAAGAATAACTGATATGATCAAGCCTTCAGCTTTTTGACCTTCTGAAACAATACCTGTTGTCGAGTCTAGCAGTTAATGGAATAGGAAGCACGCCCACTTCTTAAGCTCTTTCCCATGGGTGCATTCTCAAAAATATTTGTAATAACGTCTCTGATCCTACAAAAATACGTCCAGGTTTTTGTGACCTTAAACTTCACAAATGGATGTGTATGCTGAGAATCTCTTGCATCGACGAATGTTAAGATTTCCAAGCAAATGGACTTAGAGTTGTGGTAATAATATAGGATTAAGGTATGATTTTTATATGAAAGAACTCGATTTCTGAAATACAAAAGCCATTTTATTTTACTTTTATTTATTTCGGCATTCACAAATACTGACCAATCAAGTAAACAACAACAACACGATCCTATTCGATTTTCTGAATTAAATCGCATGATCTGAGTTATGATGCAAAAAAATGTCTGAGGTTTTTAACATACGGATTCACTTTTTTCGTATGTTTTATGATAAGGCACAACAATACTCGTATACAAATGAAAGATACACATTTGATTACAACGAAAATTATAATTGAATGAAGAGTTTTTAGTTATGTCATAAGTTAGTCAATGCCCAGAGGCTTGGCAGGTATATTGTCGTCAGCATACTAAAAAGCAACCCCAGGTTCATAGATTTTCCTTATTTATGTACAAAGAGTTCCTTTGTGCCAACTCCACAACCCATTAGTTGTTAATTAAAATGGTAAAGATTGTGCAGGATGGATTAGCTGGCGATCGTTGTGTCTTCATATGTTAATATTAACCAGTACAGGGATCATTTTGGGCCGCGAAATCGCGAGATTCTCGCATATAAATGCCGTATATCGCATAGATCTTTCTCAATTGGAACAAAATCTCGCATACAATTTTGAAATTGATGAGCACCGAAAAAAACGGACGAAAACTCAGCTGTCAAAAAAGCGGAAATCAGAAAAGTAAACTCGATTGGTTCTCAGCATTCATTTAAGTAAAACAAGCTCCAAAATTGAATGCAGGGTACCGGATATTTGTAACAATTGGTCTACTCGGTATTTTTCCTTATCATTTCTGAGCCGAGAAGTTGCGTAGATGAACAAAAAAATAATAGAAAGAACTGGCGTCTGCTTTTATGTTTCTTAAAGGAAAATGCAGCCAAAGGAAAGAAAATTAGATGAACTAATCATTTATTTAGGTAGTAATCACCAATTTTCAATCAAAAGACGATGCACACCGGCATGTCAATAGCGTCCAGAGTCTAATATAATGTCCGTCAACGATGGCAGCGTTTTTCAGAGGGACAAATACAGTACGCAAAAATGAAATCTTTTTTACATTTCTTTCGAGAATTACGATAAAAAGAACTTGCAATTAACCAAAGATTTTTCTCCGTGTCTTGTTTACAAATCTATAGATCTACCATAATATTGCATCATCTTTTCCAAGTTGAAAACCAGTCCCGACATTGAAACATGACCCTTCTATTATGATTATTTTTCTGACAGAAATCGTTTTGGGAGAGGAGAAATTACTTTTGCTCCATTTGTCACCTAATCTTTATATTTTCACTATGACAGAGGAAATTTGCTACACAGAAAAACATTTCAATCACAGTGACCATTTATTGTGGTAACTGATTTTAGAGAGCTCTCTATTCAATTGTATAAAAAGCTTGATTTTTGATAATAATACTCTTGTGTGATATAGGATAAATTTTTATAAAGTAAGATTCCTGAAAATAACGTAAGAAAAAAATCTCATAGAAATTCAAAATCTCTCATAGTTTTTCAGCAATTGGAACAATTTCTCTCATACATTTTTCCAGCCAGATTAATCCCTGCAGTAACATAATGTAACGTTTTATTAAAGATCGAGTGATTTGCATAATTAGAGACACATACAGAATCATATTTAGTTTAATTTCTTAAACAATTTAAAGAGTTTTGGTAACAAAATCAGATAGACCCAAAGACTGAATCTACTGTTGTCTCTAATGGAAGCATATACATATCTAAGTATATACATGTATATATACCTTCATGGGCACTTAAGATCTTCATATCGCATACCATAATCGCATATCAGAACTGCAGTCAGACTAATGATTGTGATAAAAAAAATCCAGAGAATGGAATGATCCGTTCCTAATTACATTTTAAGTACATGTTCGAATGTTCTCGTAAGGCTACCTGATGTAATCACCCAAATTGCAATAATGGAATTAAATGCACGGTTTACAAAGTGAAACTACATCATTAATGAACAAAACATGTTGAAACATAAATACTTACCTTCAATGTCGTATGATCGTATACCTCACGATAAATGACCTGGTAGAGCATCCCAGCCTATTGGCTAGGGCTGCTCTGCCAGGTCTATTATCGCGAGCTATAAGATAGTGATATGACTACTTTCAGCTGCTGATTATGCTTAATTTCTGTTTTATTTTGGGTCTTTATTTATTTAATTGCACTTTTAATGACTATGTATTCGTCAAAAGAGGCAAAGATTTGACTAAGTGATGTTGATATAAGCTATATTTAGCTCTAATGTTGTTTTATTAGAGCAATGTTTTTGCCCCTAAAATTCTTTTTATATTTTAGGAAAATGCATCGAAAGCTATAAAAATTCATGAAAATATTATTTTTAAACAAGAATTTCCAATAAAAAATCGTAAAAATATCGTAAAATATCATTTATGTGAAGTTCGTATTGCTACACCAATGTTTGTGTTTTTTGTATTTTTTTTGGAAAATTTACCCCACCCACTTTTAGCTATGGCTACAGGGGTAAGCCAAAGACTAATTCTGTAAGCAAATATATTTCAGTAAACAACAGGTGTCTAGGCACTTTTTAACTATAATGTCATTCATCCAAACATACCGTTTGTATTTTTTAGGATTTTTTTACTTTTCGAAAAAACTTATTTTTGTGATATTTTGGCCATTTTTTGTTATATTTATCAAAAATCACAAAAACACAAATTCGTAAAGTTGCATATTGATGTTTTAAGTGACAGTACAAATCGTTAGCTTTATTTAAGTACCAAAATAATTGTTTTAGCTTAATAAATGTGTAAGTTATGGGGTATTTTAGGGGGCATGTCTGAAAAATGTACCGAATGACCTTTGACCTAGTTTATTTCAACCAATATCGCCTGCTAGAGGCGACTACCGGGCAAGCCGTACGTACCATGCCTTGAAGATATCATTGGGCATGGTAGTCACCCATGTTCAGAGAATGCCTACGAAAGTCACATTTTTTGACTTTGTAGGCAGACTATTTAGACTGTTCCAAATACAAAGATGATGCAGACTACAATTTCAAGTGAACATAATATTATACTATTCCGTCTTTTTATGTAGATAACATTATTGGAAATGAAATTGCTTGTCACAAGCAATTTCTTCATTTTCCATGATGTTTTCCAAAACCCTTACCTTGAAGGGCATCACAAAGCGTCAATGTTTGGGGATGGGTTAATTTATTTTAATAAACCTACCAGCTTTGACCCTTTTTCCGACATAACCCGGTTTTGACATCCTTATTATATAGACAATATAGCGAAGGCTAGAAAGACATTGAGGTAAAGGAAGTAAATGTTGATAATCAGCATTTTCTCCTTTTGCCACATTTTTTAAGTGGTGCATCAACATTCAATTTGCTATCTGTAAACAGTATACAAAGTTTAAATATGACCAGTTTTTGCCATTTGAGAAAGGTTTGCATGAATTAAAATACCACAAAAAAAGTTCATTTAGCATAAATATTAATTCTCCAGGTGATAATTGTGTAATTAAGGGGGAATGCTCCAGTTTCCTATTTTTTTCCCAATAATAGAATTTATTTATATTTTGTATGCTGAAATTACAAGTTATTGCCAATTGAAAAATAAAATAAAAAAGGGTGGTCAGCGATCTTGTTTAAATTTTATAGGCATTCGTATCACATACCCCTACAGCGAAAAAATGCACAATTTCTTGCACCTGTCCAAGGTCACTAAAATGCTAATAAAATGCTGTGTATTCATCGTTTAGTCCCGAAAACGGATTTAAAGTAACGTCTTACATTTAATAAGTACAGAAAACCCAAAATATGTGCCATTATAAACGCATAAATGTATAAAACAGCATGTTCAAGTGCTCGGTTAGATCAACGAAGCTGGAGTATTTTATGTCAAATTTTGCATATTTTTGGAAATATTTCAAGTTCTACATAATAGAAATTGATAAAACTCCCTCATTGTATTAAGCAACATGTCCTGGTAATAATTCAAAAAGAAAATGTATAGGTCAGCACACTTATTAATGAATTACAGCAATTTTCATCAGCTACACATGAAAATGACGCAAAACAGTGGTAACTGCATACACACTTACGACTGTCTTGCTCTAAATAATCGATTTCCATCTTGAGGAAATCAGTTTCGAATAATGAATACACTTTTACCGTCGAAAATGGTAAATTGTAATGATGTTTTATATTATTGAAAATATGGTAGCGAAACATATTGGTACGAAACATTTAATTTACTACAGTAATGACCGAGTGTTCCGAAAAACTGGAGCATTCCCCCTTAAATCAAGTGAGTATAATGCAAAAGGTATCAAAATGTACTTAAATACATCTTAACCCTTTCCCTAACAACATCACTTCTTTCAACTGGTCTAAATTCAGTGGATTTGCAGACAATTAAATAAAGTCAATGTTACAAAAATTGTGCAATTTGTATGATATGGTACGGAAAATATTGAAAGAAAAAGAGAAAATGCTGATCATCATTATTTTTTTCTTTTCTCTAATGTTAATGTTACTGCCTTACTGCTGACTTTAAAACCAGGACATGTTTGAGAAAGGGTTGATTTCTAAAAGGCTACAAATGCAAACAGAATATTCAATTGATTTCTAGAGGACAAATTCTACTCCAATCCTATTTGAAAGCCTAATGTCTTATAATAACGTCTTATGAAAATAAATGGACCAGGATCTGGATAAAGGGCCCTTATAGCATTTGTGGCTGTCAATGTTTCAAGATCAACCTGTGCCTAAATACCATCTGATCAAGATCCATGCTGGCTCCCTAACAGTTGCAATTGGTCACAAAGATTACAGATCCCATTGTTGGACATTGGTCTCAAGGGCGGATCCAGGATTTTTTGCCCGGGGGAGTCTAAGCCCAAGAATTTTTTCAAGAGGGAGGGTGTGGGGGGGTTGGGGGGGGCGTTCCAAGCCCAAATTATGACTTTAAATGTAGTAAATAGGTAACGTTACACTAAATTCATACATTCAAAATTAAATTTTCGGCCAATACCAAGGGGGGCCCGGAGCCCCGACCCCCCTCTAGATTCGCCCATGGGTCTCATGCCATAAAGGACCTTCTACCAGACCCTGGCTGAAATTATATCTCCGCTGGGATCTGGAAAATGGGGACATCTTACAGTATTGCTGTCCAATATAGTACATAAAATATCTAGGGAAAAGAAGAAATTGCTATTCATCAGAGAGACTAGAGACATAGAGATCTAAATTAGGGTTTGTTTGAGAAAGATTTCACACAGGATATCTTAAAATCTCAAAATCTGCAAAATCTTCTATGCAAAGTTAAGTTATCAGATGGTTTTTATGTATAAATAGTCAGATCTATGGAGCATTACTAAAATTTTACATGGGCTTTGTTGGTATCTAGAGTCTTCATCTTGTTTGTTATTCAACCCATTACCAGATGGCAAAATTTTAGGGCAAATTCGAAAGCTGCTGCAGACGACAAAATAGATGTTGAATAAGATTGAATTTGTGCAAATTGTAGCACAGAAAACATTGAGGCAAAAGGAGAAACTGCTGGTTATCAGCAGTTTCTTCTTTTGTCTCCATGTTTTCCCAAGCCTTTTTCTAAAAGAGATATCAAAACCCAGTCTTGTTTGGGAAAGGGTTAACCCATTAGCAGATGGCAAAATTTTAGGGTGGTTCAATTTGGTCGAAAGCTACTTCAGGCTACAAAATGGATATTGATACAGATTATTATATACATACAATATTGCCAAGAAAATATTGCAACAAAAGGAGAAAATGGTGGATATCAGCAGTTTCTTCTTTTGCCTTAAAGGGGGACGAGCTAGGCTGTCGAAAATGCAAATGGCACAATAATTACAAACCAGAAATAACGTATGAAATAATCAACCTGAAGGGGTAGATCATTTATGTCCATTGTTAGCACTCCACGAGCTTTATTAAGTATTAAAATCCAAGTCAATTAATAACATGCTGGCCGTCCTTGTTTTTGTTTTGTAACGGCTACATATGCCCAACCTTCAAAAATCAATTACGTCAGAGATACGTCATCTGTGCTAAGCGAGATTTAACACACCGTACAACCGGCTGCGTAGAAAGTCAGCGAAGACATATTCGGCATCTGATGTCATGTGCATGGTAGGTCAAATGAATTTACTTTTATAAATAAACGAAAGGATCTTTGGTATTCTATAGTTGATAAATACGAGGGACGGTCGGAAAGTAGTTGGACTTTTCGTGCTCCTGTCTTTCCATTTGCAATTGTATAAACACATAATATATTGTTGGAATCTACATCCATTTGCCAATAATGTGGTCTGTTTATTTTCGAAGATAGTTGTGTATATACAATATTCCGTCTACTTATACGTGGTAGGTGTTTTATGTACCTTAGAATATTTGTTAGAGGAATCACAAGAGTAACCGATACAAAAGACCATTTTAGTCATTTTAACGCGAAAGAGTTAATTTTGTTAACTAATCATCACTGAAGATTAAATGGAGGTTCATAATTCCGAACTTGGGATAAAATCTCAGTCAAAGCATTCATGGAAACGAGCTGGTTCCCCACCTCAGAAAATATTAAGCTGTTACCTTCGGTTGGCAGGCATGTCTGTTGCTTTTGGGGATTCACGAGGATTTATAGTTACTCATTTTATGTCAAATGGTAAAAACTGTCATTGCCAAGTACAATTCTGAAGTAATTAAAAAATCTAAGAGTGAATGCTGAAGTAAACGCGTCCCAGAATAGCAAAGAAAAATGTTTTCTACTTCACGATTACGCACGCTCCCATACGACCGCATCTACAGTGGAGATTATCAACTATTACACATGACAATAGTTGTTCTACCCTTCTTACAGCCCAGACCTCGCCACATATGTGTCTAGAACCGAAGAAAATGTTTGCTGGGAAGAAATTTGAGACCAGGGCGCCTTTGTTACCGACTGTTAAACTGTTATTAATACAGTTGGTCTATGTCATGGTTAATAATGGGCATAATAAAGCTCCCACGAAGATGGCAAAAATGCATAGATATTGATGAACGATTTGTTCAAATAGTGTAGAAAGAATTTTGTAAAAAAATTGAATGGTTCTAGAGAACTAGTTAAAAGTCCAACTACTTTCCGACCGTCCCTCGTATGCGTATAAATGTTCAGTGCTTGTACAAAATAAATCTTTTCATGTAGTCCTCGCAAATAACAGCCGGTTGTACGGTGTGTTAATACCACGGAGGTGTGTCTCGTTGACCTTGTCTTGTTTTGAAGTAAAAATAGAATGTGTAAACACGCTTGTAAAGGATTGATCTATAGCAAAGGAAAGATGTTTTTTCGCCGAGATTGAGGTTTTTATGCATTGCTAATTGTTTTTCCATGCACAAATATGAGTTCCCGAACAGTTCGGAAGCATAAAAACATAGAATGAGCCCCTTTAAATTGTTTTCCAAAACCTTCTCTACCCATGAAGTTCCATTATCATAGCTATTCTACTTTCAGAGATATGCTCCGGACAAGGATCTTGTACATGGACAGACAAACAGATGGACAGACTGACAGACAGTCTGATTCCATTTGTTTTTCGGGGGTGGAGGTGGGGTAATGTCGTCAGCATTGCTTGGGAAACAGGTGTATATTATAAACAAAATTTTCAAATCAAGGAGCAAAGACGGATAAAATATTACGTTTTTATCACTATGTGCATCCTAAATGGACCAAAAATTTTATTCAAAATCAGCCAATCATCAAAAATATACCTTTCACTCACGAACTGGTTTTAACTTTCTAAAATAGAAAATGCTTGAGAAAACAATGAAACAAAAGAAGAAAATATTGATATAACCAGCATTTTCTCCTCCAGCCTCAATATTTGCTATGCTTTATTGTATTCAAATTCTTTTGTCTTCACACATCTTGTCAGATGCAGCTTTTAATTATGATCAGTTTAAAGATTTGTCTTATCGAAAAGGTGAAATATTCACCCTCAATGAACTAACAGTGTACTATTTCACAGACAACATAACCCATTACCAGACAACAAAATCTAAGGCTTGTCACATCTGAAAGCTGTTGCAAACTACACAATGGACTTTGGCTTTATGTACAAGAAAACAAAGTGTTGAGGCAAAAGAAGAAAACAGTTATTTTGAACTACAGTGCACTCTGGATATAGCAAGATGGGCCGGGACAAAGTGGGATACCTCAATAAGCCCAGTCTCTTTATAACCCTTTCCCAAACAACAATATTTTTGGGGTTGTCCAAATTTTAAGCTGTTGCAGATGACCAATGGGTGTTGATAATGATAAAAATTGTGTATTTTATAGCACAGAAAACATTGAGGTAAAAGGAGAAAATGCTGATTATCAGCATTTTCTTCTTTTGTCTCAATGTTTTCCCAAACCTTTACAATTAGGGACGTCAAAAAAAGGTCTTGTTTGGGAAGGGGATAGCCCAGTCTCTTTGTAACTGAGAGGGTATTACTGATTTCATTTGACATGGAACTGACCTTTATGCAAAAACATGCTTATATTTCATAAATAGCTCAACAACATGCACCAAAATAGACTTCAATCAGAGTATACCTCACAATAAATGACCTGGCAGAGCATCTCATTTGATTAGCATGGGCTGCTCTGCCAGGTCATTTATCGTGAGGTATACACTGATATAAGAATAATGCTTGAAAATATGGGCTATTTTTAGAAAAAAGTTCTTTCCCAAACGACAAAATTCTAGGGCGATCCACTTCAAAAACTGCCACAAATGCCAAAATGAATGTTATTAAAGATAGGATTTGTGTAAAATATGGCACAGAAAATATTAAGACAAAAGGAGAAACTGCTGGTTATCAGCAGTTTCTTCTTTTGTTTCAATATTTTCCCAAGCCTTTTCCATTAGGGGCGTCAAAACCAGGTCTTGTGTGGGAAAGGGTTTTAAGGAAGTCCACCCCTAATGAGATTCACACAACATTAGAATTATTCAGGCGACATCGAAAACATTTGGCGGTGGAACTTTCCACCCCAAAATGTTTACGACAGCACCGGAACAGGTTCGGATATGTAATGTCGTCGCTCCAAAAAATCTGAATTTTTATGAATGTTAAAATGGCCATATTACAAGTATTCTACCTTAAATATTTTAAGGAAACTTGCTCCTGGAGGTTTGTTTCGGTACTGGTGCACTTGAATACATCATCAAAATCCCGTGTAATGGAATTTCATAACACCCATTATTCTAGGAAGATTATTGTTCCGTAACTCAACTAGAAAGTTGTAAAACAAGCATATTTTATTAGTCCCCAAAGATTAATCTTTCCCAAACAAGACCTGGTTTTCATGATCAAATTAGTAGAAATGTTTGGCAAAACATTGCGATATAAAAAGTAAATGCTCATTACCAATGCTGCCAAGAAAATAGAGGCAAAAGGAGACAAGAGCCGTCACAGACTGATTATGCTCCCCGAATAAGTGTCTGTCACAAAATAAAAACTATCATACATTAAGCCCCCTTTTCCCACGACAGCCTTTTTGTACACACATTATTTCTAAAATATGGTCTAGAACATCCTATTTATTACATAAGTACAAAATTTCTTTAAATTCTGCCTATTAAATGAAGAGAAATTAGAGAAAAACTAATTTTTACACTAAGGCCCCTTTTTCCATGACGCAGCCTCAAATCAAGAAACGGAGAAAAAGGTCCCTAGGTATTATCCCAGGGAATTCACATGTGAAGTTTCATTGAATTTGGTCCAAGGGTTGCTGAGATCTGGCTGTGGACGGACGGACGGACGGACGGACGGACGGACACACGGACGGACAGACAGCCGGACGGACGAACGGACAGCATGGCGACTATATGCTCCCCCAAAATTTTTTCGGGGAGCATAAAAATGCTGGTTATCAGCATTTTCTTCCTTTTCCTCAATGTTTTCTTGATCTTTTTTATCATGTTTAATGAAAACCTTGTCTTGCTTGGTAAATCCTTTAAAGGGGGACGAGCTAGGCTGTCGAAAATGCAAATGGCACAATAATTACAAACCAGAAATAACATATGAAATTACCAACCTGAAGGGGTAGATCATTTATGTCCATTGTTACCACTCGTCGAGCTTTATTAAGTATTAAAATCCAAGTCAATTAATAACATGCTGGTCGTCCTTGTTTTTGTTTTGTAACGGCTACATATGCCCAACCTTCAAAAATCAATTACGTCAGAGATACGTCATCTGTGCTAAGCGAGATTTAACACACCGTACAACCGGCTGCGTAGAAAGTCAGCGAAGACATATTCGGCATCTGATGTCATGTGCATGGTAGGTCAAATGAATTTACTTTTATAAATAAACGAAAGGATCTTTGGTATTCTATAGTTGATAAATACGCGTATAAATGTTCAGTGCTTGTACAAAATAAACCTTTTCACGTATTCCTTGCAAAGAAGGTCACAGTCATCCACACAGCCGGTTGTACGGTGTGTTAATATCGCAGAGGTGTGTCTCGTTGACCTTGACCTTGTCTTGTTTTGAAGTAAAAATAGAATGTGTAAACACGCTTGTAAAGGATTGATCTACAGCAAAGGAAAAATGTTTTTTCGCCGAGATTGAGGTTTTTATCCATTGCTAATTGTTTTTCCATGCACAAATATGAGTTCCCGAACAGTTCGGAAGCATAAAAACATAGAACGAGCCCCTTTAAGGGTTAAATCTAACAAAGCAAACTTACACTGGTCCTTGCAGCCAGCAGCCCAGGTTTGAGTATGTTTTCACTCTCTATATCCTCTCTGTTCTGAAAATAAAGGAAAAATTATTTCTTCCCTTTCCACAACAACAAAATTTGCTTCTTTTGCCTCAATGTTTTCATAAGCCTTCTCTGTTAGGCATATCAAAACCTAAGGACTTCCTAAGGATCATTGGGGAAAAGATTTAGGTTATCAAAAACCAAGAATTTGCACTATTTTCTTTGCAATAGAAAGGACATTCTCTATTATAGTTCACTTTTACTTTGTGATCTGCAATAACTTGGATTGGTCCTGAAATTTGAAGTCATGGAAATCATTTATGGTTTGACATCATAAGAATTATATGGATTTGGACAGAATTAATTAAGGTAATTAAACCCATGTTCTTCATAATAATCAAACCAATAAATAACCAACAACTATAATTAAAAGGCTATTTCAGATTTCATGACAATTTGATAGCATACATTTCTGCCTTACTATCCAGTAGAGGTCATTCTCTCTTATCTATCCTCACTGGTGGCAAACTCGGCCAAAGCGTGGGACATTTTTTCATGATCATAGTATTCCGTCGGTGTTGTTATAAAACATCGTAACTACTGCTTCCATAAAGCCGTAGTTACAAGATTTTATAACAACACAGACGGTTTGTCAATACATATCGGTTAACCCTTTCCCAAACAAGACCTGGTTTTGACGTCCACAATAGAAAATGCTAGGGAAAACATTGAAACAAAAGAAGAAACTGCTGATAACCAGCAGTTTCTCCTTTTGTCTCAATATTTTCTCTGCCACATTTTACACCAATTCTATCTTTAATAACATCCATTTTGTCATTTGTGGCACTTTTTGAAGTGGATCACCCTAAAATTTTGCCGTTTGGGAAAGGGTTAACCCAGTCTATTTTAGAACAAATTCATTGTTATTAGAAAAACTATCCAATCAGATCATTTAAACGTAAAATATCTGTACCTTGTTGAAGCGAAAAACATCCCTCGCTTTGGCGAGTTCACCACCAGTGATCCTTCACTCCTGCCATCAGAGCATTAACCCATTACCAGACAAAAATGCTTATACAGTCCCAAAATGAAGAAAGATGTGTTTATGAAAGACTAATGCCTCCGAAATGGCCTGAATGTTAAGTTTTCACGTTAAGTTATTTCGTTGAGTTTTCAGACTGACAGACAGATGGACAAACAGACTCACAATCTTTCAAAATGGGGGGGGGGGGGGGGGGGGGGGGGGGGGGGGGGCGCCATATAAACGTTACAGATGACAATTTCAAGAGAATAATCAAAGCCCTGAAAGGCCTG